>JACEEZ010018471.1:62500-158003 GCA_016584305.1 Chionoecetes opilio
GGATAGTAGCGAGCTTCTGAACGATAAATGAACAGTTGTAATAGACTGAGAAAAATCACAATACGTCTTTAAACCGCCTTTAAACGTGATCCAAATAAAACTGCTGGGTATATGCAAGGTGTTAATGAACAATTGTGCACCATGAAAGTGCTAAAACCACGCATTTCTTCAGTTTTTCTTTCTGATGCAGAATTATTTTGAAAATCTTAGTTGAAGAAGTGAAGGGGGGAGGCAAGGACCAACTACTAGAGGGGCCGTGGCGGTAAAAAGGTTAAGAAGCACTGGTGTCAAGGGAGGAGCTGTACTCACTGCGCTTCTGGGAGAGGGCGTGCAAGACGGCGGTGACCACGTCGCTCTGCTGGTCGCGCCTGTGTCTCAACTTGTCCCGCTTCTTGAGTTCGCGCACCAGCAGGGCACACTGGCCGGACAGCGAGGCCTCCAGGGACGCCACCAGCAGCCTCAGCTCGGCCAGGTCTGGGCAGGGCAGCGCGGGGAGAAGAAGGCGTGAGAATGTGTGTGTGTGTGTGTGTGTGTGTGTGTGTGTGTGTGTGTGTGTGTGTGTGTGTGTGTGTGTGTGTGTGTGTGTGTGTGTGTGTGTGTGTGTGTGTGTGTGTGTGTGTGTGTGTGTGTGTGTGTGTGTCACATTTTGTGTGTGTATTCATCTAGTTGTATTCATCTAGTTGTATTTTACAGGGCCAGAGTAACGCTCGTGTGGCCCCGTCTCCATATCAACATTTTTATCATTCATCCTTAGTGGTTAGTGTTGGCCGAAGCCAGCACCCCGGGAGGCGGGTCACAAACCCCGGCTAACACCCGGTACCCATTCACTGCTGGGTGGACAGGGGCTCGGGTTTTAAGGTAACAGCCCATGTTTCCGCTCCGCCCGGGGATCGAACCCGGGACTTCTCGGTTGTGAACCGAGCGTGCTACCCCTACACTACGGAGTACCCTATGTGTGTGTGTGTGTGTGTGTGTGTGTATTAGTTTATCTTATTAGTGTTTAATTTATTGTATCTCTGTGTTATTAATGTCTTCATTAGGGAGGATATGATGAACAAAAGAGAGTGTGTTGTGTTGTGTTGTGTTGTGTTGTGTTGTGTTGTGTTGTGTTGTGTTGTGTTGTGTTGTGTTGTGTTGTGTTGAGTTGTGTTGTGTTGTGTTGTGTTGTGTTGTGTAGTGATGTGATGTGTTGTGTTGTGTTGTGTTGTGTTGTGTTGTGTTGTGTTGTGTTGTGTTGTGTTGTGTTGTGTTGTGTTGTGTTGTGTAGTGATGTGTTGTGTTGTGTTAGGCTGTGTTATGTTGTATTGCATTGGGTTAGGCTGTGTTGTGTTGTATTGTATTGCGTTGTGTTTTATAGTGTTTTATGACCGCACTCTTATGACTCATGACTCATAACAGTGACCGCGCCTAACACACTCACTTTTGCTGAGAAGCCTGAACCTGCGATGCACCACCCTGGAGGAGGAGGAAGCCGCGGAGGAGGGGCAGAAGCGGCGGTAGCGGGAGTAGAGGGAGGCGACGGGAGGCTCCGAGGTGGTGGAGTGTTCCGTCATGGTGTCCGACTCGCCGAGGCTGCTGCTGCGGTGGCGGTGGTGGTGGCGGTAGATGGAGAGCAGCAAGCCGTCCACCAGGGAAGGCTTGCGTTGGTTTCCTCCTTCCCTCCATATCCCTGGTCTTCCTTCTTTCTTCTTCTCCTCCTCCTCCTCCTCCTCCTGGCCTCTCTTCCCCCTTAAGATCCACGATGCCTCCTGAACCAATGCTGCTGCCGCCACGTCGCTTTCTGAGGATGAAAATGGAGAAACATATGTAAAAAAACAGGCCCCCGAAAGTCTCTCTCTCTCTCTCTCTCTCTCTCTCTCTCTCTCTCTCTCTCTCTCTCTCTCTCTCTCTCTCTCTCTCTCTCTCTCTCTCTCTCTTTTTCTTTTTTTCGTTCTCTCCCTCTTTTTTCTTTTTTCTTTTCTGTTCTCTCTCTCTCTCTCTCTCTCTCTCTCTCTCTCTCTCTCTCTCTCTCTCTCTCTCTCTCTCTCTCTCTTTATCTCTCTCTCTCTCTAACCAAATGAGGTGGGACCAGTAAGATAACCCAACATGTTTCCAAATACAAATACGTATTATTGTTTTACTTCAGAAGAGCCACCAACCCCTCGCCAACCACCACGCACACTTCCGCCTCCCGCCTCCCTAAACCCTAATCATACGCACCAAGGCTAAAGAACTAAAGAACTCAAGATTCTGAATCTTGAGTCCTTTAGTTCTTTAGCCTGAGTCAAGAAGGACTAAAAGACTAAAGAACTCACTCTCTCGGCTTTGATACGCACAGTTTAACACGTAGCTTGGTCGATTAAGGGCCAAGATACGTAGATGAACCGAAGGGGCGCTACCCTCTTGGCCCTCCGCAGGTGTGCTGACGCTGATTAGAAACCCTCAGCGTGAGTGGTGCTCAGCGGGAGAACCAGTGAGATGAAATAAGTGAGTGTAACGTATTATTATCAGAGTGTGTTAGTTATATTTAGGGAATGTGGTGTGTGTGTGTGTGTGTGTGTGTGTGTGTGTGTGTGTGTGTGTGTGTGTGTGTGTGTGTGTGCCTGGAGCCTGGTGTTGCCTTGCGGCTGTTGACAGATGTAGCACGGAGAAAGAAAATTAGACTTTTTGTAGCCTTCATAGATTTCTCCAAGGCATATGATCTTGTTCCTCGTCACAAGTTGTTTGAGGTGTTGAAGCAAGCAGGTTGCGGTAGGGTGATGTTGGCGGCGCTGATGGCAATGTACCGCGTCACGGAGAGCATCATGGGCTCCGCGGTGGTCACGGCTACGCAAGGTGTAAGGCAGGGACTGTCTACCTCTTGTTTCTTGTTCACTATATTTGTTAATTAATTGATAAAAAGAATAAAGAACGCATGCCAACCTGAACCCTTTCTACAATGGTTACATATATTACTGCTAATGGACGATACTGTTTTATTGTCAACGACACGGACTGGTATTATGAATAAACTGGATGTATTGCGCATTTTTTGTCATGAGTATGGTATGAAAGTCAATGTTGACAAGACTAAATTTTTTGTCATAAATGGTGAGGCTGGTGACAGGGAACCGCTGTGTGTGGGTGACATAGTGGTGGAGCACTGTGACAGTTATGTATATCTGGGTTCCCCCTTTACAAGTGATGGCTCTGTTTCATCGGCAGTGAAAGAACATGCCAAGGTAAAGATCTGCCAAGTTTTGAAATTTGTTTCTTTTATAGAAAAAAAACAATTGTGTTCCGTTCATCGTTAAGCGTCGAGTGTTTGATGCAGCCCTCACGTCGTCACTTTTGTATGGATGTGAATCGTGGTTCGGTGCCGACACGAAACCTGTTATTAAACTGTACCACTGGGCTATGAAAGCGTTGTTAGGGGTAAGAAAGAACACATCTAATCTTGTCTGTTATGCTGAACTGGGGTCCCCGACTTTGTCAGACTTTTTACAACATAAACAGCACTATTTTTTTCATAGGTTATGGCTAGAAAGGTCTGGCATGGAGGAGGATCCCTTTTCTTTTGTTGTTAGAATTTCTATTGCAATGAATACACCTGTTGCCAAGAATATAAATAGATATACCCGAAATGAAGTCACGGACATGTCCTTATTGGTAGGAAATGTACATAGGGCTATTTTGTCGTCAGATACGTCGAGATGTAATGTATATATGGACATTAATCCTACGATGAGAGTGCATGATGTTTATAAACAAAGACATACAGTAAATTATCTGCAGAGTCTCATTCACGAGGTTCAGAGTTTCAGGGCATTCACTGGCTATTGAGACGGGACGGTGGAACAGGCGGGGGCGTGGTCGCCTTACTGTGGAGGAGCGTGTGTGTGTATGTGGATCAGTCCAGACGGAGAGGCATGTCGTGGAGAGTTGTCCTGTGACTCAATATTTGAAAGATAATTACACATTTAACACTTTGGATGATTTGTTTTGCAATTTTAGTAATGATGTTATGTGCAAGATTGTTCATGATATATTGCGGGCGTATGTGTAGTTGTTAAGGTGTGTTTCGGAGTATATTATGTGTATTGTAATCGTACCCAATAATGTAATGGTTTGTTCATGATATTATAGTTGTTAGGGTTTGTTTCGGAGTAAGATTAACTTTCTTGGACTACAACTAGTTGTTATATGTATAATGATAGGTACCATTGTATATTTTACTGTAATCTTAAATTATAAATGTGATTCTGTTTTCTTGTAGCCAATAAACTAAACTAAACTAAACTAAACTGTGTGTGTGTGTGTGTGTGTGTGTGTGTGTGTGTGTGTGTGTGTGTGTGCGCGCGCTCTGGTATGAATTCGTATTACTCCTTCCTCATTACATAATAATAGCCGTATTACACACTTCCACATACGCCATCAATATACGTCATAATAACAGTCTGTATTCCCCCTATCAGGTAGCTACTGTACCCTGGCTCCCTTGCCTCTCTCCAGCACGTACTGCTTCTTTTTCCCACCTCATTTGGTTAGAGAGAGAGAGAGAGAGAGAGAGAGAGAGAGAGAGAGAGAGAGAGAGAGAGAGAGAGAGAGAGAGAGAGAGAGAGAGAGAGGAGAGAGAGAGAGAGAGAGAGAGAAGAGAGAGAGAGAGAGAGAGAGAGAGAGAGAGAGGGGAGGAGAGAGAGAGAGAGAGAGAGAGAGAGAGAGAGAGAGAGAGAGAGAGAGAGAGAGAGAGAGTCTTCACGCTTAGATCTTTCCTTGGCTATGAAAAATCGTATGTTGTTAGCCATAAAATTATGAAAAGTAAATGAACATACCAAATTCGTTAGTCGACAAGGATACTAAACAGGTCATTGCTATAAAAGTATTGCTTATATTCACTAAAATCGTCTAATGGTAGCCACATTACAATATAAATTACGTTATGGCGTGAAGGGGTTAAGCCTTATATATCTTTCATTTAATCCTATACAGCGCAGTACACTCACAGTTACATACATAGGTACTGTACATTTATGTTGATCATCACCTCAGACCTCATCACTAATACCATGTTTGTCTTGGTCTTAACACTATTACCATCACCAATACCAATACCACTATAAACACCATCACCAATACAACTACCACTGCTATTACCACCACTATTGCTGCTACTACTACTACTAACTACTACTACTGCAGGTCACGTATCGACACAAACACAACTGTAACAACCACCACTACTACTACTACTACTACTACTACTGCTACTATTACTACTACTACTACTACTACTACTACTACTACTACTACTACTGCTACTATTACTACTACTACTACTACTACTACTACTACTACTACTACTACTACTACTGCTGCTACTATTACTACTACTACTACTGCTACTATTACTACTACTACTACTACTGCTACTATTACAACTACTACTACTTCTACTACTACTACTACTACTACTACTACTACTACTACTACTACTACTACTACTACTACTACTACTACTACTGTGAAAGGGTAAACAAATCAGAACCATTGCTATACATATGTACTAGTCAAATCCTCCTCCTATCCTCTTCTTCCTCTCTCATCCTATTCAGTGGAATAAAAAATGAAGAATAAAGAAAAAAGAAATAATACCCAACACTAGAGGAGAAGAGAGGAGGAGGAAGAGGAGGAGAGGAGAGGAGAGTTGAGGACCTACGAAGCGATACTAAGCGGTAGAGGTAGAGGGAGCGGTAGAGGTCAGAAGAAGAAGAAGAAGAAGAAGAAGAAGAAGAAGAAGAAGAAGAAGAAGAAGAAGAAGAAGAAGAAGAAGAAGAAGAAGAAGAAGAAGAAGAAGAAGAAGAAGAAGAAGAAGAAGACGAACAAGAACAAGAACAAGAAGAAGAAGAAGCATCGGTTATGTATGATTGTAGTGACTTCATTAGGAAAGATGAAATGAAGAAGACAGGACGGATGAAGGGGAGGGAAGGGGGGAAGGAAGGAAGATAAGAATAACATGGAGGAAGGGGGGAGGGAGGGAAGGCAGTATAATAGGAAGGAAAGGAGCAACACACACACACACACACACACACACACACACACACACACACACAACTACATTTTTCCATCACTATCACTAATATTTCACAGCACTTCCTGACTCTCATTATGACCACTATCAGCGCCGCCAGAATGGGTGAGTACGTAGGTGAATGGTGAAGATGGTGGTGGTGCTGGTGATGCGTAGTGGTGGTGGTGGTGGTGGTGGTGGTGATGGCGGAAGGGAGGAAAAGGTCATGAAGAGGAGAGATGATTATGTAGCGTGGTGGGATAAACATGTGCACGTGTGTGTGTGTGTGTGTGTGTGTGTGATAGTGGTGGCTGCGGGAGGGAGGGAGGGAGAGCGTGAGGGGATCAGGGAGAAAACGCAGGTGTTGTGCAGGTGCCACCCACCACACACACCACACACACACACACACACACACACACACACACACACACACACACACCACACACGTGCGCGCACAGACATACACACACACACATACCAGTTTGCAGGATTGACAAGTTTTGTACTTTTTTTTCATCGCTATTGTAACGAATATTTTTGATCTACTATTCGATTCAGAAATATTTCCAGCAATATTTCTACTGGTTCTTGTGGCGCACGGGTTTTTGGAGGCGAGCGGCCTCGGCCTCCTCTCTTTTTTCAAAGCATCTCTCTGACGGGCTCAAGCTAGCCCTGGTTCTCCCCTGCTGGAGGCCCGATAAAAAAAAAAAATGAAAAAGCTATTGTAATTATTGTTTTCTCTTTGAGCTGACAGAGACACGACCTTTCATCCACCGCATTTATTGAGTCTCCAATACAGGATCGGAGCCCGTACACGCGCCTCTGAGCCCCAATAACGTGCGTAGGTATACAGAGTGGCGGCGACTGTATATTTATAAACAATGTTTGTTGTGTTAATGGCTGGCGACCTGGATGGCGGTAGGGAAAGGACGCGATTGGAATTTATAGTTGTTAGTATAATA
Source organism: Chionoecetes opilio (assembly GCA_016584305.1). Taxonomy (NCBI): domain Eukaryota; kingdom Metazoa; phylum Arthropoda; class Malacostraca; order Decapoda; family Majidae; genus Chionoecetes; species Chionoecetes opilio. Next base: position 69,488 of record JACEEZ010018471.1, read on the forward strand.
TAAATGGAAATTGAATTTAATTGAAGAAACTTACAAATACTGTTGACAATAATCCCAGATAATGCGCCATAACTGCAAGGCGCACTTGCTTACACTAACACCAAAGACCAAGACTGCTAGCACGGTTGCCGCACCAAGCCACCGGTGACGCCGTGATGATAATAATAATAATTACTATTTTATTTTCACCCGAAGGCATACTGTAAAAAATAAAATAGAAATAAAATAAATAAATGTAAAAAAATGTGATGCCCGCGTCCCAACAATAATAGCTATGGCTTAGTCCTGAGTACTTTCTTGATAGTCCTTTTATTACTGACTTACTTCGCTGCTTTTCCCAGACTTAATAAAATACATGTTCTGCTTGTTTATAAGTGTCCACAACGTCAGTAGCGTATTTGTATCTGGATGTGTACACGTGGGCGCCATGATACCCAGATTGAGTAAATTATGAGTCGTTACATCAGATCCACCCTCACACACACACACACACACACACACACACACACACACACACACACACACACACACACACACACACACACACACACACACACAACATCACACACCACACACACACACACACACACAACAGACTCACACACACACACACACACACACACCACACACACACACACACACACACACACACACACACACACACACACACACCATGCTGCTATGGTTGCATATGTGAACAGTACTAGACGATTAAATAGAACATAAGAACATACGAAAATAAGGAAGCACCAAGAGGCCGCGAGACCTACACGAGGTAGTTCCTGTTACCTAACACTACCTACATCCACCTTTCATCCCCATCCATGAATTTATCTAGCCTCCTTTTAAAGCTCCCTAATGACTCCGTACTAACACCTGTCTACTGAATCCGATTCGAAGGTTAAATCGGTTACTTCTCGGACAACTTCATAATGCGACACTCGGATTCATCGCTTGACTAAGTTCAGTGCTACACAACAGAGCAGCAGGCGGCAGGCTACTCCATCACCTACCGACACAGTACTTCCAGACATACCTTGCGTAGGACTCTAGTTATATATAGTCACTGTCTATTATTCTAGTCCCAGGATGTTATTTCCTATCAGCGAAGTGTGTAAACTTTTCTTTTAAGCAATAATTTTTATTTTTTTATTTTTAAGCATTAGTGTGTGTGTGTGTGTGTGTGTGTGTGTGTGTGTGTGTGTGTGTGTGTGTGTGTGTGGGTGTGTGGGTGTGTGTGTGTGTGTGGGTGTGGGGGTGTGGGTGTGTGTGGTGTGTGTGGGTGTGTGTGGGTGTGTGTGTGTGTGTGTGTGTGTGGGTGTGTGTGGGTGTGTGTGTGTGTGTGTGGGTGTGTGTGTGTGTGTGTGTGTGTGTGTGTGTGTGTGTGTGTGTGTGTGTGTGTGTGTGTGTGTGTGTGTGTGGTGTGGTGTGTGGGTGTGTGTGGTGTGTGTGTGTGTGTGTGTGGGTGGGTGTGGGTGTGTGGGTGTGTGTGGGTGTGTGGTGTGTGTGTGTGTGTGTGTGTGTGTGTGTGTGTGTGTGTGTGTGTGTGTGTGTGTGTGTGTGTGTGTGTGTGTGTGTTTCTGGATTCAAAATGTAAACAATTTCTCATTCATAAGAAAAAAACTGCCTCTATATATATATGAGTATTGTTACGCATGTCCTATACTGACTATATAAACTACTATTTCAGGCTTATCGAATATCCACTCTAAGCAAAATCTTATAACTCAATATTTTAATACATCATGAATATTATTAACAAAAGTGTATATAACGTAGCTTTCATAAACATAACATTGATGTTCTTTAACTGCTAATATCTACATGATAAAAAAGTGATAAAATTACGAAAGAACAAATATTACAAAAGAAAAAACACGCTAAATGCTTCTCTTTATGTTCAGTAATTGTCTAAAAGTTAAGTCAGACATTTAGGAAGTCTGAATGGGCTATACAACATCCCACCGAGTAATTAGCTTACAAAGGAAGAGAAGATCGCCATAAAATTATCTCTCTCTCTCACTCTCTCTCACTTTGGTCCTGACATTTTCATTTGCCTAGGAGGACGATTGAAGGATTTCTAAGCGGCGAGTAAACACTTGAACAGCCTCGACACCCAGTGACGTAACTATGCGGGGGGGCATGTGCCACCCCCCCATGAGAATCTGGTGCCCCCCCGCCCCCCACTGGCCATGGCTGCCGTATTCTTTATAATGCTCTAATGCCCACCACTAATATCTTAGAATATGCCCCTATACCCTTCTATGTGGCATCATATTTGAAGCCCTGGCCCCTGAACTCCATCTGCCTAGTGCCCCGCCCCCCATACTCAGTTATGCCCCCCCAGGTGCCCCCCTGTTGATAGATACCTAGCTACGCCACAGTCGACACCGCTTTGGGATGGATGGAAGGGGAGGCGTCAGTATTTCATCCAGTGAGGCAAGGGATCTGTGTGTTGTCAAGTCGGTGGATAAGGCAACGAGAAGGGCGGCTTTCCCTGGCTCCATCAAGGCTCTGAATACCTACACCTCCGAGACTGATAAGAAGGTGGGATTAGGTGGACATAGAAAGCCTGGGAGGGGGGAGGGGGAAGGGAGGAGGGGGAAGGGGGTGAAGGGAAGCAGTAATCTCTAGCTAGCCTCACAACTCACCCAGACAGGTAAATATTATGAGTCATTACATTATACCCGTGTGTGTTGTATGTGTGTGTGTGTGTGTGTGTGTGTGTGTGTGTGTGTGTGTGTGTGTGTGTGTGTGTGTGTGTGTGTGTGTGTGTGTAGGTGTGTGTGTGTGTGTGTGTGTGTGTGTGTGTGTGTGTGTGTGTGTGTGTGTGTGTGTGTGTGTGTGTGTATTCATCTAGTTGTATTTTTACAGGGCCAGAGCAATGCTCGTGTGGCCCCGTCTCCATATCAACATTTTTATATCATTCATCCTTAGTGCTTTGTGTTGGCCGAAGCCAGCACCCCGGAGAGCAGGTCACAAACCCCGGCTAACACCCGGTACCCATTCACTGTTGGGTGGACAGGGGCTCAGGTTTTAAGGAAACAACCCATTTGTTTCCGCTCCGCCCGGGGATCGAACCCAGGACTTCTCGGTTGTGGACCGAGCGTGCTATCCCTTACACCACGGAGTACTTCGACACACGAGGACACACTGTGTGTGTGTGTGTGTGTGTGTGTGTGTGTGTGTGTGTGTGTGTGTGTGTGTGTGTGTGTGTGTGTGGTGGTTTGAACCATACTCTGACGATTGCTGACACCTTTCATCTTTTTTTCTCTATTTTCAAGAGACAAATACAACTCTTCTCTCTATCACAATTCGATTTAATGGGTTTTTTTTCAGTAACTATCGTTTCTGCCCTAATATATAATACAATCGTCAAACACAAAAATACATGTATCAAATTAGGCTACAACGTCTATACAGCAGGTGTCACCTATATATTCCCGCGGATAGATTCCCGCGTTAATGTTCAATGTACTGTTTAATGTACAATTCTTATATATATATATATATATATATATATCACTACTTTTTTTCTTTTCTTTTTTCCATGTAGGGGCCGCGAGGGGACACCACGAGGTTAGCGATAAGATAAATAATGCACTATTTTTAGCCCCACTGGGTAAATCAAGAAGTAACACGACAACGTGGTCATGATAAAGCACCCATATTGGATCGCACTACCACGACACTACACCCCCGCCGGGAAACATGTCATCAGTAACGAGGCCAATAATATCACCGCTTCACAGAAGGAAGCAGCAGATTTCCGAGGAAACCTGATATTGTTGTCATGAAAGCGTGGGAAAAAATATATGAAATCGCGGCCCATGAGCGTCTGCAGAGATTAAACAAGGATCCGTGACTCCTGCAATACGAGAAAAAAATCCAGTGTTCATATCAATGTAAATCCAGGGATATGATGAAATAAGCTTACCATCACTCTTGTACTACTAATGAAATTGACGATAAAAGATGGCAGATAATAATTCATGAAGGTGCACACTGGACGCGATTGATTATAAATTATTGGGAAAGAAACGAGAGATTATAACGAGAAAAAAAGGTCTTTAATTCATCGTCCTCAGCATTATCGCATGACAGCATCAATCGTATACATAACAGACGCTGGGCATACTATGTAACACATGAAACGCGATCAATCTTATGGTAACATCTGCATTTATAACATTAAAAAACAAGACAGGTCGTAACGTCTCTTCTGACAATTGGTTTCGCAAGGTTTTGTCAATGCTTTGAAAATGTGTCACGAGATATTCAAACCCCCACACAATGTTGGGTTTGTACATATCGTGATAAATTTTCTTATTTGTCATGATGAATTGTGTTTATTCGTCAAAAAATAAAAATCACGAATCGTCAGTCCCAGTCACATAGCTAATCCTGGAGTTCCAGTCACCACGCATAATGAGTCCCAGCAAAAGTGTCTCCAAACTGTGTCTGTGTGTGTGTGTGTGTGTGTTTAGAGGATGTTCAGTGCCACTATCAGCAGCGGGCGGTGGCACCGGTGGGAGTCACACTCACACGCGATAACACGAGTAACGCTCACACACACACACACACACACACACACACACACACACACACACACACCCACACACCCACACACACACACACACACACACACACACCGACCCCCCCACACAATACGATACACGCAATGACGTGCTTCGTTCAACTTATTAACTTCTGTCAAGAACATAATTCATGTATCACACTAACTTCCAGCTTCGTTCCTTCTCGACTCACATTGTTGGCAATTTGTCCCAATATGTTGGTGCATATGTATACTGTTAACTAACTTTACACTGGCGGAATACGCACGTAGGGTGGAGCGAAAATGACCGTTTTTGCAACTTTTTCTGTGATTCGTTTGGAATAGTGGGGGAATTGTGCGAAATGGAGTTATATTCACGTAAACAGAAATTGAAGTCCCTGCGAAAAATAATAAAGGTGCCCCAAAGATGTCAACGATTTGGTTTTATGACAAAAAAAATGTAATTATCATAATATATCAAAACATTTTTTTATTGAATATTTTGTTGGAATAGCCTGAAAAGTGTTCATGAACACATGCTTTTGAATATAAATTTTGTACAAACTTTCTACGCAGATTTTTTGAGGTGCCCCAAAGAGGTGGAAAATCTAGATTTATTCGAAAAAATTAGTTTTTTAAATACATTGAATATTTTTGTTTGATTGGAATTTAATTATTCCAACACTATACTAAGATAGATTGGAGTGCCCCACACACTTCAAAATATAAAGAAGGCATCAGCCCACACACTTCCAGCAGAACAACGTCACAGCTGCATTTCTGCATTTAGATTTAGAAAGGAAATACGGAAAAACTGGTTCACAAATAGGGTGGTGAATGAATGGAATGGTCTCAGTAGACAGGTAGTTAGTGCGGAGTCATTAGGGAGCTTTAAAGAGGAGCTGGATAGGTTCATGGATGGGGATGAAAGGTGGATATAGGTAGTGTTAGGTGACAGGAACTACCACGTGTAGGCCTCGCGGCCTCTTGTAGCTTCCTTATTTTCTTATGTTCTTATGTTCTGCCTTCACACCGCTACCATTCATGGTGTTTGGGGCACCTCTAAATATTAATAGATTGGTTTCATACTTTTTTGTGCACATGTTATGGTCATTATGCAGCATATTTTCGGTATTCCGATCTAATAATAGTAACTTGAAAATTTAAACAATTTTTTTAAGAATTTTTTTTTTTTACATATTTTCGATTTTATCAGCACTTGGGGCACCTGAAGATATTGGATTAGACACGTGAACTTTTTTCAACTTTAATTTGGGTTACATTGGCACAATTTCCCAACTATTCCGAGTCGTTTATAAGAAAAAGTATTTTTCGCTCCACCCTATTACTCAGGCCGCATTCGTTAATTAAGCGGAATTCGTCTTTTGATGACGTAGATTTGTCTTTATTCCTCGCGTGCGAATTAAAGCAGACTTTGCAAGAGGTCCGACGTGCCCACCTTGACAACAATACAGTACAACCAAGGAAAACCATATGCCTGACTATCAATTCGTCCGCTTTTTTTTCACTTCATGACTTAGAACCCAACTCATCGTTTTGACTCTACGGTCTGGACCTCCCCTAAGTTTATAAATAAAACTGCATTGTAATCTACGCATAAAAAAGTATCTTACGCCACACACCTTCCTGGATAATGTCTGGCGGTGTCACTGCCAGAGCCAGCCGTGGCGGTGTCGGAGTCGCCGTAGGTAGCGTCGTCTGCTGCGCGCATAAGACTTGCCAGGGCGCTGTAGCAGGGTGGTGGCGAGGCAGCGGCGGGGGGCGGCTGCTGCGGAGGCTTGTCCTCAGGGCGGCCTAGGGTCCTGCAAGAGACCCCTCCTCGCCCGCCGCACACCTTGCCGCGGATACATTTCGGTTCATGACCCCCGAAAGCCTCGAAGGGCGGTAAGTCAATCACTAGACTTGAGGGATCCCTTGCCCCGGAGGGTTCTGGCCGGCTCACTGACCGGGTGGAGTGTTCCCTGTGATCTTTGGGAGTCGACCTTATCTTACTTGCTATTTGTCGAAGGTTTTTTCTAACATTGCTACTCTCACACTTACTACTACCAGTGCCTTTTATGTCTCCGATGTTTTCTAGACTGACATCGCAGAACTCATCGCCCCAGTTCCGTGATATGGTGGAGATGAGCACCATGCCGCCTCCCTGCACGGGCTCCGCGGAGGCACGCTGCCCTGGACACGCAGACCGGCGCGGCCGCGGCACGAAGAATGTGTCGTCAGAGTCTGACTGGCTGTCAAGAGTGGATGTGTGGGACTGGCGGTAGGATTGTGGTGGTGAGGCAGAGCGGTATGCTCCGCTTCCAAACGACATCGTGGATGTTACATGCGGGTACTGCCAGCCAGAATGTCTCCCCGGATGTGGGGAAATATCCCTAATTCCCCTTCACACAACACACACACAAGACATGTCTACGTAGTGGCTTTGAGCCATTCATTGAAACACATCATGGAATAAATATTGATATTTTTAAAAAACTGGAAACTAAAGGCAGTGCAAATTTCAATAAGGAAAGCTGCTAAACATTGACAGACGAGTCTGAGACGACGTAGACAAGGTTCGCATTTCACAGTAACACTGGTGCACATAAACTTGGAAATATCCCTGCCACGATAGCAGCGATAACACGTCAGCACCGCGACACCTGCCCGCCGCTCACTGACGCCACACTATAGTCCTTGGTAATCACTGACTAATGATACTGACACTGACACTGTCAACCGTTTGGCATGAACGAAGGTGACGTGCGGTGCCGGGAAATGAGTGCCACTTCTGCGGCACAGCGTCGGGTGCGACTCGCGGCGCGGCGGCCACAGCTGTGCGGGTTGGAGGCGTGAGTCAGGCAGGGCAGCGCGCTGCTCCCCCTTTTCCCATACACAGACTCGCAGTCGCAGTGTATTCATTCTATGTTATTTCTATTGCACGGGCTTCCTTTCAAATAATAATACTCTCCTTAGCATTAAGCTCTCATATTACTTATATTTTAATTAAGCTTTCATTTCCTAAATTATGCTGTCCATGACACGCCCCACGGCCACAGCCCGAGCTTACGCCCACTGTATATCACCATGAACACCTGCGTCTTATAGGAATCAATCCCCCTCACCTGACTCTCTTCTAAACAACATATACCTACCATATAACATATGCCATGTTAAATATTATTTAACACCAAAACACACGAGTATTAGGCAGAAATAACTGCGGGTGGAGGGGGGGGGGGGGGAACGTGCTCCCCCGGGTGCCCCCCAATTTTCTCAAATTTCCCCCCTCCTGCTTTTACACCCCTTGTACCGCCACTGCTACCAAATTTAGGGAAAATACCTGTATATCTCATGCTCTATGGAATTTTTTTGGAAGCAGGACCCGTTGCCGTTGCACTCGCCCCGAGCGTAGCGCAGGTAAACCCCCTGTGGGATCTTTGAATGCCTTGTGGTAGCACTCGTGGAATCTATTAGTTTTGTTTTTGTCATTTTATTAAAGTGAAACTATTAGTCCTAGAGGAAATATTAATAGGAAAACATGTCAAGCTTGTAGTGTTGTACCTGACGGTATAATCGGTGTCTCAAAACGCTTTATATATTTTGAAGTTATATAATCTTATTACAAAAGATTTAAATGTAATTTATCAATTAATTACCATCCGATTTCCTTCCAATAAAGCTCAGATGAAAGGCCTTCATCTACTTTGTATTTATGACTTTCGTACATGCTTTACGTAACTCTCATAATTTGTTAGTTATTAAGGAAAACGTGATATTAAAAACTCTTGGGAGATAGCCTGCCGAATTTCACGAAAATACCTGGATCTCTCGTTTGTTTGTTTGTTTGTTTAGAGGATAATTCCTCAGAGCCGTAGTGATCTACCGCTGCAGCTTAGTGTTGGCCGAAGCCACCACCCCGAGAGGGGGGTCACAAACCCCCGGCTAACACCCGGTACCCATTTACTGCTGGGTGGACAGGGGCTCGGGTTTTAAGAAAGACCACCCATCTATCTTCGCTCCGCCCGGGGATCGAACCCGGGACTTCTCGGTTGTGAGCCGAGCGTGCTAACCACTACACTACGGAGTACCGTTCTATTGGAAAAAAAATTCAAAGCAGTACTACCCGATGCACTCTCCCAGACCGTGGCGCATGTAACCACCGCTGGGATCTTTAAATGTCTAATGGTAACAATCGTGGAATCGTAGTTCTGTTTTTGCCATTTCAACGCAAAACTATTAGTCATAAGAACATAAGAAAAGCCACAAAATGGCAAACCAAGTGCAGACAATCAGTCAAGTTATATCTGCCTGGAACCAATTTCAGTATTTTCCATTAGTTATTCACTTTGCAATTGGTTGCACTTTCAGGGTTCATTTACTCCCTAAATGCATTAGTGCACTGCACTATTTTATCTATATACTTATTTATAAACCATTGAAAGGATTGAGTCAAGCTCGTAATGTCCTGTATTATAAAGCCAAATTGCTACATTTTGGTCCCTCGTCATATTTGATGATAAAGACGATAAAGGTAGAGATGGGCAAAATTAAGACACTATTAAGTCTATTACACTCGTAGACACATTAAAAGTCTATTGGTCTTGGAGATGGGACCATACGGTATGCTGCGCATGGCCTTGGTGCTCGTCTCAGCCGCATTACTCTTTGACCCTGTGGTGGGTGACAACCCGTTGCCCCGGGACACAGGGTTACCACAGTTACCTTCCTCAGGTACCCATTTATCAACCAACCCCGAAAGGAAGAATGAATAGCTGGGTGGGCTTCCGCCGACTGTTCTAACCTGGATTTGAACCAGGGCCCGCAGATTCATGGGCATGCTAGCCAGTACACCACGGAGGCAGTAATAATGACAATACATAGTAGTATGAATAATAATTCAAATTTCTACTCCACATCCGAAATATTTTTACCCCAATAGGAGGCAGTTTGTTTGAACTGTTAGTCTGTTTGTTTGTTAGCAGAATTACACAAAACGTTACTAACAGATTTGGCCCAATTTAGAAGAGATTCATTCTTATGGCCCAATTTAGAAGTACAGTAATTAATTACATATTAAGTTGATTCAGAGCTGGATCCAGACATTTTTTCAAGGACATCCTGAGGGGCTTGGCATCTGCCGCCCTCAAGGTGGAGCCCAACACAACCGTCCTCTCAAGACCCGCTGGCCAAGGTTGTGAAGGTCAAGCTAGTGTTTTAGAGGAAGATAAACTCAATGAAGAGCTTTGTGTGATAACAAAAATCTTTTTTTATATCTTTAATAACAAGTGGAATATTTTCCGCCTTGGAAGAGGTCTGGGACAGCTGTTGTTATATAAAGGAAAGCAAAGGACTTGCCTTGCTAATGGTATTGTTTGCAAAGGTATCAAATTTATATTATGATCTCTGTATTATAAGTTTGCTGAGCTTTGCTAACTTAATTGGAAAGTAATTATTTGATTTTTGTTCATGTCTCATCAAATTCGTGCATATGAGAGAAATGACAAAACAGTATTTTGTAATAAGAATAATACTGTAACTCTTCACTTCATGTTCAGCAACATTACTAATTCAGTTCTTACCATCATGAGTTGGAAAACCTACCCATCAGGTGTAAAGAGAAAGAATAAGGTTCATTTATTTATTGAAACGAGGTGGCGTGTAGATAAAACTAGTGCACTCTCCTTCCAACTCCTTGACATCTTACACATGGTAGTTCTATATTTAGCTGATCCGTAGAGCTACATGAGCAAGACTGCCGAGCTTTTCTTCTGACGCAAAGCAATGTACACAGTGAATTTATCACCAAATGGGCTTTGCTCAATGACAATCACCAGTAATTCAACTTCAAGAAAATTATCGATACCACACTCATGGATTTTCATCATACTCTAGTGTGTTCGCTAGATACAAAATCTCCGGGACAGACTCTTTGAGTGCACACACACTTCAGGGTCCAAGCTGACCACTATAATATAGTCACGGTGGATGTGCATTTCAACACTGACGCCATCTCCACTAAACTCTTAAATTGCACCTCACTTTCGACTGTGTATTGATCAATACAGAAATATTTACATTATTATACAGTACCCTCTCGAGTTTCGTGCTTGCTTTCTTCCAAAAGCATAGCACTAAACTCGAGGATCGCGAAACTCGGGGTATTGAAAACATCGGAAAAATGTTTATTTATTCTGGTTGGTGAAAAAATTGACCTTTTTTCCCCACTTTATTCCCTTGCTATCTAAAAATACCTTTAAATTGTTCGTTGTGTTGCAATATAAGGGAAGAATGCTCCTGTAAAGACAAAAAAATGGGATACAAACTTTATTGGAATCTCAAAAAAAAAAAAAATGAAAATCATTGACATTTCATTTCCTTACTCTGGCGCCACTAAAGTCCGCTAGCACAAAGCCTTCAAATTCGTTGCCCCAATCCTCGGGGGCTACATTATCATACTCAAACAGATCATCTTCATCTCTTTCAGCAACAACAGCAGGTGGTGTGTCTTCTTGCTTGTGACGGTTACTGAAGTGCCGTGTGATCAAAGCTTGTTGTTGGCTTTTCGCTCTTATTCCTCTAACAGCAGATTCACTAATGTTGAACAAGTTTCCAACGGCAACAGGTCCCATTGCAGCATCAAACTTATCCAACACTTCACCTTTTTCCTTCATGTTTAACAAATGTTCTTCTTACCCTGTCTCTCTGGCCTGCTTCCTTTTCCCAAAGTAGGTTTTTTGAGCCACATCTTACAGTGCTACTTCCTTGATTTCCTGACATCATTAGTGACTACAAGCTCGTTGTGAAAGCTCACACTGGTGAAAGAAGATAACCAACGCATGTGAATACAGTCAGCCAACTGAGGGAGTCTAAGGCAGGGTTGCCAGGTGCTCGACAAGAGTTAACGTCCAGTTTTTCCCAAGCTTGCAGCCAAATCGGCCAAACTTTTTTCATGTTCCGGCCAAATTTCAGAAAAATTCGGCCAAATACAAAAAATTGATGTTATAGGCAGTAAAACACTACATCGCAAAATAATTATACAATAATGGTATGGAGGGGCTATACACCACAACACAAAATAGCTATAGCTAATTAAGCAAATAAATATGATATATCTTTAGTAAGATATTTAAGATGTAGTTGAGGTATGCGAGAACATTTCTTTCATTATTCTGGTCTGTAGTGCCATACATGTTCGCAGCGTTGAACAGCTACCACCATGCGAGTTGTTACCTTGAAGTCCCTCCCTACATTATTTGGCTTGGAACTGAAGGTTGCGAGCGAATTCCGATAAATTCATCCAACATGTCAGTATGAAGCCAATTTCTTGATTTTGTTTTTACTCGGGGAGATAATGCACGAAAGTCGGGATGGTAAGAATTTAGGACTCAGCGCAAAACTCGAGGATCGCGAAACTCGGATAGCGTGAAACTCGGGAAGGTACTGTACTGTTTTCCCCTTCACATATTCAACATAACGCATACTAAAAAACAATATACATTTTTTAACTAAGAGAGTAACATAAGTAAGAGCTGCTACATACTAACTACTTGACTGTCATACACCTTACCCCTTTACATCCTGTGCTGCGGGTCTGGCCACAGGGACATGGAGGTTTGTGGTTGGGTGTCCAGTTTCCTAAGCTCTCATGGGCATAAAAATCCATGGGATAGGACTGGCTGTCCCACTTAGCATGTCTAAGGGCTACTGCGGCTTCATAGGGGTTGAGAAGTGGCCGGGAGAAAGAGGCGCCCCAGTCTATGGAGAGGCGGGGACAGGCCACCTGCACCCACGCCTCCACACTGCTCATGGCAGACAGTTTGGCAGGAAATATTTCAGACAGCAGAACCACAACAAAACTCTTCTTGGCTGCTGACAACTGCTTCTGTTAAAAGAAATTCAGTGAATGATTAGTAAAAAGATCAAATGAATGTGCATAGAGTCCATTTTTCCTTCCTTCAACTTCGAGAGAATTACCAACAAAGTAACATGAAAGAGCAGGCAATAAGCTCAACCTTGCATAATGTGGCTGCCATATCCACTAACTACTCGTCTATTTGTGTTGATAACATGTCATGTCAAAACTCACCAGAAAATAATAGAATAATAGCTTCATCCTTACAAGATATCAACTATACCTAACCTGACATAGCTTAACTTTGGTATTTATGGAAAATAATTCCATGTGCCCATAAATATAATTTTCAGACAGACCCTCTCAGCATGAATACCCAAATAAATGTTGTTTCAAACAAAATCTAACACCCATGGGTCCCTCTCGAGACACTCACCTACAAAGAAGTTTTTTCAAATTAGGTCTAATATCACCTTCTAACTGGGAGGAGCTGTGCCCCCCTGGACCCCTGGGATCCTCTCTGGATATGCAACGTTCAAAGTTTTTTTCAAAGTAAACCTAAGCTAATCAAACTACCCTAACCTGACTTAGCTTCCTTCGATCTCCCATGGTGACTTGTTGCAGTGCTCTCTCACATTTGATGCGTTTAGATTTAAAAACATAAGAACATAAGAAAATAAGGAAGCTACAAGAGGCCGTGAGACCTAAACGAGGTAGTTCCTGTAGATTGGCAAATTTGAATTTGGTGGCAAGGCTAGAATGTACTATGTAATATACTCACATACTATGTAATAAATAAATAATAATTGCAAAAGTAGAAGCAAATGAGTACACACTTTACACTCTATGCCCATGGTATTTGCTCAGTTCAGATCTGGTGAATGACGTACAGTTCATGGCCAGCACTAACAACCAGCGGGAGCAGAACACACACCTGCAGGTTATCCAGGACCTTAGTGTTGCCCTGCCGTCCCAGGTGCCGAGGATCACGCCCCATTTCTCAGCCTTGCTTGCCTTATCAATGGCCTCCTTGCGGATCTTCTTCATTAATGGCTGGTCATAATATTCTTTGGATAAAACTTTACTGTAGGGGTTGTATCTGTAAGATCCAAAACACATAAATTTAGTATGATAGGTATACCATAATCATATATTTGTAAAAATTTGCAATGATGTCCCTAATAACTAGAATTTCTAATCTCCAACATTAATTTTTCTGATACCTAGAAATCTTAAAAGTAACATGTCAGTGACCTGTGTACCTATCAACACTTTTACTACCATACTATACATATATATTGATACAAAAGCAATACATATATGAATAGACAAAGAAGAAAAACCAATACAGCTGAGAGCAACCACATAGATTTCACATCATAATGTAAGCCGTGCTACCCCCAAGAGGCGAGCCGGTAGTCATGGTTGTTGCTGGTGGGAAAACATCCAACCCCCATTGCGTTCCCACCCTCCCCAGTCCCTCTGCTGCTTACCATGAATACAGCCCACATGCAAATTAATAGTTTCTCTGTGGGCCACCAACAGGTAGAAGCCTGTGTCAGTCACTCAGGCCAGCCCATTATTATTCCTCCCCACCCGAACCCTCTCACCTCTCACCCAGTCAAAACAACCAAACACCGTAAACTTTTCTGCAGACTTATCAACTTCCTTACACATTTAACCCCTTGAGACCCAGAACATAATTTCCATTGTAATTTGGCTACCATTTGATGATTTTTAGTGAATATAAGCATTATTTTATAGATATGACCTGTTTAGTATCCTTGTCGACTAACTAATTTGGTATATTAAGTTACTTTTCGTAATTTTATGGCTAACAACATGATTTTTTTATATACCCAAGGAAAGATCTGGGCATGAAGGGAAGACCAGAAAATTTTGATCTATACTTTCTTGAGCAGCTCTTTGCCACGGTGGGTGCAATAGAACGTTCAGTGGAGCCAATAGCGTGATGAGTGACTGAGTGAGTGACTTTCTTGTAGCTTCCTTATTTTCTTATGTTCTTATCTGGACATTGTGAGTTACCACCGCACGATGTGGCCAACAATACAGCCGCCCATGGTTCAACTTGCATTTTTCTTGTATATTTAAGAAAAATTATACTACACTAAATGTTGATATGTATTATAATTTATTTTTTGTTCTCCATTTTAAGTTAAATCATGTTATGAAAGGATGAGTGATGATTTACACCAAAAAATGGCAAACCATACGTGGAAAATCAGTCAAGTTACACCTGCCAGTGCCCATAACCATCTGTACTTTTATCCATTATTTGAGGCGTTTTTTTCAGAAAGTCGATAAGCGCCATCAATAAAAAACTAAGAAAATGGCTTCAAAATGTTTCAATTTTCAAAAGATATGACATTTTGAACATTGAAACATTTTGAAGCCATTTTCTTAGTTTTCTATTGATGGCGCTTATCGACTTTCTTAAATAAACGCCTCATTTATTCACTTTGTATTTGAAGATTTCACATTTGGTGACATTTATTTTGGCACAATTACTTGCCAAAAGAGTACTGTAGATCTATTTATCCCTTCCATCATCTGTGCATTCAGCATTATCTTACAATACATCTGGTTCTCAACTCTCATTCTCTATTGATCTGTAACCGCAATACCTTCACTCTTTCTTTTCTCAGAGACCATCACTTTACTTGTGCCCACATTAACTTTCAGCTTGCTTGCTCCTCACACAGTATTAAAATCATTTACCGATTTTTTGAATTTTTTTAACTCTGCTATTAGTACATCATCTGCAAACAGTATGGTATTGATCTTCCATCTTATCATACATCTCTATACCAAAATTTTCAACCTTATTTTGATTTTAATGGCAAAGAATCAATTTGCGGTTTCTCCTATGAGAAGGAGAACAGTTATGATTCAAATTGTTTTAAATTAATCTCAACATCATATTCTAATGAGATAATATGAACATTAGGCATGTTTTCATTCATATAGATATTTGTAGGATTACAATATTTTTTTTAACAAATGCAGTTTTCCTATATTTTCCACTTCATTCAAAAGAGCTCCCTCAATCAGATCACAGGTTCACTTATTGGCCTGGCAATTCCTTTCAAATGGCATGAAATACAATCATATATACAGATTCTTAATTATACTTTTAGACTTTTGAACAGCTGTTTGACATATTACCTCATTTAATTTGGTCATGCTGAACTTTAACCACAAAACATTTGAGTGAGGCAGCAGGCCTAGTGCAAAGTAAATACAATTAGAATATTGAACCCAAATTGTAGCAGTGACATTTACTGCTATTGATGATGATGATGATCTATCATCAATATATTGATTCACTGTCTGCAAAGTAAAAAGATAATAAGACTTAGCAACACGTGAACTTAACAGAAGAAAGACTGTGGGAAACATTGGGTACTTACAAATAAGTAGACAACTCTGGGTTTGAGATCATGATGGACTCGAGGTGGAAGCGTCCGTCACCCAGGCAGACGATGGTGTGTCCGGGGGGCACCGGGGCCGAGGTGCAGCCCAGGATCTCCCCTGGGGACAGTGGACGGCACTGCGGAACACACACACCGTACCCACAGTCTCGGAGCTCCTGAGCAACCTTTTGTAGGGAGCCGACAAACTGAATTATTGATACCAGTGCGAGAGGTTCTGTTGTGGGAAAGACAGACTTGACAGCATCAACAAGATGAACAGTGTCAAACTGAATGTCAACAAACACATAGAGGCAAGGGATGGAACCCGTCTGGTCAATGGGCACCAGACAGGAGTGTCCGTAGTGGACCATGAAGTCTGCCCCAATGGCTCGGGCTGTGAAGTCATCCACACAGCACGCTCCGTATGTCACGTCTCCCATTATAGTGACCTCAACACTAGCCCAAGACTCTAAAATGTCTGCTATTGTTGTAGCAAATATCAACAGACCTTCAGGGAACTGAAGTGCAACATGCTTGGCATTAGCTTGTTGAATTCTCCAGATTGTCTTAGGTATTTCAAAATTATAGTTTTGAGGCAATATTTCAATTGCCTGCTTTAATTTGGTGTCATTTTCCAGCTCTAAGGGCACACCTTTGACAACACCAGCCTTTGGACGGAAAACTTTTTTCTTTTTTGGAATCACAACAATCTTCTTGTTGTCATCATCCATCCCTGACGGATCCTCATCATTTGTTTGTTGATCTCCAGCCATTTGACACCAATGATCTGAGGAATAACATTTCATTAACTTACAGTTTATATTTAAGATACATTACTTCAAACTTACTCATTGACAAAAAAAAAAAACAGAAAAGGTAATACGTATAATGAAAATGCAGATCAACTCATACTTTGTCTCAACTGATTTACTCAGACTTTATATATTTCTTCTTAATATTTTCTTAGTACTAAGCTGATATCTACTCTAAGAGTTTGCAACAAATCAGCAGTCATTCTGCTGCAAAGAAAAGATTTATTATTCGTTATTTCAAACCCATTACTACCTTCACCACGCAAACTCCCGTCACTTACAGGCTCTGCTCTGGTGCCTCCACGCTGTCCCTCTTCCAATTAAACTAGTCACTTAGTAACTGACTGAAATACTTTCCACACTATATTCATTGAGTAGCATATATACATTCAAAGCGCAGTAAATACGTATTACAGTATATCGAGTGTTCCTATTCTGCAAATTTCTGCATTTAGGGATTAAATACCAGCAATAGCTTGATCAGTTAGTTTAAGTATTTAAGCAGCGTCCAGGTTTGGTTAATGATCCAGCAGGATCATTAACCTCATCGATGCGATGTTTAATGCGATCCTTACTGATCGCAGAATTAGGTTAATGATCCAGGGGGAAATTTGGGGGGGGTGCAGCCTCCCCATTTAAGTCAGGTTACATAACCAATGTCCATGTACTGGTGTATTATTAAATTATTAAAATCAGATATTGTAAATCTTTTAATTTCGTCTCCGACACCCAAAAACCCTGCATTCCCACCAGTCCCGCAGGTTTGTTGGGGTAAGGTGGAGGGGGCATTTCGGTAAAATTCTAGTCCTTTCCCACCCTTAGATCTCGCAAGGTTTATTGGGCTAGGTTATAGTGAGGTTAGGTTAGTAATAGATTTTTAAGGGGGTCCAGGGGGGGGGGGTCATTTAGGGAGGAACAGGGGGTTTTGGGGGAAGAAGGAAGCATCTCTCCCCCATTAAAACTACGTTTTAGAGGTATCTGAAGAGATCTGTGAAAGTCTGGAGGAAAAAAAACACTAATAAGGACGGGATAGTACTAGAATATTACCGGCATGTCTCCTCCACTTTATAATAATTACATTTTAAAGGTGTATGAAAGGATCAGTGAAAGTCCGGAGAGAAGAAAAAGACCACCACTAACGGCGGGAAAGGCCTCTAAAACTCTACCCCATAAATCAGTTGTATTTGCTTCCCCCACCCAAAAACCGGAACATTTCCAGATGAACACCGAATTTACTTTGGTGGACGAAAGGATTTTTTTCTTGTGAGTTTTTATGTGTTTTGAATTAATCTGCTAACCGTTTCTGTCGCAAATCACTTTTTTTTTCTTGTGAGTTGCAACAAAAATGACAAAAAAACAAATTGAACCTAACCGAACTTATACCTAACCTAACCTTTACCTAACAAAACAAAACAAAAACAAAAACAAAATTGCGACAGAAACGGTTAGCAGATTAATCCAAAACACAACAAAACTCACCAGAAAAAAGGTTTCGTTCACCAAAGTGAATTCGGTGTTCATCTGGAATAATACCCCGCGGTCTCCTCGCCAGTTCCCCAAGCTTGTTGGCTACAGGAAGATAGCGGTCCACCGAAATATGCCAAAACCCTGGGGTTTTGGCATACTTTATGCCAAAACCTGGGGTTTTGGCATAAAGTAATCAAAAACCTTTGGCCCAATCAAAAACCTTTCTGAGCGCCATCTGGCGAGGACAATGCAACCCTCAGAATTTATTACAAAACCTGTTCCATGCTAAATAAATATATATATCAAAGTATATACCTCGATCTACCAGGAAAAATAGCATATAAGCTTGTTATTCTTATATATACAAAAACCAAGAATATTGTTATGCCAAAACCCTCAGAATTTATTGCAAAACCTGCTTCATGATAAATAAACATATCAAAGTATATACCTCGATCTACCAGGAAAAATAGCATATAAATTTGATATTCTTATAATACAAAAACCAAGAATATTGTTATGCCAAAACCCTTAGAATGTATTGCAAAACCTGTTCCATGATAAATAAATATATATCAAAGTATATACCTCGATCTACCAAGATCTGATTGGTTTTTGTATTATAAGAATAATAAGTTTATATGCTATTTTTCCTGGTAGATCGAGGTATATACCTTGATATATATTTATTTAGCATGGAACAGGTTTTGTAATAAATTCTGAGGGTTGCATTGTCCTCGCCAGATGGCGCTCAGAAAGGTTTTTGATTGGGCCAAAGGTTTTTGATTACTTTATGCCAAAACCTGGGGTTTTGGCATAACCTATTTCGGTGGACCCGGAAGATAGGGGTGGAGGATTTATTCAGAATTACCCCTACACGCGTATATCCTTTGAAATGTCAGCTTGTTTATAAACGCTACGATACTTTCTCGTTGTTTTGATATACACTCTGTCCACTACGAGCACTGCCCTCAACATACGCTGAATTAAACAACATACATACCACGTCAATGTTGTTATTGAACGGTAGTAATGTCTGAATCGACGATGTGCGCCCAAGTGCAGTCCTGAGAATCAATTACACGCGCGAGAGCTAGGTGGCCCTCAGAAAACCTCAGGTGCGGCAGGGAACGTGCGGGCGGGAGCTACCACATGAATGCCCGCTCCCAGCTGTCAAAGTCTTGGTGTTGGTGTTGTTTAGGGCTGCGAGAATCCCTTGGGGGGAAGTTGGGAACACTATGAGCCCTGGTGATGTCCGATGATGCTGTCACAGGCGTATTAGTTGACCTGTCTTGTTCAGGAAGGCACAGGTGAGGCGGATGACAGCGTGTCGCGAGGGGAGGCTGTCAAAATGCACGTGTTTTGCAGCCAAACACAACAACACTTTTCAGCGGCAGCAACGGGCCTTCAAATAGATGTGTTTGAGCTTTTTGAACGGAATCTCCCTGTGGTTCTAAACCATATATGTTCTTTTAGTTTCTTCTTTTCTTACTCTCGTTGTCCATATCAAGAGGGTATAATTTATTGATACATTTATTGGTAATTCTTATTGGTAAGTCTGATATGGTTCTCTCCGCGGGCCAAGGAAACGGGAATCTCCGGCTTGTTTATTAATAGTGTCTTGCACTGACGTCACGATCTAGCGTCTTCAAGCCAAATGCCGCCCGTCGGAGCGAGCTGGAAGATCAACAAACTCCACTTGCCGCCCGTGTTTGCCAGCTTATGGTAATTTTCCCCTACCAAATATGTTTATCAGTATAAAAGGTATACTGTCATCCTCGGAAATGTTTGTTCTGTAATATTATCAAATAAAAAACCGTAAAACACGCTAAATAAATGCCATTATGAGACTCTCAAGAATTATGCATGAACTTAATATTATATTAAACTCTTCGCCATTTAATATATTGCGAGAAAACTTTTTACATGGAGAATATCAATAGAAGTGGAATTTCATTAGCTTTCCATTGATATATTTCGTTATCTGATAAATTAATTAGCAGCATGCATAAATTAGCGTTAACTAAATAAATAACCATCAATCGGGAAAAATTACCCGATTTCATGATGTTATTTATTTAGTTAACGCTAATTTATGCATGGTTCTAATTCATTTATCAGATAACGAAATATATCAATGGAAAGCTACCTAATGAAATTCCGCTTCTATTTATATTCTCCATGTAAAAAAAATTCTCGCAAAATACTAAATGGGAGCTGGCACTGGTGAATATTAATTTCATGCATATTTCTTGAGTCTCATAATGGCCTTTCTTTAGTGTGTTTTACGGTTTTTTATTTGTTAATATTACAGAACAAGCATTTCCGAAGATAACAGTATACCTTCTATACTGATAAACATATATTTGTTAAGGGAATATTACCATAAGCTGGCAAACACGGGCGGCAAGTGGAGTTTGTTGATCCTCCAGCTCGCTCCGACGGGCGGCATTTGGCTTGAAGACGCGTCTGTCCGAGACCACCGAGAGACAAGGCCTGGTGGATCGCCCGTGACGTCACACCATAAGGATACAACCCGCTCCGCTCCCCGTACAAGTTTACGTGTGTTGCCAGAAACTCCTATGGAGAAGTTTATACCTGGTCAATGTTACTTGAATGATCTTAATTGATTATGATTTTTCATTTGATTACAACTTGAGTTGAGAATTGAAAACTAGTCGTATGACTTCACTATGTGATTATAGTATGAACACTTCTCGCTGCGGAGAGTACTGAAATGGGGGATGAATTTTAGGGGAAGGGGTAGGAGTTTAGGTTAAGGGGAAAGGATATGAGTTAAGGGGAAGTGCTGCCACCAGCTCAAGCGAGTAGTTCTCTGGGTTACTCCCTGGGCGCGTTTGAATAATATTAATCTTAGATTTATCTTGGTAGTCGTGATTGATACGTGGAATTATACCGAGTAAGGCTGACTCTTTTGGAAGTGTGGGGAATTACTGTCCTAACGCAGAATAATCACCTGGGGGTTTTATAATAAACACAAGAACTATATTTGAAAACATCATCCTATTTATTCATGCTGAAGTAGTATGTCTCTTGTTTGAGATCACAGACAAACATATGGGTTCTAATCCAACATCAGAAAACTCTCCATCCCAACACAGGAAAACTCTAATCTGATATAAGTAAAAGAAACTTTACAATCTGATACGGGAAGCTCTCCCCGTGAAATGAAGGTAAGCTCTGGTGAGCATTCACCTTCCTCTCTGAACCTTATTGATACATTATCCTTCACTTAGGTAATAGACCGCTGAATACTTATAATTATACATGGAAGATAATAGGGGGGAATATAAGAGTAAGAGTGTTGTGTGTGTCTCACTAAAAAAAACCATGTAGCGGGCCCTTTGCGTCAAGGCCAAGATGTCAGCCTGTGGAAGAGTGGAAGTGAGACTCCCGTTAATAATACTTATAAGGATGGGGCAGGCCTCCTTTACGTTAGTGAAAACTAAACATCGGTACCCATATTTGGAAATATAGATAACAATATTATAACAAGGAAAGGGGGGGGGGGAGGAGAATAGGAGCGAAACGTGGTATGTCTTACCCGTGGAAGAGTGGAAGTGAGACTGCCGTCTCTCGGGTTACCAAGAGCCCGCGGGAGAAAAGGGGAATTGTTTGAATACCCTGGACTTGGCCTCTAATGAATAGCTTATAATCCCGAAATAACTAATTATATAATGAAACTCGTGTACCTAAGAAAGGGCTGCCTATAATACAGTCCTGTTACTTTGATATAGAAGAATTTAATATGTTTAATCTAATATCCGAGGAAGGTGTTATTTCTTTTCATTTCAAGGGTTCGAACGCGTCTTTTGAAGCAACAGGGTATGGAAGTTTGTATAGAAATTTGGTAGACTTTCAATTTAGCGAATAACTTTACTAACACATCCATGTATGACCGTGATCTTTCACTATGGGGACTATTTTGAAAGACATTAAGAATCTAGGAGTGTTCCTTGATTTGATAGGAGGGTGAGGGGAAGATGAAAAGTTTTGAATCCATTAGTTATCACTGATCGCGAAATAAGTATTCCACGAATGTTGACTCGCAACCGGAATGTCGGGGGGGGAGGGAGTGAGAGGAAGGAAGGACGGAAGGAAGAAAGAAATGGCGGGTAGGAAGGAATGAAGATGACTCACCCGAGAAAACTAACAGATTGAACTGCTTACGGGGCATAACCCGGGAATTATATGATAATAATTCTCATCCTATCTCTCCTGAATAACGGGCATTACATACGTACCTAATATAATGTTTATCAGTATAAAAGATATACTGTTATCTTCGGAAATGTTTGTTCTATAATATTATCAAATAAAAAACCATAAAACACACAAAGAAAATGCCATTATGAGACTCAAGAAATATGCATTAACTTAAGCCGGCCACACACACACCGGCGCGGCCTGTCCGGCCGACGAAAAGGGGCGTGGCTAGAGGCGCCCGGTGTGTGTGTGGGGGTGTTTTTCATCCGGCGGGGCCTGTCGCAGCGGCCGGATGAAAATCAGTCGGCGCTTGAAAATTCCGTCCGGCGCGGCCTGCGCCTGCAGTGTGTGGGTGCCTTCCGGCGCGGCCCGCCCTCGCTCGGCCAGATAATGACTAATTGTACCAGTAATAATTGTATTTATGATAATATAGGTATTATATATGACGTATTATATATAGTAGGACGTATTATATATAGATATTATATATGGCTGCACATGCAGCCATCACCAACAAGTCATTTTCGGACAGCGGATTCATGTTGTCACCATGGTGGTCCAACGTGTACTGTATATTTTCATGAGGCGGCCGGTGTGTGTGTGTGTCTCGTCCGGCGAACGATGCCCCGCCACTTTTTGTCGGCCGGACAGGCCGCGCCGGTGTGTGTGTGGCCGGCTTAAAACTCTTCGCCATTTAATATTTTGCTCGCAAACATTTTACATGGAGAATATCAATAGAAGCGGAGTTTAATTAGATTTCCATTGATATATTTCGTTTAGTGATAAATGAATTAGCGACATGCATAAATTAGCATCAACTAAATATAAAAAATCATGAAATCGGGTAATTTCCTACCTAATATATGTTTATCAGTATAAAATATATACTGTTATCTTCGGAAATGTTGGTTCTATAATATTATCAAATAAAAAACCGTAAAACACAATAAAAAAATGCCATTATGACTTTCAAGAAATATGCATGAACTTAAACTTTTCGCCATTTAATATTTTGTGAATTTATTTTTACATGGAAAATATCAATAGAAGCAGAATGTAATTAGCTTTCCATGGATATTTTTTCTTTTCTGATAAATGAATTAGAACCATGCATAAATTAGCGTTAACTAAATAAATAACATCATGAAATCTGGTAATTTACCAGATTTCATGATGTTATTTATTTAGTTAACGCTAATTTATGCATAGTTCTAGTTCATTTATCAGAAAAGGAAATATATCAATGGAAAGCTAATTAAATTCCGCTTCTATTGATATTCTCCATGTAAAAAGTTTTTTGCACAAAATATTAAATGGCGAAAAGTTTAAGTTCATGCATATTTCTTGAAAGTTTTTTTGTTTAGTTATCAGCTCAATTTTTTTTATTAAGTCTCTTCTTTCTCTTCTCTGCTCGAGTGTTGGTAACTTTATTTCCTTCAATCTTTCCTCATAAAAAAGTTCTTCTAGCTCTGGTACCATCTTTGTTGCCATTCTCTGAATCCTCTCCAACTTTTTCACATGCTTCTTTTTATATGGGACCATACAATGGCAGCATATTCCATTTTTGGTCGGATCATTGTAGTAATTATCATTCTCATCATATTTTTGTCCATGTAATGAAATGCCACTCTAATATTCTTCAACATCCTGTATGTATCTCCAAATATTTTATTATATATATAGGAAAAGATATGTGTAGGCAAGTTCTTGTGATACAGTATTCATGAGTAGGAATTTTATAATTCTTGAAATTTAGGAAATGAAAAGTTGATTTATGGTTTTACACTATTTTTTTGTAATACGTAGACATGCCATATCCTGGTTCTTTTATATTTTCATCCATCCTGTCAATCAATAACTCAAAATACACCAGGATGTTACCTGTAGGCCTACACGTACACTGTAACATCATCCAAATTAACGAAAGATAGTGATGCCAAACTAGAAGCTGTTGTATTTGTTTAAGATGCAATTATTATGGAGACCCCTTTCATTGACTTCACTTATTTACAGTCACAAAGCTAAGAGTAGCCATTAATTTTGATGTACCTCACGATATCTATTCTTACATGTTCATCAAAAAATTACCACAGCACAGAACAGAAAATACATACACATGATACTCTGAACTAACATCTCATAATACAGAAAACTGATGACAATGTAATGCACAAAAAAAGGACAATACAAGTCCCAGTTATAAATTATATATTAGAAGAAAGTCCCAGAAAATTATATAATTTTCATTATATGTATTTTTACAAAGGAAATAGCTGTAAGCAAAGAAGAATACATGCACGGCATTTTACTGGGGTTTCATTCCATTTATTGAATACTCTGACTACCGAAACTAATGTGGCGAGGTAGCCATAATAAATAGTAGTTACCTTGTGTGGAAGTCAATGACATAATAGATACTATTATAGCTACCGTAAGGAAGCACTACTACCCACAATCCAGTTGACATAATCTTGTACAGAAATTTCCAGTTTGCTTTAAAACTAAAATATCTCCATTCCCCACATGTGACAGTAAGTGAACTCACAAGAGGCATAGGTTGGTGTCACAAGTTGTATGGATAGGTGATAAACTACCTATGTAACTTTGTGTACTGCATGTATGGCCCTTAGCAGGCCCTGCACCTTGCCCTAAAGCCGTCATTCAGTCACTACACAACATAACGCAGCAAACTTCCTTCAAAGCCAACAACATTACTATACTTTTCTTTTTCATTCAGCAACTGATTCATAGTGAATTCCTTTAATTGTAAGCTTCTTAAGTATACACGTGTTGAAGACGAAATGGGTCATGTCTACTCCTATTTCTAGTCTGGTGATGACCAATGAATGTGGTGATACTCGTTATACTATGAAGAGCCAAATGCATTCAAGTTCAGCTCACTCTGCCTGTCATAAGATTGCAGAGGTACAAAGGTATTGGAGTTAATGAATATATTTATAACATGTAAAAGCTATGATTATGTACTTAATTTCAACCCACTATGCAGACATGAAGATACATCCAAATTAACGATAATGTTTTTGAAAAGGAAATAGATTACTATGAAAGCAAGAGAATAAGTTAGGTATACAAGCATGATTTATGTAATGCCATGCCATGAGTGATACAATTATGCTGATTTGAAGAAAAAAATAAGACAATGAATATTTCAAAGAGAAAGAGAAAGATTTTTGTACATCATACTATTTTTTTATATTACAAGAATGTTTGTTAATGTAAAATACATGTCTCATTGTAAATAAACATTTATATCAAACAGGATGCTGTTATGTAATGCATCGCTTATGCACATATGAGGCGTAGCGCATCAAAAGGTGGAAAGTGATAAGCCTCTCAAACATGTTTCTCTACACCCACGGCACCCTTGAACTCTGTGAAGTCAGTTTTAGATTTTTGGCACTGGCAATAAGGTCTGTAATTCATTGAAGAAAAAAATTACTGCACACAACTGTGTCAGCAGCAGCTTACTGCTGGAATGCCTTTACACAGCAAAAAGCAAAATATCTACTCGGCCACCCCACCCGTGGTGAGTGAGAGCTGCCACCCAATCAGAAAGGATGACATGATAAGTGTAGAAAGTGTAATTGTGTCCCCCCCTCTTTATATATATACAAAAACCTGCCCAGCAGCATCTCAGACTTGAGTGCTCACCTGGGACAGTGCTTTTCTCCAAGCATTGTTTATCCCTTTTCTTTCCTTTTTTCATTAATAAAACAAGTTCTCATTATATTAATGAAAGAACATGATTGTTTGATGGTTTGGACAGAAAGATAAAGAAAACTGCCATAAATTGCTTCCAAAGTCTGGCAATTTTCACTGCCTATTTATTCTTAATTTTACATATTCTAGAATATGAATTAAAAAGATGTCCATATATATTGCCAATATAGGTATATATTATTGCCCAGAAACTACTGTCCTTTATAAACCTGAGGTTAATTTCTTTTTTAAAAGGATAAATTTAAATCATGTAATTTTTTTATCGCCACACTTTGGTTGCGATTTGCAGCAAACTATTGTCGCTCTTTGTCTTACGACACACTACGCCTCATATGTTTTAATGTCTTGAACATTTCTGTTGTTCCAGATAAATAAGAAGTAAATAAAGGATTACTCATAACATAGGACAAAATATTAAGTAAATATTTAGATGTTGTACAATTAACATAACGTTGACCTTGAAAAAAGTAAGTTTACCTTATAATTTGTACTGTAAAATGGTAGAAAAATTCATTACTAAACACTAATATCTTGGTTTTAAGTGATACAAGTTGACCAAATGCACACAAAAAATGTACTATTAAAGCTGCAAATGCTTGTATAAACCTTAATACCTCATGGCTGCAAAAATACTACACAAGAGAATTCCTAGACTTCAACAGTTCATATTCAGCAGCCTTGACACACACACAGGGTGTTGAGTTCATGTCTCTATTCCCTGTGTAGCAGGAGGCGACTGAGAGGGAAAAGAGGGGAGGGTTGGGATCCTTCCCCTGGCAATGTTATTCCCCATGAAAACAAACAGCAGAGATCAGCCTTTTGTTGTGCGACACTCGTTTCCAATTAAGTCCAAAATATGGAAATAAAAAGATTCTACAAAATGCAGTATAACCTCTCTAACTTGGACTATATGGGGGGCTGAGGCTGTTCGAGTTACATCAAATAAACTTATAAAGTAAAGGCAAAATGTTAGGAAAATTTGGCTAAATTATGAGAAAATACACTTAGATGATCAGCAACAACACTGTTGGCGCCACGACAACACCTAGCAGATTGTGGTGTCACACTGTTCCTGGAGGACATAGCAGACTGATGGTGCCACACTGTTCCTGGAGGAGGCTGTCAGATAGCACCTAGCAGATTGAAGGCGCCACTGTGCCTAGAGGAGGCTGTCAGAGCTGCAAAGCCTAAATATCATATAACTGACATATCCGAGACCAGAGTTACATGAAATTTGTTCGGGGAATGAAAGGTCCGACTTATAAAGGTTCTACTGTATTAATAAATTATATACCATTTGATTGAACATGTGTGCCACGTGACAAATAAATAAGTTAAGGTGTGTGGCATCACTTGAAACAATGTATGCAAAGAAAAAAGGGTACAAACTTTAAAGTGAAATAAAGTGTTCATTATGACCACATGGTTGCTGTACCTTATTATGTTGTTTCAATCTCAGTACTTACCTAAAATCCAGATTTATTAAGATAGCAATAATCCTGTGTTATGTTGTGGAACTTTGAGCTTTGAGAAAACACAAACAGAAGAATAGCAAGTTTCAGTGTCCGTACTCTACAACCATTACATTTATATTCATATAAAATCTTCTCACCACTATTGTGACATGTATGAAATTGGTATAAGATCATGAGTTACTGTGAATTACTTACACTATAAACACTTCATCAAACTGGCATTTCCAGCAAGAGCCTATGAATGGGGTATCTCTAAAGCAGTGATGAATATGCCAAATGGGAGTTTTAACCTAAATGCCTTTAACCCTGGAGCACCATCAGGGATGTCACATACCACACCCACTCTTGAATCCCATGCCTCATGAAGCACTGTGGGGCTGGGTGGCTCTTCTCCCCACTCGATCTACTTAGTGCCCTGTTGGTAGAAGGCTGTGTCGTCTTCTGTGCCCATCCGGTTTTCATTATATAAAATGATTGGGGTGCTACACACTCCCGATGGTGATAACGTAATAGTGTGCGGTGTGTTAAACGCATGTTTTCTTATGAGTGGCAAGGAGGTTCCGGGCAAGGGGTCGCCCGGGACTTCTGGACAGGCGAGTCTGACCTGCGACATGTAACCACTGACATCATCAATCATACAGACTGTCGCCTCTCACCCGGAGAGTTACGAGAACTGCCAGATATATCCTCCATTCTATCAAAAACAAGAAGCAAAAGTAAAAACATTATTCTTTTCAAAGCAGTCTTCATATTTCCATAAGTTGTCATAAAAACTATGTACTTATTATGAATTTCCAAAAATGAAGTTTGACATACCACCCTAAGGTGGCAACACGGGTAAATGTGACCACCAATGGTGGTTTACGGTTGCAGATATTTAGGTAATATGCTAACATCAATACTAATCTACTACATTTTGTTTCCTTAGATATGAGTATTTCATAAGAGCAATATTTCTACTTTTAAATGCTCCATACTTTTTGAAAACTATACACAATACCATTTGAGTGTTTTTTGTCATAAAAACAGGTTTTATCAAAGTTTACCCTTTCTTCTGGGATATATAAGAAAATTCTTAAAATCCAATAATCCAGAATTGAAGGAACTATACTTTCAGGCAGGACCTGTAACCCAAAAAGGAACACCTTCATGTCTTGGCACAAACGTAGCCTTGACCTGAATTCTCCAGCTTCTCAAGTCACCTCTGTTATTCTCAAGTCTCTCTAGAAGCAGAGCAACACCATGGGGCTGAGGAACGCTGCTATTCCATGCCATACACCTACACTTGCTGATTGGGTAGCTTGGTCCCCAGGGTGACAGTGGCACTGATTGCCTGATTGTGTCCTGCCAGCTGCTCTGGGCAGCGGACGATTAGTCACTCCTCGTTTGAGTAAAATCAGGATTTTATAGCCTACTCGTATGGTTCAGCCTTTTCCATATTCTTTATGGATTGGAGACTCATAGAGATGAGTCAAACACTAAGTAAAACATTGAAAAGAAAAAAATTCATCTTTAACATAGATCATGTGGTTTTACCTGGATGGTTGATTCGTCACTGCTTTACAGACATCTCATACACTATGAGTACATGATGTGAGTGAGCATGTGTGGCCCCTCCCACACACATGCACACACACAAAGAAAAGCTTATATGTAAATTATTTTGAATGAGAAGGCAGCCACTACACAAATTCTTCAAAAGAAAAATTGTACTTGTACCTAACAAGGAGGCTGTGTGCACTTCTGCTGGTGACTTTTGAAATATGTTCTTTTAACAAACACTCTCCAGCAGCCGTCACAGGGAAAAGCTGGCTTGCAGGGGTGTGACACCAGCAGATGCCTCATCATGGCCACACCCTCAAACTTCTGGGCTAGATGTGGACAATAAGGACACCTGTAGACAAACAAAATATAATAAATACTTATCACGAATAAATGTAATTAGATTCATGGCATTACTATCACATATTATTACATGGCATTAATGAGCCTTGAGTACCAAACTAATGCACAAAAACATCACGAGTTAAGGCATCAAAGGTAAACATGGTGCATGTCTGGCAAATACAAGACTGATAAGGTTAAGACTAAGATTATATCTATATGCTTCAGGCATAAGGTTAACTTTCATAAGTCTTGTGTCAAGAAAAGGTACAAAAGGCTGTATTTGATATAGTAATCATTAAAAGTCTGTTAGTTGATCATCACTGGGTCCATATATATTTTTTCACCGATCTACAAATTTCTTAAGACTTCACAGGGATTTTTCACTACTGCTGCCACAGCAATATAGTAGAACCCCTCTAACTTGGACCCCGCCTTCCCTGGACAAATTCATAAAACTGACATGTCCAAGTGACATGAAACCCCGGGTGTATTTACCTAGTTGTGTTTTACAGGGCCTGAGCTACATTCATTTGGTCCCGCCTCCATATCGACAATTTAATTTGCTTCCTTAGTGCATAAAATCTGTAATTTCAGCCAGCCCATGGGTCAGGCCAGCCTCCTGTACCACCCAAGAGCCACTACCAACCTCTCATTTCTCTCGCACTGCCCTTGCCTGGAGTCATTTTCTTCTCAGTGAGTTTGTTTTACTGGTTCATACTGTCATGTCATTATGTTTTACCTTTACATCATGACAATTATACTGAAAGCCATTTTGATCAACCTATTTGACACAAGGTTAAGCCCCACACTTACTGCCTTCAATCCTGTATCAACTAATGTGGATGTTCACTGACATAAATGTAGGTGGTGCTCTTACTGGCTGAGCATTTGTAAACAATATCGTGCCTAGGCTCGGTGTCCTCCGATGCACTCTCCGTCGAAGGTAGGGTTGATGGGCGGCATGTGGATCGACTTCAGTCATTCAACAATGGATGGAAGATATTATGCAACCGACGGGACATGAACTCGGGACGTCGAGCTCGCCACTTCCAGGAAAAACTTGCACCCGGCAGAACGTGAACACAGGACTATGAGCTCGTCACTTCCAGGCGCTAACCACATGGTCACTGCCTCCTCTGTACTTTTTTTTTTTTTTTGTCACTGTCATGCTTGAATTTTGCACAGTTAAAGGCTCGAGGGGTTAGTTTGGTGGTTTGGTATAACTGGTGAAGCCGTGACGGAGTTTTAATGAAAACACTGGGTGGGCTGGGGAGTCAGTCACGCAGAAGCTCAGGTGTGAGGCAGCATGGCTCGTTGGTTTATACGTGTCTTCCCAAGGACGACTTAACGGAGAGTGAAGGGTGATTGTGCCAAGTGAATGTTGCCGCATCTGTGTGGTGATTGTTGCTTGTTACAGTGGTGTGGAAAGAGTTGCCTCTGTGTATGTCTGTGTGTGTAACTGGTGAATTATACGGGCATTATGGTTAAAAGTTTTTATCTGATCCTCATTACCTGTTTGGCATGACTCACCTGAACACACAACTACAGGAGAACCTCATTTAACCGGCATTCAAAACAACGGCTCTTTCGACCCAGGCATTTTTTTTTTTTTTTTTTTTCACCCTTTTTTTTATTTTATTCTCTTACTTTCTTCTTTGTAGGGACTGGCAACAAAGCGGGCTTTGTGTTACCCATTTTTGTTGTGCCCTTGACCAGTTCTTTGTGATGTATAAAAAATAAAAAAATAAAAAAAAAAATAATAAAAAAAAAAAAAAAAAAAAAAAAAAAAAATAATTGGGATTTTGGGCAATTCCATAAGAGTAACTCAAAACAACGGCAAAATGAGTTATCCGGCATGCGCTCCCCCCCGAGGGTGCCGGATAAACGAGGTTTTCCTGTACTAACATAGTTGTCTCCATGTGACTCAAGTGATTTCTGCAAGGACACTCCATTGATTCCCTGCCACCTCACACACTCCCTTGATAAACCTAGCAGAAATAGATCATATAGTTATATTCTTAATTACTTGACAATATTCTTACCTCCCTGGTACAGCAGTTTTGTCTGAAAGATTTGTTGTGGGGCTCTGTCCTATTGAGTCGTCTACTGATGGAACTGGTGATGAAGCAGCAATGGAGGAGAAGTCTTCAGTCCTTTCATCTGTGTTGGAGCTTTTCTGCACACCAGCAATGGCAGCAAATCCACCCACACTGTCACCTGAGTCCCTTCTTGTTCTTTCACTTTCCTGACTCCCTTCAATTAAGGCCTCTACATTTTCATTGATTCCTTTGACAGGTTTATCATTGAATAAGTTTTCACACTCAGATTCTTCCTTTATGAGAGACAGAGGGTTGACAGTTGCTGTTGGTTCAGTAGAAGATGACCGCGATGAATGACCCTCGCCTGAAGGAAGAACAGGCAATGTGTAAAGTAAGTGAACAGCGCTGAAATTCTTTAAAATAGCAACAGCTAGAAATTGGCATTC
Organism: Chionoecetes opilio; assembly: GCA_016584305.1. Lineage (NCBI taxonomy): Eukaryota > Metazoa > Arthropoda > Malacostraca > Decapoda > Majidae > Chionoecetes > Chionoecetes opilio. The sequence continues at coordinate 101,429 of JACEEZ010018471.1, forward strand.
AGTAGTCCCTTATTGCTGATTTGAGAGGCAATTTTTTCAAAAGATGCAAATCCATGCCCGTTTAAACTTCAAAATTGGTGCACATTGACTTGACGTACCCACAACGCTCCTCCCCTTAACTCTTACGTAAGTTGAAACTTTTGCATTGCGAAGATCTTAGAGATTTATAGTACAGTATAGTCATGTTATACAAGCATTTGATATACAAGAATACTATGCTATGATGTTCATGAATTCACACCCCTGAAAAACAAAGGGAGAGTATTTGAAGCATGCATATGATCAGTATTGCTGTATGGTACTGAGACATGGGCTTTGAGAAAGAAGTTGGAGGATGTGTTGATTAGTTATGATCGGGGAATGTTGAGATATATGACTGGGATCACATGGAGAGATGAAGTGTTCAGTGAAGAGGTAGCAAGATATGGATTGAAGGAGCTGAGTACAGTGCTGAGAGTAAAGAGATTGAGGCGGTTTGGACACGTGAAGAGGAGAGAAGGTGATGGAGGCATTGGATAGAGTGGTTGGAGTGGAAGTGCCAGGTCGCCATCCATTGGGCAGGCCAAGGAAGACATGTAGATAGTGTGTTGAAGAGGATCAGGAAGAAGAGGCAGCATTGGGCATTGAAGAAGTTGAGGCCAATGGCTAGAGATAATTGGAAGCATATCATCGACCGTCTACCCTGATAAGACATTATGGGAAAATCTAATGTTAAACAGAAAGAAAAAGAAGAAGGTTTAAGCTTTGTCTAAGACCAGGGCTGCTACATTAACGCTTATATAATAATGGGTTTCAAAGGTACAAGAAACATGGTACTTGCTGCACTGACTGACTGCATATCATAAAGGACTACTGTACATAAATTTTCTCTTGCACCTAGAATTGTCAACAAGAGGCATGATTTACACATTATGCAGTAATATTTTTATACATAAAAAAAAGTCAAGAAGAAACTCATTCAAGAAATCCATATCATTCCTGACAGACTTTAGAAAGGCATTTATGTCGGTGATTACATGTTCATATCTAAAAGGTGTTTTGTGATCATGTTTTAACTTCCAGCCACTTGCCAGTAAATAGACACGAGAGACATGAGTGAGCAAACCTCCAATATCATGTTGCTTTTGCAGAACATTAAATAAGAATAGCAACCAGTAGAAAACCCTTCAACTTAAAACAATACAATACTGTACTGAGATTTACCTGAAAGCCTTCGAACTTTGCTTGGCGTTGGTGATGCTTCTTTCTTTGTTCTTTTTGTTCCTACAAGCCGCTCAAAGTCTCCAATCGTGAAACCTGAACTGTAGCAGTTCTGTGACAAAGGTCCTCGGCTTGAAGTGCTCTTCTGTCCCTCACATAAAGATGCTATCTCTAAGAGTTCTGCTGTCCTCATGAATGATTCAAGTTCAGAAGCATCGACTGTGGCCTCACCTCTGAAATTTAAAAAAGCATTTAAAGATTTAATAGACATCAGATATCATACCCCATATAAGTCTAGTACTTAAAACAAACATTGCATGATTTACTTACGTGTAAATAAAGTGAATGATGTTGCGCAGCTCCGAAAACTTAATATCTCTAAGGACCACCACGCTCTGGACAGTTAATTCTCGGCTCAAGACTTGCCGGAAGTAGGGGCTGGCCAGACACAAAACAATCTGTCGGACAAATAGATGCTTTAGTAATATATCTTCTTACAAATATGCATAAGATTCCAGAAGTGGGCTGTTTCTACCAGATGATCCAAGTAACTGCCTACCTTTTAAAAATGAAGAAAATATCATTTCCAAGCTTATTTCAATCTCTTTGTGCTCTGCCCCAAGATAAAATATTCAATTTCACGTATTTTTTCATCTCAGCCACTGTTAGGAGCCAATTGTGAGTGGATGATCTGCTTCTTATGATTTTTTTCATTTTGTTAAGAACAGCTTTATAATTGTTCAGGTCATCTGTGGAGTGTTTCCATGTTCCCAAGATTATGTAGTGTGTGGGAGTACTACTGGGGTCGACTAGCTATCTGGGCACCTTTGGAGTGTTTTGGGTGATAGGGCATTCAATATGACCCATGTAAAACTTTCATGATGGATCTGAACAGGGCATTCAATATGAGAAAGAGATAGCCCTGTACTGATTGCTATGCTGGTTCCGAATCCCTAAGTGCCTAAATTCTGATTTGTGATTATATCATGATAATTAAACAAGGCTTACGGATGTGGCAACCCTACTGCCCACTACAAAGTGATCTATATTGTTATACAGTGCAGTCAGTTTATGTGATCAACCATATAGCCAGTCATAAAGTGTGTATATATTCCCTGCATGTCGTAGGAGGCGACTAAAAGGGGAAAGAGTGGAGAGTTGGTCCCTTGCCCATGGAGTGTTAATGCCCATGAAAACAAAATAACAGAGATCTGCTCTTTGCCCTGTGCCACCCAGCTGTTGAGAAAAAGTTGTTAAAAAAATAACATTTAAACATTTTAACATAACGTTGCAATGCAATGATCACATTGCATTGATCAATAATATTTTATAATAGAAAAAAGAATCCTAACCATGAGGCGTGTGCACATCTATGCTGCAGACCAGTGTTGTAGTCAAGACCAGACCCTCCGAGACCGAGACCAAGACCAGACCCTTCGAGACCAAGACCAAGACCAGCCTTCCGAGACCAAGACCAAGACCCTCCGAGACCAAGACCAGACCCTCCGAAACAGACCAAGACCAATAACAGGCAAATAAAAATATTTTTTATAAATATGACTACAGGAGAACCTCGTTCATCCGGCACCCTCGGGGGGGAGCGCATGCCGGATAACTCATTTTGTCGTTGTTTTGAGAGTTACTCTTATGGAATCGCCCAAAATCCCATTTTTTTTTTTTTTTTTTTTTTTTTTTTTTTTTTTTTTTTTATACATCAAAGGAACTGGCCAAGGGCACAACAAAAATGGGTAACACAAAGCCCGCTTAGTTGCCAGTCCCTATAAAGAAGACAGTAAGAGAATAAAATAAAAAAGAGGGGTGAGCCAATTTTGTTCGGGAGGTGTCTTGTTACTCTTCTCTTGAAAAGATGTAAGTCATAGGAAAGTGGAAAAATAGAAACAGGAAGAGAGTTCCAGAGTTTACCAGTGAAAGGGATGAAAGGGTTGCCAACCCTGCGTACCCCGCCAAATTTGAACTAAATTTCTGCCGATTTTCTCAGTTTTTGAAATAATTATACCTAATTAATGCCTGGGTTATCCTGCTGAGTGCCCCTTTCTACCCCGCACTCCTCGTCAGGATGGACAAGCTAGTCCTCGTGTCGCACGCCAGCAGCACGAACACTCTCCTCTCTTTTTTCACAGGATCTCTCTGACGAGCTCAAGCTAGCCCGTGGTCCTCCCTGCTGGAGGCCCGGAGAAGAAAAAAAAAAAAAAAAAAAAAAAAAAAAAAAAAAAAATGCCTGGGTCGATTAGTGCCGTTGTTTTGAGGCTGCCGTTGTTTTAAATGCCGGTTAAATGAGGTTCTCCTGTATTATCTGAATGTTTTTGGTCTGTACTGTGTAAATACTAAATCGTATTGTCCTAAGTTGTTCGGATGGGATCGCCGCAAGTGCTTGATAAAAGCAGACGTCGTGCCAGCCTTGTCCGTGATGCTTTGCTTGCAGAAAGTACAAACTGCTGTGTGCTTCTGGTTTCCATGTTTCTTATAAAAAAACTCCTTGTGGTCCTTGAACGCAAATTTGATAACTGCTGAAGATGCCGATATGATTACTCATTCCGGTGTGCGAACGGAAACTAAGCGAGACTAGTCCAGTACACCTCACTGTCTGACGTCCTATGTCACTGCCAGACAGAGTTGCCAGGTCCCGCCAATTGTTGTATTTCTTGCCAGAAATTACTCAACAAATTTTGGAATTTGCCAGAAACACTAGTCAATTGAATTTCATTTTCATATGATGAAAATTGAAAATGCCAAAAAAGTAAAGTGTGAATGCCAAAAGTATATTTTGTGGTTTGTGCACCTGGCAGCCCTGCTGCCAGATGTGCTCGATGTAACGACTAACAAGCTCTGGTAGAAGGGGGATAAGGGTAACGTATAAGGGAGGAAATATATTTACAAAATTTAATATACGTGAACAACTGAACAACTAGGTCAAATATTTCTGCTTTCATTGCTTCGTTGGCATGAAGAAACAAACATGGGAAGATACCAATTTTTGTGGTTACGTTTTCCAAGCGAGCTAGCTAAACCTGTGGTATAAGTGTACGAAGGGTGCGGGGATTGCATAGACCTACATATATATGAAGTACACGGAGGTGAACAGAGCTGCAAACATGCGTGCGTGCAAACGGAGATTATCACTGCGAGAATGGCCACGTCATGCATGTTCTCTCGACTCGCACGCATTCTGTATCAGCGCTCGCAGGACTCAGCTCATGCATCATCACCGTAGAGCTCGTCAGGGAGTATCTATAGACAGTACAACGCTGTATGGCGCGCCGTGAATCGAAACAGCCATGATTTTTCTCAGTGTATGACAATAAATTCCGACCTTCCCCACGCCGCGATGCACTTTTTAACCCTGGTCTCGACCTGGTCTCGAGCCAAACTCCGAGACCAAGATCAAGACCAAGACCACATCAAACGAGACCAAGACCAAGACCACATTAAACTGGTCTCGAGACCAAGACCAGTCTCGAGACCTACAACACTGCTGCAGACTGATACACACAATCAATCATTGGGGGCATACGCCGGGGGGCGCGTCGCCTCGCCCACCCTACGACGCCACTCCCGGGGGTCACCACGCGCGAGTTCCCATGCAGGCTCCTTTCCCATACCAAGCAGCTCTCGACAAGAAACATCAACTTGCCCCAGCCACGAGCCTTGTGGGCGCCCCCTTGGCTTCCTCCACGCCGGATTGTCTCTTACAGATACAACCCGATGGGAAGGATCGGTTTCAGGGTAGCGTGCCACATGCCCATATAGCCGAAGTTGGCGCTGACGGACTATGCAGGTAATAGGCCTCGATTCAGTCTCACGGTGCAATCGCTGATTTGACACGTAATCATCCCAGCGATACCCCATGATTCTGCGAAGACACTTATTACCAAAGGCATTGATTAGTCTCTTAAAGTCACTATTTAGTGTCCATGTCTCACAACCATAGAGTAAGACAGGGATCACAAGCGACTTGAAGATCCGGAATTTTGTCCTCCTGCACAGGTACCGACAACGCAAAATACTCCCGCTGAGCGAGTCCATATGACCGTGGGCTATGCCAATCCGCCGTAAGGCTTCTTGACGTGACCCGCCGTCATTATGGACTGCGCTACCAAGGTATGTAAAACTTTCCAAGATCTCAATGTCCTCGCCACACGCATGAACAGACTGTACTGCTTCATCTAGTAAGTCTCCAAACACCTGGACCTTGGTCTTGAGCCAGGAGACCTCCAGTCCCAAAGGCTTTGCCTCCTCGTGCAGCGCCTCGAGAGCCATCACCAGGACCTCCAGCAACTCAGCAAAGATTACTGCATCATCGGCAAAAACAAGATCAGTGATCTTGGTGTTGCCGACGGATGCTCCACAATCCCTTTGATCTACAACCTTGTCCAATACCCAGTCCATACAAGCGTTGAAGTGATGGGGCAAGGACGCACCCTTGCCTCACTCCTGTATTCACAGGAAAGAAGCTGGATACACCTGCCCCACACTTTACAGCACTCTCAGTCCCAGAATACAGACCAGTTATCAAACCAATAGTCCTTGCAGGAATCCCGCGAAGTCACAGAAGATCCCAGAGTGACTCACGATGCACTGAGTCAAATGCCTTCTTGATGAGATCAACATAGGCTGCAAGCATCCCTTGTCGAAACTCACGTCGGCGTTCCACCAGGACACGAAGCGCTAGGATACGGTCCTTTGTTGACTTACCAGGTGTGAACCCAGATTGCTGAGGTCTCTGATGCTTCACCAGATGACTGCGAATTCGTGTCAGCAATAGATGGGCAAGTACTTTGCCTGGTACGCTGAGCAGTGTAATACCGCGGTAATTGTTGCAGTCCTGACGGTCCCCTTTCCCTTTCCAGATAGGGACGATACACACAGATTCACAGTAATGCATAACCATAGTCAATCAATCACAAGACAACATTGTAAAATCCGGATTCATCATTGTCATGGAGAATATTAATGAACCATAAGATGTAGGATTAATGAATCCTACATCATAAATACATAATTTTATGTAAGAAGTTCTTTAGGAGAGAATGGGAGGAAACCTATATTCAAAACAGATATGAGAGATGTCCTTTGTGAGAACGTAGGTGGTAAGTCTTGAAATTACAATACTGTACTTAAAGGACAAGTTTACCCTGTGTGCTCTGAGGCTCTGTCCCTCGGCCGTGAGGGTGACATCAGTAAAGGTTTCATCTCTCATCAACTGGTCCAGCACTGTTGAACAGTGAGCGTCCTTCTTCAAGAGATACGGTCCAACCAAACCTGGGGGAAAAAAATAAAGCACATAGTTATGATAATTATCAACATAAAATATCAAACTAGTGTCTCTGTAGTCTTGTAAATATCCAACTTAGTATGAAGGCTTATTTTTCCATGAGCAACATTTTCTTTTTTTTATGATAATAGTTCCCACAGGCTCCTATCCTGAAGCTCCATCTGGAAACAGCTAATTCAGCCCCTCATTCAAAAAAGGATAGTCTTACTTAAATTCAAAGGTTTATTCTATGTTATGGAGCCCTCTGTAACTTTTGGTTAGAGAGAGAAAAAAAGAAAAAACCAGATGGACAAAATACCAATGCAGGGAAGTGTAGTGATGAAATTTGGTAAGAGTGCAGGAGATAAACGAAACATGGAATTAACAAATAGGAAATTAATGGGTTAGAAAAACAAAAGAAGGAAAAACCCTGAGGTAGTGACCTTCCATGCTTGCATATGCTAAACAAAATACTTAACTTGTTGAGATAATAAGCTATTTTGAACGACTTGTTTAATCAAATGACACATCACATTTTCCCATTTTTCAATCAATTAACATTTCCCCTTTGGCCTTTGCCTCATTACTCCAGTAATTTGACATGGGTCAGACCCTCCACCTTACCTGACGTGCCAGCCGTGGGGGACGTCCCTGCCTGGCCATCCTGGGACATTGCATCATCACCATCTGTGGGAGGAGGGAGGCAAATATTATATCTTGAAAATACGATGATTCTGAGAACCTGACAACAAAGCCTTTATCTATAAGCTTTACTTATCTGCAGAAGTTGCAAACCAATTTCTTAAAGTTGTATGGCACATAGCATAACAGTCTTGTTGCTCAGTGTTGTGCAGCACACTACATGTCATCTTCCGTAACATGATTCTCATCATGTTGCCTAATTAATGTTACACTATGTGGACATTGCACATCATGATGCTCAGTAAATGTTGTGCGATCCGTTGCACATTCAATTGCACAAGATGCAACCTTATTACTCGCCCATACACAAAAACTAGTGAACAAGATACATTTTTTTTCTGGATTTTTTACAATACAATAATCTCTGTATGGCACAAGTCTCAAGATACTGCTTCACTAGAAAATACATCATTTTTATGGTACCTATCATACCTAACTTAAGGAGGGGGAGGAGATAGGAAGAGTAGAGAGGTGAAGGAAAAAGAGAATAAAAGTGTGAGGGAACAAGTGCGAGTACTTATTGTGGAGGCACAGAATTTGGGAGGGAGGGAAAGAAGGGAGAGTAGAAAGTAGAAAGGAGACATTGAAAGAGAGGAAGGAGCAGAGGAGATAACAAAAGAAGTAGGAAGAAACTAAATTAATAAAGACAAATTGTTGTCCATTTACTATACAGCGCAAAGCATTCGGCTCAACAACACTCATGTCACTAGAAGTCTGACTTTAGGTAAGCGTGAGGACGGTAGTGTGAAATCTTTTTTTCACTTTTATCTACCCGCAGTGATATAAAAAAATAAGCTTCATGGTGATGTAGTTCTGACCTAAGTTGTGCCAGCCGACAAAACATTTCAGTTGTAACTGCAGTAGTGTATATTATAGAATGAAGTTTGAAATTTCTTTATTAGCTCATCATTGTTTCATCTCTGAATAATTGATAATGACTAATAGAAAAAAAAGAGGTTTAAAGCCACCAAATAAGCAATAATGGGTTGAAGCTCTGAAGGCTCTGGTACCAATTAATATTTTTCTTATTGTTTTGGTTAATCACATTTGGCAAGCTTTCTCCCACACAAATAGTCACAAATGCACTACTTCACGGTAGCTGCATGTTTCATAATGTCTCAACACTGTACTTCACTGTAGCTTCATGTTTCATAATGTCTCAACACTGTACTTCACTGTAGCTTCATGTTTCATAATGTCTCAACACTGAAAATTAAACTGGGCCTAGATTTAAAAAAATTGTTCAATGAATTGCCCTTATTTATCAACTCAAGCAATACAAATTTCTGAAATTATTCACTAAAAATACCAGTTTAACCCGCTGAGCCCCGCCAAAAATGTATAATTTTGTAACGCCCAGACCCATCAATTTTTACCTATTTCTTTACCATTTACAATTTAGCGCAAAGAAATCAAGCTGTGAGGGGCACTGGAGGGATGGACGATGAGTTGCCAAGACGTGTATACTTGTTTCACGTTCTGATTTACTGTGTGTGACTATTGAAACGCTATGACCTTAATGTACGGAGATACAAGGTTGAAAAGTTGTGACGGCCGAGAGCAGCTGAGAGCCGTCAGCGGGGCCGAGCGTTACACGCCTATGCGACAGCTCAGATCAGTCAGCGGGGCCGTACGGGTTAATGTGGAAAACTTAAAAAATAGCATATAGGTATTTCTTAATTCACAGCCATATACAATTTTACAATTTTTTTTTACGGAATTTAAGGCTCCATTTACCTTATTTTTTGGTTCGCTTATTATTTTGGATATATCATATGCATGAGCAAGGTTGTTCTCTTAGGTCTCTTTCTTTCTCCGAGTTATAGAAAACAGTTTTACTCTTTAGTTTTGCAGTAATATCATATATTTTGCAAATGTTGTGAAACACAAATTTGTTTTGCATCTACACTGTGACAACAATTTCAATGAAACATGGTGAATTGCATCACAAGATCATATATTTGATGTATAAAAATCATCATGTTCGGAAAAAAATAAAAGCAGAAGATGAAAAACTATTTAGCTATCAGAATAAAAAACTTCCCCCCAACAACTTCAAAAATGTAAATTTCAGAAATGCATCCCTAACATCATTCAGCACAAATACCTGTATTTAGCAAATCTAAAAGTGTAAATTTTCAAAATGATTCATCAAAATCATTAATTAAATTGACACCCTGTTGAGCAACTCTAGAAATGCAAGTTTGCCAAATGATTTCAGTGAAAGGCTAGAATGACATAATAATATATGGTCGTAAATGGTCGTGTGTAATACGGTCGTGTGTAATATGGTCGGGGTGGGAAGCTGAAATGGTCGTGGCTGGAGAAACTATGGGCCCGAATGACGAGGCTCAGAAAAACTTACGGCCAGTGTGACCTATTACATTTCTGTGAACATTGATGAGCAGTTTCTTAATGTGTTCATATTTTGTTAACGATGTCATACACACAGAATTGCAACACATGAACAAACAATGTAACACCTTTTGTTACCACTCTTTTCTTTACCACAATTTCTTTCTTTAATCTGCACCCTGCACAGTTACTTTTGTCAGAGTTTTATCTTCACTGTCAATTCCAGCACATAAGTCTGAGCATTATTTAGATACTTTTATTGTATTTGCACCATCATCATTTTTCAGGAGCAAATCTGCTACTCTTTTCCTTCCAGATATTTTTCAAACAAGAGAGCAGAGTTGCTTCTGTCTCATCAATCACTGCCCCCTCTATTGTCTTCACAGCGGCCACTATCATGCTCAAGTTTTCAATACTGATGACCGACATGTTAACACAAGTATTATTACTTCCACAAGTGCAAAACAAAATTTTTGCATACTTCATACAGCCACACAACTTTTTTTTATTTTTTATTATCAATCTTTTTATCCCCTGCTTCTATACTACTGATTGTACGACTTGATTTTGAGGTATTCCTGATTTACACAAAATAGTACTAGATAGAATTTTGAAATTCCACATTTTCAAAAACTGATGATTGTAAACTGCCATTGCCCTCAACAGCATATAACAATTTCCTTGTTCATCTCAATGTCAAACACTTCATGTTTGGGTCCATTGGAAGAGGACTCACTTATTGGCTTCATGATGCATTCTGGAATAATGGGATTATATTTCCTTTTTGATAATTCCCTCTTCTTTTCAACCTCTTCCTTGTACACTTCAGGATGTTCTCTCTTCAGGTGGTCAATTAGAGGCTTTGATTGGAGCACTGATCTATACTTTGGTTCGTACATGTATTTGCAATCAGGAATCATGCATCCGGCAAATGTATTTGTGATGAAAAAGTGCCGTACACCAGCAAAGTGATGACGGCCCATCGTGCTGAATCTGTAAAGTAAAATGTGCCATGTTATTATGGAAATTACACACTGTGCGCGCACCCTATGCAAACAATAGCCGAGCTGATGAGAGCTCCAATATTTTGCCATTTTTAAGCACAATTGCCCCTTTACTGATCCTTCAGTGGTTCCAAGAGTGATTCATGTGCTAGAACACCTAACACGATGAGTGGACCAGAAACACCTGCAGGTCTTGCAGGGCCTCAGGGCTTTGACTCGGAGGACAGACAGTTAGCTGGAAGGTTGGGTTGGAGGAGAATAATGGAAGTGGAAAGTGTAGTGTAAACACTGATACAAAGAGTGAAGAAGATGAAGGCATTGGCTAGCGAACTGAGAGCTGAGAATCATGAACTTAAGAGACAGCAGATAGAAAATTAAAGGAAAACAAGTGAGGTTACGAACGTATTGAAGGCTGAAAACATGATTTTGAGGGAGACCTGGGGGACCTTAACAGCACAAATGCAGAAGAATGAAGACGGTGAAGGGCAGCGCAGAGGATCTGAAAGAGATGAAGGGGCTGCACCGAGAGTGGAAGGAAAAAGAAGAGAAGCTAAATTTCAGGGACATTTTGGAAAATCAGGTGAATGAAAAAATAGTAAAGGTTATGAAAAAATTAGGAAAATTTGGTTTGAGACACAGTTGACAAGAAATGTGTTGTGCTTTATTTTTTTTATTTTTTTACATCAGAAAGGACTGACCAAGGGCAAAAAAAAGAAGTAACAAAAAGCCCGCTTAGTTGCCAGTCGCTATAAGGGAGACAGTAAGAGAATATAAAAGGGGGGGGGGGGGGGGGGCAATTTAGTTCGGGAGGTGTCTTGTTGCTCCTCTCTTGAAAAGATTTAAGTCGTAGAAAGAAGGAAAAATTGAAACAGGTAGAGTTCCAGAGTTTACCAGTGAAGGGGATGAAAGAGTGAAGATACTGGTTAATTCTTGCATTAGGGAGACGGACAGAATAGGGATGAGAATGAGTAGAAAGTCTTGTGCAGCGAGGCCGCGGGAGGGGGGAGGCATGCAGTTAGCAAGTTCAGAAGAGCAGTGAGCATGAAAATAACGGTAGAAGATAGCAAGAGAAGCAACATTGCGGCGGCGATTTAAAGATTGAAGACAGTCAGTCAGAAGAGGGGAGTTGATGAGACGAAAAGCTTTTGACTCAACCCTGTTTAGGAGAGCTGTATGAGTGGATCCTCCCCAAACATGAGAGGCATACTCCATACATGGGCGGATAAGGCCCCTTGTAATGAACATAAATACAAAGGGTATACCCATTGGTTTTACGGTTTCCGTTGTATTTGTGTTCACTACACCCTGTACAGAGCAAGCAACTGGGAGAGAAAAAAATGGACGCAGACGCCACAGGACACCTAACTTCATAGAAGCTGTTTTAGCAAGAGATGAGATGTGAGATTTCCAGTTCAGATTTTTAGTAAAGGATACTCCTAGTATGTTCATTGTAGAAGAGGGAGACAGTTGAGTGTCGTTGAAGAAGAGGGGATAGTTGTCTGGAAGGTTATGTCGAGTTGATGGTGGAGAAATTGAGTTTTTGAGGCATTGAACAAAACAAGGTTTGCTTTGCCCCAATCAGAAATTATAGAAAGACCAGAAGTTAGGCGCTCTGTGGCATCTCTGCGTGAATCACCTAGTTCCTGTTGAGGTTTCCTGCTTAGTTCCTGTTCCCAGGGAAGATATTCATCTCAATTCCCAAAGATTATAAGATAAGGAAGCGATCAATGGTGGTATATACACAGGCGCGGGAACCGAGTGGGCCCAAGCGTGCAGGGTCATATAATATATGACCCTGCAAGCGTGTAGCTACTTCACGACAGCGCGAGTCCATCCACCACAGCACAAGCGGCGTAGCCAACCAGGCAACCACCATCGCTTCCTTATCTTATAATCTTTGGGAATTGAGATGAATATCTTCCCTGGTGTTGACCTGCCAGTGTTAGGGCACATTGGCACATAACAGACTACGTGTCTATTATACTCATATCAACACACGCACAAACTCTCTCTCTAACCCATCTATCCACTCATTTACTCATCTACTCACCCACGTACTTATTCATCTACCCACCCACGTACTTATTCATCTACTCACCCACGTACTTATTCATCTACTCACCCACGTACTTATTCATCTACCCACCCACGTACTTATTCATCTACCCACCCACGTACTTATTCATCTACCCACCCACGTACTTATTCATCTACCCACCCACGTACTTATTCATCTACCCACCCACGTACTTATTCATCTACCCACCCACGTACTTATTCATCTACCCACACACGTACTAACTCATATATCGACTCACTCTCATATAGCTAACGCACTCATTCACTCACCCACCTACGCCCTCACCACCATTCATCTACTATAACTATAATACCCACCCACGCCCTCACTCACTCAGGGCATGTAGTCCGGTACGGTTCGGGTTAGAATTACGGTACGGTTCGGCATTTTTTTGGCTAAATAACGGTTCGGTATATTTCTTAAAGTTCGGCGCGATACAAAATTTATATTATATTATCGTACCAATATCGAACCCTTTTCGTACAAAGCAGTGATAGTTCAATAGGTCACGTGTCTACTATCTATTCATCTTCATATATATTAATCTAGTCACCTCCCTACAACCTGGTTCATGGTCACTGGTAATGGGTGAATGTGTGAGTGAGTGGGTGAAAGCGGGGTGGGTGGGTGAGTGGGCGGGTGAAGGAGTGGGTGAGGGTGTCAGTTGAGGGCGTGGGTGGGTTGATGAATAAGAGTGATGGCGTGGATAGATGGATGAGTGAGTGATGATGTGAATGAGTTGGTGATTGAGTGAGTGAGTGAGGGCGTGCGTGGGTTGGTAGGTGAATACGTGAGTGAGTGAGTGATTGTGTGGATGAGTGGATGAAAGAGTGAATGACGGCGTGGGTGGGATACTGAATAAGAGTGAGGGCGTGGGTGGATGGATGAGTATTGAGGGTATGGATAGGTTATCCCGTGAGTGAGTGAGGGCGTGAATGTATGGGCAGGTAGGTGAATGAGTGAGTGAGTGAATGAAGGTGTGGGTGAATGAGTGAGTGATGCGTGTATGGTTTGGAGAAAGAGTGAGTGAGTAAGTGAGTGGTGGTGGTGGGGCGTGGGCGAAGGAGTGGGTGACGTTGTGAGTGGGCGGATGTATGAATGAGTGAGTTCATTTTGACCCCATTAACAACTCAAAAGAGTTAATTCATTAGCTGGGTAAAATTTCTAGCCGGCTGCCCGGGTGTTGACCAGCGATGAAGATTACCCCTCAGGTCAAAGCGATAAGTAAAGGCCATGTCACACGGTCACTTTTTCCGGGATCTTTTGGTATTTTGCTACCATTTGATGCCTGATACCGGCATCTCTTGGTAGCAAACGCAGAGTCGCGCATGATCGTCCTCTCGCTACCAGTACTGGCATCTTTGTGACCCATGCTCTCACTCATTCATGCATTCATCCACCCACGCCCTCACTTATTTATTCACACGCCCACGCCCTCATTTATTCGAGCGAAGGACATTTCCCTCCCTAACAAATTCTCCCCTGGACATCTTTCCCTCCTGGACAGAGTTGCCAGGTCCGCGGTTTACCCGCCCACTGCACCCTCGACGGCTCGACCGACCCTGGGTCATGTGGGTCAGGGATTATCCCTCCCGCCTCCCTCGCCGCCCCACGCGGTCAGACCACAAGGGGATTACGGATTATCTCCTTGTCTCCTCCACCCGACGTCCCTGATGTCGGCCACCCATCGGCGCCCACATGGCCGCCCTTAGCCGTCCTTGATGATGGCCGACGCCCCACCTGATTTATTATTTATATATATTTGCATGCCGTGTCATTCTTTTCTTTTGTGACTCTGGTTTCTGCAATTCTTTCACCGCCTTTTCTGCTTCTTTTGCATGTTTGGTTTGGATCACCTGAAGATCCGTCACCCCAGAATGTCCACCTGAAGATCCGTCACCCCAGGATATCCCACCTGAAGATCTGTCACCCCAGGATATCCCACCTGAAGATCCGTCACCCCAGGATATCCCACCTAAAGATCCGTCACCCCAGCCCAGTGAATGTAATTTATAAAATTAGGATAACAAATATATTCCTTTCTGTTATGCATCTTTTTGTGAAAGTTTAACGAAAACATTAAGAGTAATATACAGTGTTCCAAAATGCAAAATACATTATACTTTACTCAGTATTCCAAAATACAGTACATTTATTTCGTGGATTTATACTTCAGGCAGTCTTTTGTTTGCCATTTCCACAGAAAACTATCCTTCGATCTGGAATATTTTGTCCAATTCATCCAGTTATCACAAGTATCACACCACTTCACGCTTTAAAAGTCTGTTTTGTTGAAGCCACCGAATAAATATAGTGGAATCATCACACAACAGTGGTAGGACGCTATAGTTTGGAAGGTATTGCGTGCCATGCTCCACTGACTCCTATGACTTTTTTTTTTAGCCCACTTACTTTTATAGTCCTCCTACCTGACTAGAGGTCATGACTACTCCCTTTTACCTATTTGACCTGACCTCACTTGGAAGGTGAAGTCAGGTCAGGTCTTGACCCCACCTGAAGAACTGTCACCCCAGGTGTTGCCACATGAAGAACCGTCACCCCAGGATATCCCACCTGAAGAACCGTCACCCTGCCAAACTCTGGGGTGACGGATCTTCAGGTGATCCTTTGGTTTGTCCTCTTCTTAACTTTGTGGTTTAGTTTTTATCTTATTTTTGGCTTTTTGTTGCACGCATTTCTTTTATATCTCTGTGCTCGCGACTGGCTTCTTGCTATTTCATTAGCTTCCTTGTTGCGGCATTATTTTCTGCGCTCGCACGTGGTTTCTTGCTATTTCACTCTTTGTGATTATTAGTTCTCTACATTCACCTCCATTTTCTTATCTCGTGGTATGGTTTTGCTTGTGCTCCTTTTGTAGTTTCTTTTACGCACATTTTCCTTGTGCTCGTAATTGGCTCATTTTCTTTGCCGTCACTTTTCTTGTGATTAACATTTCTGCACGCTTATCAATGTCATGAACTTCAGCCCGCTTCCTTACTTGTGTGGTTAACTTATTTGCATGTCACTTTCCCTTGTGATTCTGCATGAACAACCTCTTTGCATGTCATTTCTCCTTGTGATTCTGCCGAAATAACTTCTTTACATGTCACTTCATATGTTTGCTATCTGGCAATTATGATGGGCGAGATGATATTATGTGTATTGATATTTTCTATGTTGTATTTGGCAACCGCCGGCGTTGCATGGGCCGAGGTGTCTATGCTCGGGCAGCCAGGGCGTAAGCCAGCAAAAGGTGTTGGGCCCGCAACGGACGATCTCTCCGATTCGTTTCCTAACGACGAAGTCCAAAGCCTCCCTTTCGGTCGTTAACGTGTCCGAAGGCCCGACTCGGCCTCAAGCGATATGACGTCATCCAAGCGCGTCATCAGCCACCAGCCAATGATAAACAGTTTAAATTCTCGACCAATCTACAAAGAGACATATTTCCGGGGAACATGCTATGCCAACGCTCCTCCACGCTTTGTGCCCGTAATCTCAACTATTCTGTTTTATTCGGAAACTTGAGTTTGTTTGTGTTGAAGTTTGTTAATTGTAAACGAAAGTAAGAAAGTATAAGTAGTCCTGTCTAGTCGTTTCTGGGTAGAAGGTGCATGTGTGTGTAGGGTGAATATATATATTTGGATATTGGGAGGCCGGCTTTCTCTCCGTCACCTTCTCACTCCACCTCACCTCATCATAACCTTTAAATCCCCTTATTTAAGTTGACACCGGTGCACATGATTTGATAATGACAGTATAGATAACATCTCACCATATACTATGTTGTATAATACGAGTAATAGACGTTTAATCCTGCCAACTACAGTGGCGGAGGAGCTGGCGGCTCCAGCGGCGCCGCCACTCAAACTGTTGAGTAAAAACCCGCAGTTATCCGCCTACCTGTGCTTCCTGAAGAAGACAGTCAGCTCCCACGCTGTGATAGCACCAGGGATCATAGGATTCCTCAAGGGGTTCTCGCTCCCCTACTAAATATTACCAAAGACATCTATCTCCCTTCGTGAAGTTGGTGTTGATATCCACCTCACGGGCTTCATGCTGCTGCTGCTGCCGAAGGCCGCGCTGCCAGACGTAGATGAGTCCCTTGCTTGTATTTCATCTCTTTACTCATATATATGAATAATATCCATCCAAATGCAATCATATGTCTACATTCACCTATAAAAAAGATATTTCATAGCATACCAAGCAATAATGAGCATGTCTGGAGACTTCCGACCTCTGCTAATACCGGTCTTGAGCAGTCGTTGGCCAGTGTGCACGTTAACGACGAAATACAATTTCCGCGCTGTGGGTTCCGTCGTTGGACTAACGACCAAAAAAAGGTCTTTAAGTGTTTTGTGGCTTCTGGCCCAGGTCGCCCGCTGCTCCTCTGACCTGACCCCACTCAGGCACTCACCCACAGCGACTACCTGAGAGGTCGCCCCTCCTCACACCCGCGGCCACGCCCGCTGGCCAGAAACACGTGTACATTCATCAACTGTACAAATATATATACTTAAGACTGCGTACAGTCCTATCAATCCCCCTCGAAGTCGATGAAGTCGATGAAGTGTGGGGGTAACACCTTGGTATCGGTGATTTTATTCTGATTCTTGAAGTGTTGTGGTGTTTGTTGCTTGATCACCCCGTTTTGTGCTTATACTTGTAAATGTTATTTTGAAATGTCTTGGTTTTCTTGCTAATCCGCAACCCCCTGCAACATCATTCGTCAACAAGGAGGTAATATATCACTCACCCGGGCACGTCCTTCAAGAGGACGTGTTTACTTACTATAACTCACTCATTCTGAATCATTCACCCACCCATCCACCTTCCACCCACCCACGCCCTCACTTATTATACGTTCACCCATCCACCCTCCCACGCCCGCCAGTTAAGACGGTGGCCCACGCCTCCTTACTTATCTCCTTGACCTGAGGGATAATCCTCGGACCTCTTCCCAGGTCAACACCCGGGCAGCTGGGCGGAAAATTTCACCGTTAATGAAGTGACCATGAGCCAGGGTGGTGTGAAGTGACTTGATAAATATTCATACATAAAGGTAGATAGACAGTAGACACATGGCCTGTCCAACTATCAGCCACACTGTTGAGTTCGTAAAGAGTTCGATATATGTACGAAAAATTTAACTAGTACCGTACCGAATATGGAAAATTATATCTAACCGTAAAATCGAATCCATAGCCTTAAATATCCGTACCGTAATTATCTACATATCCAAATGATGCCCTACTAAATGATAATAATAATAATAATAATGAAAGTTACTACTTTCTAATTACTCTATTTTATCATTTCTAATTTTCTAGTTACTACTAATAATTTTGCAGAGAAACAAATATCAGATTGTTAAGACACACATAAAAATCTATAACAAAAGTATAGTCTCATCAACAAACTTGCAGGATGCTTGGAGACTAAATAATACCCCATTGTTCAAGAAAGTACAATTCTAAAATCTACAGTAACCATCACGTTAAGTTTTACAAAAATTATACATTACTAATATTACAGGAAGAATGTACCTTACCTTATAAAAGAAGTCTTGAGCCTTGAGCTAAGTGGTGAGCACCCAACGGTACAACAGGAGACACTCAACCTTGAGTCAGGTCACAGGAGCCAGACCCACGCACATCCGCAACGCACAGAGGTCTGATGGAAAGTGACCGCCAACTTTCCAACAATGCCAAGCGACCCAACTTCACCCAAGCCGCAAGCGCAAATGATGGCCGGGCACTGTACGGGCAGATATCCACGAAAATCATGAAAGGTCATTACGCGTCCTCAGTCACTTACAGTTACCTCGAAAAAGTATCGATAAAGTAATATTTTACTGTCGGACCACAATTATCTATACAATCGGAGTTATAGATTTTGTTTATCTAAATGAATCCAGGGGGGGGGGGAAATAGAGCTTCCTTCGCAAATTATTACTTTAGGTCATACAAAATGTTTTCTGTAGGAAGGAGAGAGGATAATGTCTGCACCACTTCATGTGACCTTCATCGCATTGTTTCTTTCTTGTAGCGGACACATTTTTTTTCTTTTTACGAGGGATTGACTTCGGTTAGAATAGAAGGCTCAAACGTGGAGTTGGTTTAGTCAATCTTTACCTCCCAATCTAAGCCAATCCTTCAGGAAAGTGTCCACGGAAGGGGGAAGAAACGATGCAGGTTACAAGAAATAGAATAAGGCGAAAGTCATAACTACCCTCACTCCTTCCTACCAAAAACATTTTATATCTCCGAAAGTAGTGGGACGGAGACTCTGAGAAAGTTTATAGGAATCCATTAAGGTGAACAGAAGCCATATCCCCAATTGTGTAAAACATTATGGGCTAATAAACAAAAAATTACCACGGGCATGTGTAATTTATTCGATTTTTTGTTTCTCTTCGCTTCGTCCACTAGGTAAGCAGTATCGGTCGCCTTGCCGACATCACGGCCTCTTGCAGCTTCCTTATTTTCTTATGTTCTTATGACATGAAGCAGGCTCCCTGATCTGCTGGTGTCCATATTAGCCGTTGACCCTTCTTCCATGCCATCCAATGACCATAATAGGAGGCAGGGGGCACAGGCGATCTTCTTTTGGGGGGCCAAGTTACCAGATAGCCGAGTCTACTCTAACACCGTGAGTATATTGTACTAAATCATCTAATATAGTTGTAGTATATCCTTTTAACACATCTGGTAATAAATAATCGGCGAAAACAACGAACCAGTTCATCAGCATCACAAAATATTGACCCTTTTATGTATGCGCATGCAAATGTTCCCGGATAGGAAAGCACATGGGAACAAGCAGTTCATATTTCTTTTTCTTTGGGGGTGGGTGGGTCAAGCTACACCAACCTTCCTTTAGTGAGAACCATGGCCCCTGTAACCCCCCCCCCCCATCAGAATCCGCCAGTGACAAGGAATATACTGGGGGTTCTCTCTCTCTCTCTCTCTCTCTCTCTCTCTCTCTCTCTCTCTCTCTCTCTCTCTTTTTTTTTTTCTCTCTCTCTCTGTGAGTGTGTGTGTGTGTGACTTTTATTTATGGTGGTGTTGGAAGGGATATGTGGGCGGATGATGGCGCGCGCGCGCGCGCACGCACGCACACGCACACACACAGAGAGAGAGAGAGAGAGAGAGAGAGAGAGAGAGAGAGAGAGAGAGAGAGAGAGAGAGGAGAGAGAGAGACTTCATTATCATGCTGCTCCTCTTCGTCCGATGTTTCTATCATTTACAACAAGAACAATAACAATAAATGTTACTGCTAATACTGCCATTGCTTTTACTCCTATTAATTCCACAGCTACCATGACGTGATCGGCAATAACAAGACTGAGGGAGGGCCGGGTGCCAGGGTTCTCCAGGGTCACACCTCAAGATTATCACTTATACAGATATATGTATACCCTATGTAATATATGCACTTTGATCCTATGTCCCCTAATGTGCCTATATTATGCATTTTTTTTTTCTCTAGTACCTTCTAGCAGTGAAAGGTCTTTGTCTTGTTGTTGTTGCTTTTTTTGTCTGTATGCTTCCGGGCGATAATAAAATTATTATTATTATTATTATTACTTCAACAAATTATCTGCCAACTCCTCCATATTTCCATTTTTACCAACATACCTCTGTGGGTAGGAACTAGGCCGGCTGGATATTCAGAACTCCATTTTCACCCAGAAATGGACTGCGATATTTCGTATACACTGTCATTGTTTTCTTCCCCAAACAGGATCATCCATTTGGATAAAAAAAAAAAAAAAAAAAAATAATAATAATATAATAACCGGCACTTGGGGCTGCACAAGGACATCCAGGGCATCGTGCGGGTTAAAACTCCCCGTCCACCCGGCACATATGACCTATCTTACAATTGAGTCTATCTCTATTGAGTAAGCCAAAATCTTCTTATGTCTTTTTTATCGACATTTGTCTATACATATAGCTTGGACTCATTACGTCTTATCCCATCCTGATAACTTACCCTAAGAATCTTGCCCACGTATCCTTGATCATGTACCTTGCATGGCCTAAATAGCACGATTAGATCACCTCTTACTCTACATCAGCGGTTCTTAATCTGGGGGGCACGCCCCTTCAGGGAGGCGTGGGTAATTACCTAGGGGGGTGTGAGCCAATAGAGGAATAGGAAGAACTGTCAAGTATTTAACTTGAAGCTCGGCCTTCGCTTTACCATGAAACTCGTTTGCGAGGGTGAGCAAAGAAATACAGAGAAGCAAGTGCGTGTGAGAAAATCTACGGTGACGCCTTGCCAGATTTCACTATCTTTGTAGACTTATGCATGTTTTTATAATTATTATTATTATTACTATTATTACTATTACTATTGTCATTATTATCAGTATTATTATAATAATCATTATTTATTGCTACGGGGGCCTTTATAAACGTGACCGAACTAAATCTGCTGGGTATATGCAAGGTGTTAATGAATAATTATGTGCACAGTTAGTGTTCAAAACACGCATTTTCTCAGTTTTTCTTTTTGATTCAGGATTATTTTGAAATATCTTGGTTGAAGAAGTGAAAGGTGAGAGGCATGGAAGGAAGGAATAACTATTAAAGGGGGCGTGGTGGTAAAAAGGTTAAGAAACACTGCTCTATATCTATCAACTGAAAGTATATTCAGAAGCTTCAATCTCCTCTTGTACAGTGTTGTGCATACCACGTACCGCGGCGCTTCCCACATAACCAAGTGCACATTCCTTCCCTTGCGACACAAGGTTTCCTCAATTCCTCCCCTATTGTTATTAGAAACATTTCCTTTTTCTTTACCATCACACTTATACAGTGGTACTAATTGAAACAATCTATAAAACTGCAGTTTTATGTAACTTTAATCCCCGAGTTCACTTATTCCTGGGTTGCAAGTAATCGCCATATACTTTAATATCGAGGTCGCTCTGCCACGCCGAACGCAGGGTTGTCGCATACATTATAGATTCCCTCCCGTGATAGTTATTGATGCTACGTGCGTCAGTTCTTCACAAATGCCTTTTTCAGTTGTTATACTTATTTCCTTGATATGTTTTGCTGATGTAAATACAGTAATATGGTTACCATAATATAGAACCCATAAACGTGCATCGTGTATGGCAACAGTTACCATAAATTTACGTCTCTTGCTGCCCTTTTGATTTCAAACCTATATTATTTAGCTTTCTAAACGAATAACAATTTATCTGGCAGATTCTGAAGAGAATATATCAATTATTACATATTTCTCTGTGTACCTATTACCTATATCAGCTGGGTCTCAAGGCACTCCGGATAGGCTTTTCCTCTCACCCCGCCCTTCTCTGCATGGACTCGAGCAATCCTATATAGTGTATACATTCTACTAGAAGGAGACCAAACTGCGCAGCCCAGTCGAGGTGAGATCTGACTAATACCAAATATTACTTCAGAGTTTCAGCACTTACAATTTTAACATTCCTTGCAATAAATCCTGAGACTCAATTAGATCGATTTCTAGCCTCAATCTATTATTTTCTAGGACGGAAATCTGGGCTCACCAACACAACCAAATCCCTCTCGCAATCTGATCTTTTCAGTGACACATTGCTTCTGGTGTACTGATCATGAGGACTTTCCCTATCTACATTAATTACGCCACACTTGTCAATAGTGCATTCCATACGCCCCCCGACTATCCATTCGTTCATTTAATCTAGTCACCTTGTAAGGCAGTGCCGTCGGCATGCGATCTAATAAGTATACCTGTTAGTATAGGTAAGTATCATCAGCAAACATATATGATATAATTGTTCACTTCACGAATACTTTTACTTGAATCACTTACTCACTTCCTTAGAATAACAAGGTGAGTCTTCCTTCCAAGAATACTTGCTCACTTCCTTAATACAAATAAAGAATAGAAATGTCCCCAAAGCAGACCCACGCGGAGCCCACTCGTGACATGCCTCCAGTTGGATTCCGAACCATTAATTGTAACGCTTAACAAAGACCAAATCCAACTAGGAACTTATAATATCGTAATTGTCATCATTAACTGCTTCACAATTTTCCTATAGATGGTCAGTAAGTTGGGAAGCCATGACCTGCCCTTAATGAACCCATGTTGTAAATAATGTATTAATCTATAATTACATAAATGCTCTTTTCTTTGTAATTACAGATGCTAACCATTTACCGACAATTGAAGAAAGTCTGAAAGGTCGATCATTTCAAAGATAAGTTCTATTTCATTTCTTAAGGATGGGGACAACAGTCGCGTGCCTCCATCTTAAAGGCATGTATCCTGATTCCTGAATCCACTGATTTCCTAAAAAAAGTATGCGGCAACAACCTTCTTGCATTTTTTTTCATTACCCCCCCCCCCCTCGCTGATAATTTTGTCTTTATCTTTCTGATAGGTTTATATTTTAAATTAGTATATATATGTATTCATCGGCTTCGAAAATTTCACCATCAGTTTTCATAACGCTGCTTTGTGCTATACAACTAAACATTAAAAGGACTTAAAATGAGGTCATAAATTCCATACAAAGATACCAAAATAGACACCCTGTCAGAGTCACATCGGGCACCAACGCTAGTCACAAATATGAGAATACTATGGCGATACCAACCCACAAACACAACGGCAGGCGTGACGGCTGTAGAGAGCACGGTGTGGGTGGAGGTGGGGGCTTGGGAGGGTGCGGGGACGGGCTCAGAGGTGGGGGGAGGGGTGGCGGGGGCGTCCGGCAGCCCCACCTCGTACAAGAACCGTCGGTGCTTCCTGCTCCTGAAGACGTAAAACAATGCACTCTCATTCCTCTACTGTAGCTCGGCCACCGAAATCTTTTGACACACTACTTGGAATGAGCTGTGTAATATAGGTTACATGTCGATCAAAGTTCAAAACTCGGGTAATTATCAACGTTATGGCAAAAGTATGTAGGCTATATGGATATAAATTTATCATAGCGGTCCAGCAATCCAATGACTCAAGGTAGTGGTAATTGAATTAGTTATCATATCAAAGGTGGCTCGTTTATAGCAGCGTAGTTTTACAGATACAATAGATTATATCCCAAGGCTGCACCGACATGCATAAGGATCACAACCGATGCTTCACCTGAGATGCTCGACTATGGTGGAGCGTCGGGTGTGGTCGAGGGCAAGGTTGCAGGGTCGACACAGGAGGCGACTGTTGCGCACGCCGAGTACTCCCCCAAATTCACTCACCCGATCCGCCGGGTCTTGTTCTTCGCCGCGTGGGAGGGAGAACGGGCTCTCATGGTTTTCATTTTTCCCGACACACCTGTCTTCCCGCCGCTCATCAGTTGTACGAGTTCGGGCGTGCGTTATCGGATTTATGATAGGTTAGCAATGTAAATACGACTGTATGATGCAATATCAAACATGCTCCATTCTTCGTGAGGTTTTGAAATTCAACAAGTAACACTGTATTAATAAGTCGTCCCGTTGATGAACTAGTGAGACTGGCACGGCTCTTTGCGAAGGGCATAGAATTTCAGTGATAAATATTCACCAAATGTTGGAAAAATAACGTCCACACGTATGTCCATTTCACATCCTTGTCAGTGGCACTTCCAGACGATAATAGTATTGACAGACTTTCCTTCAGGCGATGAAAAAATCAATCGTATGATGTACTAATTAGGGGTAATTAGCTGTCGTGGATGCACTGCGAGAAGGCACCTCAATGTGCTGAACAACAAATAACTGGTGAAAATGCCTTCCAAGGAACTTAATTACTGCACGCAACCTTATGAGTCATCTAGGCAAAACGATGTCATTCCACTTGACAATAACCGGGCGTCATGTGAAGGGTCTGACGCAGGGAGGAGGCAAGGCGTGGAGGGGTAGGCGCGGTAAAGTGCAATCAATCCCCTAAACGTTTTCAAATAATGATGCCTGCTGTTGTCTGCATTATTCACAACTGTTTCCGACGTAGCCTGGCGAGGTTAGGTAGAAAAGTAAGATGCTTACAGCGCGGGAGGCAAGCCAACACTGCGCCCACGGGGAAAGCGCAGCGCCACCCAGCCCCACCCAACCAGCCCGCGCCCTGGCAGGCTGACATCACCACATTTGGCAGATTATAATCGAAACTAAGAATAGGCGAAACTGGTAACAGGCATCACCCACTAACTTTCTTTCATGGAACTTCAAACAAACTATAACATGTGCTAAGGTTCAAAGGCAACATAGCTAATCATGTAAATAAAGGCTACAGCGAGAAAACTTGCCGCAAAGGGCCAAGCGCGTGCTGCGGGCCGCGCAGGAATCAATACCGTGTGTCACTGCGCCAGCCTGACGCACGGCACCACGCACCCTGCGGGCCCCGCCGCCACACCGCCGCTCGCCACAGCTCCACATTCATACATTACAATACTGCCTCTTGTATTTACATACATGCATATGTGTCTATTTATGCATCTATCTACAATCAACCAAAAAAAAAAAAAAAACATGACCACACACACACACACACATATATATATATATATATATATATATATATATATATATATATATATATATATATATATATATATATATATATATGTATATATATATATATATATATATATATATATATATATATATATATATATATATATATATATATATATATATATTCCACGGTCAAAGTTGTGACTGCCTTTCGGTATTTCATAAAACTGGGCTTCACACACACCAGAGTCATACACTGTAAGCTTCTGCCTACAGTGTATGAAGCTCTGTGGCTTCACACGCTCAACACCTCTTCCCTTACTGCAAATTAACAACACTGTTTGAGACTGCTTAACTCCAAGTCACATAGTAGTAACTGTAGCATTAGCATTAGCATTAGCAGTAGGAGTAGTAGTAGTAGTAGTAGTAGTAGTAGTAGTAGTAGTAGTAGTAGTAGTAGTAGTAGTAGTAGTAGAAGTAGTAGAAGTAGTAGTAGTAGTAGTAGTAGTAGTAGTAGTAGTAGTAGTAGTAGTAGTAGTAGTAGTAGTAGTAGAGTAGTAGTAGTAGTAGTAGTAGTAGTAGTAGTAATAGTAGTAGTAGTAGTAGTAGTAGTAGTAGTAGTAGTAGTAGTAGTAGTAGTAGTAGTAGTAGTAGTAGTAGTAGTAGTAGAAGTAGTAGAAGTAGTAGTAGTAGTAGTAGTAGTAGTAGTAGTAGTAGTAGTAGTAGTAGTAGTAGTAGTAGTAGTAGTAGTAGTAACAGTACTTAAAGTAGTAATAATAACAATAATAGTAGTATCAGTGGTAGGAGTAACATAAATAGTGGCAGTACCATAATTTTCATCATCGTAATTATTACTAATATCACCATCCATATTATCATTATCATTATCATTATTACCAGTGATATTATTATTGCTATTATTTTCATTACCAGTAGCATTGGTAGCAGCAGCAGCGATAACAACTGTAGCAATAAGTACTTACCCCCATGCGAGGTATTGGCAGCCTGCTGGAACCCTTTGCCCTTGGAGAGCGACGGGTCCTGCAGGAGGGCGGACTCCAAGACGGACTCAGGCTCAAGAAAGCTGATGTCATCCCCTCGCGCCTCATCCTCGGTGTCGGCCGCACTCTCCTGCTTACAAGTGTCTGGCCCAGAGCTGCCACCGGACAGCCGCTCTATCAGGTCAGGAACTGTGAGGCGAAGGAGGCGTGAAGTTGTTAATGTTAGCATCCAATGAACTACAATATATCTATAATATATATATCTATATATAATATATATATATATATATATATATATATATATATATATATATATATATATATATATATATATATATATATATATATATATATATATATATCTTAAGCGACAGTGCCAATCTCTTCTTATAAAAATAGAGCCTGCAAGAGAAACTAATTATGTTATAAAACTCTACGTGAAACAATCCAACTCTTGAGGCAATAAGATCCATTACATCTGTCATCCTTCGTAAACGAGGTGCAATAACGCGATATCTACATGTAAACATTATTTTTTTCCGATTTCTTACGCCGGTTTACCACCTTTCAGGCCGTTGCACAGGCATGAATTTGCTGCGTCAACGCTTCCTCTTACAAATTTGCTTGGGCAAGTTGGCGATAGTGTTGTCACGATGGACGACTCGGTGCCTTCGTTATCAAGGTCTTTCCTTAGAGAAAAGAAACCTTGAAACCTCTCTTGAAAAGACCCTGTTCGCTATAAGATCGAAAACAGTCGTCGATTTCTTTCGTCAAACTGGTACGTTTTTATTCAACGAAGGTTAAAGTACCACATTTTTTACATATAATCATTGCATGTAAATGTTGGTACATATTTTATGACCTTTTGCTGATGTTCTATGAATTTTGTAATATTTTCATGTAGATTAAAGCAAACGTGTGTTTTGTTTACATCTGTTAACCATTCTGGTCTTCGTGCCACTCATTTCCTGGTCCACAGATGCTGCTGCTGCTTTTCCTTCTCTTTTTCTCCCATCCCTATAGAGAACATGACCATAGCCAGAATTGCTCTGAGTCTGCCAGCACGATCCATGATGCACGGTGGTGTTGTCTTGATAGCCCGCGCTGAGGACAAGCACAGTCTAATAGTTAAGACTGTAAGGACAAGGTCGGTCTGTCGTCTGACGCGCGGTGCAGTGTAATCAAGGATTACACTATTCTATTTGTTCCTTGAGTGTAATAGCTTAACTGCCGTGCACTCTCGACTCTGACCGATCGACGACACAAATTTGCTTTGTCAAGTCCAAGCAAATTCATGCCCGTGTAATAGCCTTTAGGTGTGTAGTGTAGTCTCTCTCTCTCTCTCTCTCCTCTCCTCTCTCTCTCTCCCCTTCTTCTCTCTCATCTCTCTCTCTCTCTCTCTCTCTCTCTCTCTCTCTCTTCTCTCTCTCTCTCTCTCTCCTCTCTCTCCTCTCTCTCTCTCTCTCTCTCTCTCTCTCTCTCTCTCCTCTCTCTCTCTCTCTCTCTCTCTCTCTCTCTCTCTCTCTCTCTCTCTCTCTCTCTCTCTCTCTCTCTCTCTCTCTCTCTCTCTCTCTCTCTCTCTCTCTCTCTCTCTCTCTCTCTCGTATGTGGGAGGGAATGTAAGACCTCGAGTTAATCAGCTATCACAAAAAAAAACTAGGCATGATAACCCGTCTGATGCAACAGACGGCAGGGTAAACATGAAAAACGACTGCATAAACGCATCTTCCGGTGTGGCGGTACACAAAGTAACAATACCGGTAATGTTACTTTGGCGGTATAGAAGATCCGGCGGTACGGTTGGTCCAGCGTATGTGCAGACCTCGGTGCATGTAAACAAACAGACAACGTGGCCTGTTACTCGGACCAAATATCACGCTCTAGGGCGGTATTTTAGGTTATTTATGTTAGGTCAATTAGGTTAGGTTAAGGCGGCATCACGCTAGCACTTTTTTTGTCAATTTATTTCATCAACTTTCTGAAAATTGACAATCTTTTGACTGCAAGCCGTCACACACACAGCCATTCGTCAGCTGTTTCCGTCGATTTAAAACAAACATGGCTCCGACACCCAGGCAGGCTATCGCTGCTATACACTTACTTATGTGTATTGTCAATCGTAGTCGAGCCAAACTAGCTAAAAACGTGCATGGATGTGTTCATGGTTGGCTCGTCGAGAAAAAGAAAGTGTATACCACATAAGACTTGAAAGAGCCGAATTTGGAGGACCATGAGACGATGAGGAACTAACAACAACAATCTAGTCACGCGAGAGACTGTTGGCTGTTATATAAAACCGCAAATAAAATTTATCTACATGCATGTGCAATTAGTCACTTGAATATTTTAATACTTTCAAATGTATTGAATAATAATTTGTAAAAGAATACTGATTTATATCGAATATCTTTAAAGTAATCACTATGGATTTTGATTTGACTATGAAAGTTGACGACAACTTTCCATGCGAAGACGATCATGATCGTCTGACTGATTCAGACGGAAAAACTAGACAGAACGAGAAAAAAAAGACGGAAATCGTAGACATCGACGGAAATAGTGCTAGTGTGACGGCGCCTTTAGGTATCTGCCTCCGTGGCTGCGCGTCTTGCTACGAATCTGCGAGCCCTGGTTCGAATCCGGGTCAGGACAGTCGGCGGCAACCCAACCAGCGGTTCATCCTTCCTTTCGGGGTTGGTTGATAAACGGGTACCTGGGGAAACCTGGGCTATTACCCAGTTGCAACCTGGAAAAGGTAATTGTGATAACCCGGATGTCACAATAGCCCTGTATCCCGAGAGAGCGGGTTCCCACTCACCCTAGGCTCAAAGGCTAATGCGACGGAGATGAGCACCGATGCCACGAGCAGCATAGCGTATGTCCCTATCTTTACCTACTACCTTTAGGTTAAGTAGGTTAGGTAAAAGGTAAGGTTAGATTTAAAAACACCAAGTTCTGCGCATGCGTAGGACCAACCGTAACGGCGGATCTTCTATACCAGCGGTTCTTAACCTGTGGGGTGTGGGTAATTACCTACGAGGGCCTGACCTAATAGAGAACAAGGAAGAACTGTCAAGTATTAACTTGAAGCTCGGCCTTCGCTTTAACTGTTAACATGAAGCTCGCGCGCGAGGATAACACTCTACGGTGACGCCTTGCCAGTCTTCACTAACTCTACAGACTTTAATGCAAGTTTTATTATTATTATTATTATTATTATTATTATTATTATTATTATTATTATTATTATTATTGTTGCTATTATTACCAGTGTTATTATTATCATCATTATCATTATCGTTATCAATTATTATTGTTGACATAATTATTATTATTATTAACGTTATTATTATTTTACCAAAATTACCAATATTACTATTATCATTATAAATATCATTAATACTGTGTTATTATTGTAATTATTATATTATATCAAATATATCATATTATCATTGTACGGCTAGAGCGTTATCTATTTTTGACAAAGCTCTCGCTCGCTTTCTCGCTTTCTCGCTTCAGTGAGGCCGCATCGTAATTATTATTGCATTAGCCCTTGAACCTGCTGTGATGGGTGACAACCAGCTTCCCCGGGACACAGGGTTAGATTGACATCCGGGTTACCACAGTTACCTTCCCCAGGTTTCCCCATACCCATTTATCAACCATCCCCGAAAGGAAGGATGAACAGCTATGTGAGCTGGCCGCCGCCTGCCCTGGCCGGGATTTGAACCAAGGCCTGCAGATTCGTAGCTAGCAACTTCACCACGGAGGCGTATTATCATTAATGCTTGCCCTAATCATTATTATCCCTTCGCTTGAAGCGAAGGCCGCCGCAAATATTTTGGTTTAAGAAGTGAAGGGTGGTGGGGGGGTGGGGGGGCATGGAGGCAAGGACCAACTACTAAAGGGAGCGTGGTGGTACAAAGGTTACGAAACCCAGTTAGAACTATACCGTCACACCGGTATAAAGCTTCCGTTCACCAACCGTGTTGTGCAGCATTCCAATAATTGTACCATTCCCTGTTTGACTGAAAATGCAGATCAGGAACACTACCAATGATGAGTATAAGCCTTACGTACTATTACGTGAGAAAAAAATATGAACGTAACTTTCTTGAACTGTGTTTATTCCCTGTTGTAACAGTACATAAGAGACATGTGTGCTGCTTTCCAGTTTGGCTTCTCCTCTTGGAAAAATTCAAGTCGTAGGAAAAAAACAGGAAGAGTTCCAGTTGACCAGTGAAAGGGATGAGAGAGTGGATACTGGTTAACTCTTGCTTTAGTAAAATGGAGAGAATAGGGATGAGAATGAGTAGAAACTCTTTTGCAGGGAGGCCGCAGGAGGGGAGGAGGCATGCAGTTAGCAAGTTCAGAAGAGAAGTAAGCATAAAAATAACTGTAGAAGATAGCAAGAGATGCAACATTCCATCGGTGATTTAATCAAAAATTGAAGACTGTCAGTCAGAGAAGGGGAGTTGATAAGACGAAAAGCTACACCAGATTTCCCGCTAAAATTCGAAGAAACTCTTGTTTCAGGCCAACGAAATGTCAGCTCGAAACAAATTCCTTTGGCGTTTTACCAACTAAATCTTTTGGGTTTTTTTGTCAATTTCTTTATCTATAGGTCGCTTGCACGTGACGTCACAGCGCCCTCCTCGCAGACAAAAGATGTCGCAGATGCGATTATGGAGGACCAGTGAGGGACTACCGCAGTGTACTATACTAAAGTTAATTTGCCGAGACACCATAATTTAATGGAGTTATTAGGTAGGGACGTAGTCACATCTCCTAGAAACCTACAATAGTTGGAGTACTGCCACATATCCTACACATAGGCTGTCATATTTCCTACACCAAAACAAGTATCCAGCACATTTCCTACACAAAACCCTCCTACAAATTTAGCAGTTTTGAGAGTAGTGACATATTTCCTATACAAGGATACAGCGTATCTCCTACACACCCCTAGTGGGGCGCCTCTGCACTCGGCGCTTCTGGCTCACTACACTCCATACGACCTTGACCAGTCAACAAGTACTTAGCGTGTTATATGTCCTTTCTGTGCAGTATTATGGAGCAACCAAAACAGAGAGACAAGTCAAGTACCGTTCACATTCAGACATGAGTCGAGTTTAGGTTTTTCTCCATTCGTCAGGACAGAAGGCATTTCGGAGCCTTGTACTCCACTGTTCCTGGAGCAAGCATGGCTAGTATTGAGGGGAACATCCGCTTCAACGCAGTGGTTTACGAAGACAACTCTGGATTCCGGTACCTCCGAAATGTGGCCAGAAACAACAAACTGTACCTGCGTTGCATTCAACACCGCAACTGTGGAGGACGAGCTGTATTGTTGGAGGTATAAAATGTTGTAAAATGTTAGTGTTACAAATGATATGTTATGTTATGTTAATCGTCAATCGTGGTGTGAGGTGGTATTCTGTGTTGGTGGTGTAAGAATATCGAATTATTAGGCAGTCTTATTTTACAGACAACTGGTGTCATCAGAGCAACACAAGGTCACAACCATGAATTAAGCATCCGACTTTGCTGCAACATATCTGAGGAACAAACTCAAGAGGAAGGCTGCTGAGGATGTGGGTTCTACCAGCAACTGCGAGATCTTCAGGCGGGTAACAAGACATCACCCACATGGAGCAAATTTGTCTTTCCCATCTGTCGAGCGCACCATGCTTCGCGCCAAGCGCCGAATTCAACCATTCATGACAGGCTTGAGGTTTTCATTTAAAAAGTGCCATTTTAATGTTTCAATGTTTCATTGTACATACGCATGTTTTAGTGAGAAATAAAAAGTGCCATTTTAATTGATGTGCTTTACAAATGCACATATTTACATACTGTCACAGCTCCTACACAGTATAATTTGGTGAGGGACAGCATTGCTTATCTCATTTTAGGCGATATTTCTGTATAGGCAGTAGCGGCTTGGATGCCTTATTTCTGAGACATCCTTTTTCCTGCGCCACGGGTCTTTTTGTTAACATGGCTCACCAACTGTAAGTCACCGCAATAAAATCTTATCTCCTTCCCCCAACTGATGCACGTCCTTGATCTAATTAGACCATCCTGTTCTAATGTCCCATTCCTCTCCCCATCTCCTGCTGTGTCGCCCTCTCTTTCTCCCCCTTCGCTTCTTTACTCTTCATGTACTGCCTTATGTTCCTTGATGCCTGGCATATACCAATACATTTTTGGCATTTCAATCAATCGATCAATCATGGCAATATCATTGACAGTCATTACGATTCAATTATGTAATGGATAAGGAAAAGTTAGGCGATATGAATCATATTGATAGACAATTAACTATGAACTACGCAAGT
Organism: Chionoecetes opilio; assembly: GCA_016584305.1. Lineage (NCBI taxonomy): Eukaryota > Metazoa > Arthropoda > Malacostraca > Decapoda > Majidae > Chionoecetes > Chionoecetes opilio. The sequence continues at coordinate 133,845 of JACEEZ010018471.1, forward strand.
CATACACTGATCTATGTTCATTATCCACCACTTCAATACAAGTTTTATACATATATTATACCATGATTACCATCATTTAATACCTCAACACCAAATTCAATCAACCATCTCATATTCTCTCACACATTAGTGTACCCCATTGGCGGAGTCTGTGGGGCAAGGGGGGGGAGGCACCGGAGCTGTGCCCCGCCTAAAATAGGAAACTCCATGAAGTTTAGCCTCCACCAAAAATGTGGAACATATTATGTTTTGCTTGCCTCCATGTTTTTTTTATAAGGGAACATTTGCATGCACACATACAAAAGGTCAATATTTTGTGATGCCAATTACACTGGTTCGTTGTTTTAGCCGACTTTTTATTACTATTTGTGCTAAAAGGATATACTATAACTATACTAGACGACTTAGTACAGACCTACACAAGGCCATCTGGTAACTTGACACCCTCCAAAAAATGTCCAAAGATCCGCCCCTGACCCCAACTCCACATTTACTCACACACGCACACAAACACACACACACAAACACACACACACACACACGCGCGCGCGCACACACACATATACACACTTATTTGTGGCAGACACCACTTGCACCATCCCATCATGACGAATTTACAAGACAATAGGTTCTTCATTGCTCTTACTTTCTCTTTAGTAGTAACTTAGTAATATTGGTGGTATCTATGAATAATAATTAATATTAAAGTTTAAATAGAATTGTAAAATAGTATAAACAGAGTTTATAGTAAATAATTCACGATATCAATATGATGGGATGAATTGAGACACCTTGAGCCATTTGCCGACGTCGTCGCCAAATTTAACCTCATAAAAAAGATACGGGCCTATATTGTAGTATTTAAATATAACTTTTTGACATTATATTTATTTACTGCATTCTCAAATATCTACTGACAATAAGCTGAATAACCTCAATGAGTACCGTAGATAACAGTAAAGTCGCCAGGACAACTTTTTTTTCGATGTACAGACGTGTGGTGGCGTTAATACTTCCATTTCTACATCCATGATTTCAGGAAAGTTAGAAGGGGCTATCTGGAGAGTCTGTGTCATTTTGTGTCTTCATCTGTGTTATATTATGGCTATAAATTAACAAATTACAAAAATATCGCCAGAGACGCGACCAACAATAAAGTCGCCAGTTAGTGTTTATTTACTGAGTGTCCTCCCGCTGTAGTCGCCCGAAAAAAAACGAGTAGTGAAATTTGAAACCGTATATACTCTTAGAAACAAAGCATAAAACAACGCTGAAACAGGGTAGATTATTAATTATACACAATATACAGTCATGATATAAACTACTGTGCATCATCTTCAGTGGCACATACACAGCAGTAGTGATGCTATAATTCGTAATATATGGCGCCTGGCGACATGATTGCAGGTGGCGACTTTACTGTTATCTACGGTAGCCATCCACAGCCTCGTCACCGGATTTGCACCTCCACAACAAACCGCGACAGAGAGTTTGGAAGCTTCGTGACGTGGGTGCAAGTGCAGCAGTCTATTGAATCATTGCGGGGTGGGAAGGGTTCCCCACCACCGCCGCTGACGTCACCACGTCCTTAGCCGATCGAGAGGTGGAATGGGCGGGGACTATGGAGGTAGTATGAGGCGGGGACTCATGCCTGAGCCACGGTCACCTCCCCTCTCCCAAAGTAACATATTGTTACTTTGCCCTCTCCCTCTCCCTTCTCACTATACGATGCTTGTAGGCAGTCACTTTTTTTTTTATGATATTCAGGGAGCGGTTGCATAAGCCCTTCAAATTCTCCAAGCTTCGATAGTGTGCTAAGACGGAACGAATGGAAGCGAGTGTTCCTCTCTCTGTGTACGCTGTGCCGAGAAAAGGTTATTATTAAGGTGTTCACTGGATAACGCGGTCAAGGATATTTGACATACTGGCTCAGATGAAAACAGAAAAGCATTTGCTGAATGCACAATGTTTTACCACAGCTGATACCATCAGTGTATGCACTACATCCTTCGCAGGTGATAGCAGCAACTCACCTGCCCGTATTCGCTCCCTCCACTGGGACTTGCGTCGCGCATTTTTCCAGAAAGTGCGTAACTCATCCACGTCGCGGTCCACGAGACTGTTCCCGGAGGCAAGGACGGCGGCGTTGTAGTGGGCGGTCACTTCCTTCCACACCAGATGCTTCTCTTTCAAAACACGGCGATCCAGGGACTTATTTTCCACCACTTGTAACCGCGGCAGAAGCAAAGAATAGATCAAGCGCTTTTCTGTTTCGGTGTAATTTGGTTTGCGAAATCTCTGAGGGCGGAGGAGAGGAGCGTGTAGCACCACCTGCCGGGGGAGAGGCGCGTCGTGACCAGCTGCCCCTTCAGGTGGCGCTGAAGTTGTTCCTTCTGGAGCATCAGCTGAGGTCTTCGCTGAGCCCAATGTCTCCCCAGTCGACATCTCCAGTGTTGTGAATAGCTTTGATCGATACAGTGACGTTCTGTTGTCTTTTCACCAAGAAGTCGTTCATGAGACATCAATCATCACAACTCATTTTGCACATAAGTTTTTATTTCTTTTCCAAGGATGTTTCTTTCATATGAAGTTATCAGTGACTAAAAAAATATACAAGCTTTAAATCAATAAAGCATACATAATATTTGTGCGTTTCAAAACTATGCCATCCAATAATGTTTTTTCATCACAGGCACTGCAGCATTCTGACATCACCAAGCCAGTTCATAACAGATTCAGTTATTCACTACACCTCGAATTTCATGAACCCTCCACAGTACCGCAATCGAATTCACACATCGATTCAACATGGTGGCATCCCCTCTGCGCGGCTTTCACAATAACATTACGGGTGTTGCAGTGTCACCTTGTTAGCGGCAAGTGACTTCCAACCGGAAGTCATTCAAGAAACTAAACATCCCATTCGATCAGCATCTCAACACGATTACGTATTTCCTGCACTCATAACAAGCAAACACTGTATTTCCTTAAATTACATCACAGACAGTTTGGTTAGCAAGTTCTATGGCCTCCGATTAGGAGCAGAGGCAACGAGTGAGACGGTAGGTTGGAGTCGCCCCATTCAGGGTTTGTTCAAGACAGACTGAGAACATTTGTGCCAAATGAGTTTATCCGTGTAATATTTACTATATTAATATTGCATACATCCCTCAGAGAAATATTGTCACGAACTTGCATCACCTAAAATATACATTCATACCTAAAGACTTGTCCTCATCCCTCTATATGTATGTATTAACAATATTACTTAACCCACCATCGGCAACTGTGATGTGTGGTTTGAGTCTTGTGTCAAAATAATTCGCTTATTTTAACACCGGTGAACAACACAGCAGGGACTTTAACTTATATTTCCAGTGCTCGCAGATTGCACCCTGATAAGAAACGAAATGCGAAGCCATCACTTCAACACGAAGTCACTAACATTTATGGAGTGTTATATAACATTTCAATTACCACGAGTCCGTCTATTTAGCTTAACACCAATTCGTTGAGACGAAAGATCAACTTGAGCCATGTCAAAATGATTCGTTTTAGTTTAACCTGTAGTCCCGATGTAGCACAGAGCACAGAGGCCAAGGCTGAGATGGAAACAGCTACACTAACTCCCACACCTCACACAGTCCCTAGTCTTGCTTGAAGGACAAATACATCATTACAAATCAATTCGTTATTATGTGATAATGAATAATATGACGTCCTGGTATTGATCCAAGCCGCGGCGTAAGAAACTCTACCGCGCTGGCCTGAACGACGCCTCGAAGGGAGGGGGGAAGGAAGGGCCTTGAATTGCTCTCACCGAGTCACCATACACGAGAAGGGTGGAAGAGGCAAATGCAAGGGGAGGTTAATCCACGTGACAGATCTTCCTGTTGAGATGTCTGTATAGGAACCACCTACCCCGCCGACTTATACATGCATTAATGATTAACCTCCAATCCCCCAGCCCCGCATACCATAAGCGTCAAGTGCACTTTGGCTGCCAGAACACGTAATCGGTGGGAAATAGCCGGCTGTCTGCAGCTTGATATTGTGATCTCAACATCTCAACTCAACTCATGACGGAATTGATGCTCCTTCCGTCAAAGTTTAGGCAAGCGACAGACTTTAACTTATCATTTCGTCTTATCACACTGTTAATGAAGACTTTTTCAAACAGAACAATGGATAAGAAACGCACACTTGAGTAGCGTTCAGCCGCAGGTGATATGGTGGTTGCTGGTAACTCCTCCAGGGCTCTGTCAAAGCCGTCTGTATGTATTACATAGAGACGGCTTTGGCTCTGTCCTCGTCAACCACAGACCTCTACTACATTACTATGTACGTAGTAATGGCGCTAGCTTCACCTTGACTCTTGACTCGAGCACTTCACGTCTACAGGGCATGATAGTGCGTCAGGTGTAAACAAAATTAAAACAAAACTAATTTGACTCATACAAGTTTTGATTCTGATTAATGATCTCTACAAGGTGGACACAATTTATGTCCCAAGACCAAGCAAGTGTTTTAGTGTTTGTTTGTGTCACACAAACACTTGCTTCTATAATGGGGCAGACATGACACCAAATACAATTTTCCAGTTCAGTTCTTATCCATTAATTACATTACCAACAACATAGTTCAGTGAACTCTGAACCTTCAGCATCCTCAAGGTTTTTATACTTTTGAGCAGTATGTTGTTGAAACAAGGAACGGCAGTCAGCTTACCGGCAACGATGTCCTCGGGCTGGGTGTCGAGCACCGTGGGGGGCGCGGAGAGCGGGGCCAGGAAGTGCGTGAATGGGTGGTCAGAGGCGGTGCTCAGGCGCATGCTGGAGACTCCTGAATGTACCCCGAGGACTTTCGAACGAGAAACTGCTTCGTCTCTTAGCTGGTATCTACGAACGCGGCGACGTGTCAAGTTGTCCTGGAAATAATAAAAAAAAAAAAAAACATAAAAACATTAGCATAGGTGGGCGCGATAACGAAAAAATTTATCACGATAACCGATAAATCGATAACGATAACCTTATCGGCGATAACCGATAATCGATAACTGGCGATAAATGTATCGCCCGATAAGGCGATAACCGATAAATCGATAAATCCAAAATTCCGATACTAGCGATAACGATATTGATATTTTAAATAAAAAATCTTAAATGCTATCAGTAAACTGTTAGAAAACCCTTCATTTACCTTTTTACGGCCGCCAGTCCCAACGTTGGCCTTGCAAGCTTCGTCAACCTGTTTTGCCTTGTCAGGATGAATCCTGTTGAAGTGGCTCTTCAGGTTGGCCTTGGTGCCCTTGTTCACCTTCACCTCAGTGATCTTGGGGAGGCAGGACAAGCACTGGAAGATGTAGCTGTCGCCAACTATCTTCTTGTACTTCACCCACTTGCCAAGGAATGGCCAGGGTGACTGAGGCTCAGCCTCAGTGAACTCAGAGTCAATAGACTCCGCTGAGACTCCTTGGCTTGATGCGGGCACAGTCTCTTGCGACGCCATCACTAATTCAATACTATAATACTATAAAATAGTAAAGCACTACTAAATTACAATAAAAATAGGATCAGTTTAGAATAGGGGCGTAAGGGTTCAAAACGTTAATAAACGGATATTAAAGAATAGCACCGAATAGTACATACATTCATAGACACGTGCACACAAAATTAGAACGGAAGAAGCACGGGAACATAGGGAAAAAAATCATCAAAGAACGCGTAAAACCGGGAGCGCGCAGGAGCAACACCTCCCCGTCCGACAGCTGGTGAGACTGAAGCTGAGCGAACGTTTTGAGAAGACGTCAAGACGGATAGCTGGGTTTAGACCGTTGTTCGGTTCCCAGCTCGGACCTACCTATTTCTGCCTCCAAGGCACGCGCGGCTCGCCCCTGTGCTAAACTGGAACCAAAAAATAAAGTTTTCGATTATCGCTAGTTTGGAACCAAAAGTATCGGCAATACCGATGAAACGATAACGCGGGGGGAAAAATGGTATTATATTACGATGGCACCAAACTTCCCTACACAATTGGGAGCATGGTTTTTGTTTACCTTATTGTATTCTAAGAGACATTTTCTCTTTGAGCTTTCCGTCGCAAATCAATAGTTTCGGATATAGAACATTTTAGGTGGGGGGAGGAATATGTCTCCTTGTTTACAAAAGGCCTCCCTCTTCCTCTTCTTGTGACCTGCATCGCTTTTGTTTGGTATTTTATTAAACTTTTTTATTATTGGACCCAGTTAGGAGGTTAAAGGTTAGGTAAGGTAAGGTAAGGTAAGGTAAGGTAAGGTAAGGTAAGGTAAGGTAAGGTAAGGTAAGGTAAGGTAAGGTTAGGTTAGGTTAGGTTAGGTTAGGTTTAGATTAGGTACAGGTTAGGTTAGGTTAGGTTAGGTAAGGTAAGTCTAGGCACAGACTTACCTTACCTACCTCTCGTGACTTCTGGCATCTAGCTAATAACATCTCTTAACAATTTTTCTTCATCTTTCCCTCCTATGCTTCACCCAGATGGCTCCACAGCTGTCTCATCTACTTCTAAAGCTGAACTCTTCGCTCAAACCTTTGCTAAAAATTCCACTCTGGTTGATGAAGGGCTTGTTCCTCCTTCTCCTCCACCCTCTGACTATATTATGCCTGTCATTAAGATCCTTCGGAATGATGTTTTCTTTGTCCTTTCTGGCCTAGATCCTCGGAAGGCTTACGGTCCTGACTGAGTCCCTCCTATTGTTCTCAAAAACTGTGCTTCTGTGCGTGCACCTTGCCTGATCAAACTTTTTCGTCTTTGTCTATCTACTTCCACCTTTCCTTCTTGCTGGAAGTTTGCTCACATCCAACCTGTTCCTAAGAAGGGTGACTGTTCTAATCCTTCAAACTACCGTCCTATAGCTTTGACTTCCTGCCTTTCTAAAGTTTTTGAATTTATACTTAATAAGAAGATTCTTAAGCATCTATCTGCTCACAATCTTCTATCTGATCGTCAGTACGGTTTCCGTAAAGGGCGATCTACTGGCGATCTTCTAGCTTTCCTAACTGAATCTTGGTCATCCTCCTTTAGGGGTTTCGGTGAAACTTTTGCTGTTGCCCTTGACATATCAAAAGCTTTTGATAAAGTCTGGCACAAATCTTTTATTTCCAAACTACCCTCATTCGGTTTCTATCCTTCTCTCTGTACCTTCATCTTAAGTTTCCTTTCAAACCGTTCTATTGCAGCTACTGTAGACGGACATTGTTCTTCTCCCAAATCTATCAATAGTGGTATTCCCCAGGGTTCTGTCCTATCATCCACTCTCTTTCTATTATTCATTAATGATCTAAGTCTAACTCAAAGCCCTATCCACTCCTACGCTGATGATTCTAACCTGCATTTTTCAACGTCGTTTATTAGACGTCCAACTCAACAGGAACTAAGTGATTCACGGAGAGATGCCACCGAGCACCTAACTTCTGATCTTTCTATAATTTCTGATGGGGGAAAAGCAAACCTTGTTTTGTTCAATGCCTCAAAAACCCAATTTCTTCACCTATCTACTCGACAAAACCTACCAGATAACTATCCCCTCTTCTTCAATGACACTCAACTGTCTCCTTCTACAATAAACATTCTAGGACTATCCTTTACTAAAAATCTGAACTGGAAATCTCACATCTCATCTCTTGCTAAAACAGCTTCTAAGAAGTTAGGTGTCCTGTGGCGTCTGCGTCCTTTTTTTTCTCCCTCCCAATTGCTTGCTCTCTACAGGGGCCTTATCCGCCCATGTATGGAGTATGTCTCACATGTTTGGGGAGGATCCACTCATACAGCTCTCCTAAACAGGGTTGAGTCAAAAGCTTTTCGTCTCATCAACTCCTCTCCTCTGACTGACTGTCTTCAATCTTTAAATCACCGCCGCAATGTTGCTTCTCTTACTCTCTTCTACCGTTATTTTCATGCTCACTGCTCTTCTGAACTTGCTAACTGCATGCCTCCCCCCCTCCCGCGGACTCGCTGCACAAGACGTTCTACTCATTCTCATCCTTATTCTGTCCATCTTCCTAATGCAAGAGTTAATCAGTATCTTTACTCTTTCATCCCTTTCACTAGTAAACCCTGGAACTCTCTTCCTGTTTCTATTTTTCCACTTTCCTATGACTTAAATCTTTTCAAAAGAGGAGTAACAAGACACCTCCCGAACTAAATTGGCTCACCCCTCTTTTTTATTTTATTCTCTTACTGTCTTCTTTATAGGGACTGGCAACTAGGCGGGCTTTGTGTTAGCCATTTTTGTTGTGCCCTTGGCCAGTTCTTTGTGATGTATAAAAAAAAAATAATAAAAAAAAAAATAAAAAAAAATAAATAATAATAATAATAATAATAATTATAATAATAAATAAATAAATAAATAATATAAAAAAAAAAAAAAAAAAAAAAAGGTTAGGTAAGGATGCGCCTCCGAAACAAAAGCGATGCAGGTCACAAGAAGAGGAAGAGGGAGGCATTTTGTAAACAAGGTGACATATTTCTCTCCCCACCTAAAATGTTCTATATCTCCGAAATTATTGATTTGCGACGGAAAGCTCAGAGAAAATGTCTCTTAGAATACAATAAGGTAAACAAAAACCATGGTCCCAATTGTGTAGGGAAGTTTGGTGCCATCGTAAAAATTTACCAAAATTTTTTCGGATAACCGATAACCCGATATCGATATCGCGATAATTTATCGCGATAACGCCCACCTATGAACATTAGTATGGATACTGCACGTGTACTACTTGTAAATAAAAGTAACATTTGGCATGAAAAACATTTGGTAAAAAAAAAATAATGTGCACAAAACGGTATGCTGCTTATGCAGTTGAATATAAGCCTAAATGCTTGTTTATCTCAAGTGTTACACATACTATTGTTTTTAACGAAAGTAAAGTAGAACCATCGTTGTTGTGAAAATTTACCTGTTCAGATTTAATCTTGTGTTTTTGTGCCAATATACTTGCTAGAGTGGACGGTGCCACACCAAAGCGATCCGCCACTGCACTCTTCCTTTGCCCTCCTTCAACCGCTCTGATCATAGCTAATTTTTCTCCCGCTGTGTAAGACTTTCGGCGGCCACGCTCACGTGTGTAAATTCTTTCGCCTCCCGCCGCTGGGAGGGTGGAAGGAGGGGCGAGTGGGGTGGCTGGGATAGTCTTCTGCGCGGCAACAAGCCCATGTGTACCGCTGGTGACGACGCTCGTGGCCAAGCGAGAAGTGGACATGGTGGTGACGGCAGATGTTTTTGTGGTTGTAGTAGAGCTTCCTGGAGTTCCTGGGAGGATGACATAGCGACCAGGAGGAAGTCCCGCTGGTAGGAGAGGTATGGCAGGATTGCCGGCGCCCATGCTGACGATCAGAGGCATGTTTGTACCGCGCACCCCTCCCCCGAGCATGCGGAGGCTCCCCACACCGCCAGCAGCAGTCAGTGTGGGTACCTTGGCTAGCGTTGCCCGAGGAACCCGGGGTTGTATTTGCCTCTCTTCCTTAGTTTTACTTTCATCAAGGGCTACTTTGCTTTCGCCTTTAACATCAGTTTTTTTGTCGGTGTCTTCGTGGTCGTTGGGAACTTTCTCCGCCGTCTGTAATGTATTGCCTTCCTCCTGTATGTCGTCGTTGGTGAAGGTCTTTCCCGCCTGTGCTTCGTTGTCGTCATTTTCCATGTCGTCGTCTTCACCAGCAACACTGTATACTTTGTCAATTTTGAAACAAGACTCCTCTTGGTCATCATCGTCAGGTTTTTCCATTTCCAAGATGTTTTCATTCATCACAGGCTCAGTGTTGCCACTCTTGACAGTGTGCTGCTTCCTTCGTCTGCGCCTGCCACCGCTCCTCACCGAAATAACTATTTTATTTTCTGCACTTTGTCTATTTTCCGATATTCCAACACCTTCAGTATCTCTCTTCGTACTTGTGTGGTCTACTGGTCGTAGTGTTTCCAGCCCGTCATGCACATCACACTCACTTTCTACGTCAATGTCGTCACTCATTTCAACAGCTTCAGCGGCCTTGACCTTTACAACAGCATTTGATCTTCTCCCTGACATGCTGGGACGTGAATTAATATCTCTAAAAAGAGCGAACGACGGGAGGTGCCGGTGAAGCACAGTGAAGGACGATCGATAAACACCCGTAAAACTTGGGAGCAGGCAGCAATCAGCCACGAATGGAAATTAGACGTCCTAATAACCTTAACACGACTTCACTACCGAGACAGGCAGGCCAACGGTGACTGGCTCTTCTCTCGGTCGTTGTTGTTTGCGGGCCCCCGTGCGCGAATCCAACTTGAAAGCTTAATGCTGATTGGTCGGTAGAGCGATCACTAGCGAATGTTACACAGCGCTCCATTTCGTTATAGGCGCGACAGGCATGCGCAGTGAGCCGCCCGCCATTCCTTGCTCAACTTGACGAAGACCAACGCACGCATGCACGCGAGGCAATGCTTCCGTGCAATCATTGTATTGATTGCTACTTGTAAAATTATTCGAAAGTTGGGATAAAGTGGGTGATATAATTGCACTGAACTATCGTGGGGATGTGCTGGACATGAGTGTCATCTCGTGACACTATACCGTCGTACGGAGGAGGAGCAGGGATGGGCTGGTACGCGCATGTCCCCACCTGCACTTATATATGACAACATTTACCAAAATATGGTCTCGAATCTCATTCTCAGCTGCCTCAAATATACTTCATGATGTCTAGACTTTGATCTTGCTAAAGAGGAGCCGGGTAGAAATTTACATGACGATTACTTTCAACAGTGCGAAACAAAAAGAAACTGCGTAAAGATTCGGAAAATTCTGTTAGGGCGCCGCACGGCGGAGAGCAGGGGCTGCTCAGGTGCCTCCGCCACCACGCACACAACAACACGCGCACCGCCACTGAGATTTTTAGAGCGTACAACCTTGTCGTAATATGCATGTGTGTGCGCGTATATAGATATATAGATAGATGCATAGATATATAGACAGATAGATAGATGGATAGATAGATAGATAAATTATGATAGATAGATAGATAGATTGATAGATACAAATATATTCATGCATAAAAAGGTGGATACTCAGGCAGATGGATGTTGAAATTCACTACCATATTTGAGTGTACTGAATCATGGATGAATGCACACAGCTCACGAGCTCGTGCAGCTGCCTCGAATGCATCTGTTTATGGTCATGCGTTGTGCAATAATACCTTATCGATCTATCTATCTATTCATATGTTTACCTCTATTTAAACTTCTCTTTATTTCTATTTATATATACTTATTGTGTCTGCTTATACGTTGCTCTATCAACCCAATGCCAGCCACTACAAAATGCTGGTAGTACGATAACTGAGTCAAGGTCACAGCACAGCCAAAGTAACAATACCTAATGTTACTTTGATCACAGCCACAACGACGTGTAATAGCCGGTGTCAGACGCTTTAATTTTTTCTTCTTTGTGTTCAATGCATCAAGATAAATAACTTATAAGATCAATAACGACAGATAGAGTTTTACAAGAAAGTAATGGTCGAATACCGACACGAGCTCTTTCCTTTCAATCATAACTTTTATCTACTCTATCGTAAACTAGCATCTTCATGTTAGGAACAGCTTACGGTGGGTGACATTATTGTTAACTTCAAGAACATTAGTATTAGACTAAAGAAAATATATCAATAATGTAAGACTCAATCGCTCCGTTGCTGAATTAAATATGTCTCGAGACTCATTGTTCGCTCGCCAATTCTAAGGGGAGTCGTGGGAACGCTCTTGTAGGAGTCTGTAAATGTAACTTTCTGTGTCATGATCAGATATCACAATGTATTTCTGGCCCGAGGGTGTCTCCTATTTCTATTCTCAAAAGCAGCACTATGTTTGCAGCTAATACGATAGTTCACCTAAGAAAGAGAGAGAGAGAGAGAGAGAGAGAGAGAGAGAGAGAGAGAGAGAGAGAGAGAGAGAGAGAGAGAGAGAGAGTGTGTCTAAATGGTCTTTGTTCTACCGAAAGTAAATAAAAGTAAAACTAAAATCCCCATGAGCAGCGTCATTCCGTCGAATCAATAATCATGTCACCCGTGTGGCGACTGACGGTAAGATGATCATCCTAGGAGCGCACTGCTTCCACTAACATTCCCAGCTGCACACACACACTCTCTCTCTCTCTCTCTCTCTCTCTCTCTCTCATATATAGATAGATAAGCACCAATCGATACTAATCATTGCAATTAAAATATGATTCACACACACACACACACACACACACACACACACACACAACAGCAACAACAACAAATCAACGTAAGACGAAAAGGCAATGAAACAGATGAATAGCGTTAAAAGAAAACATGAGTACCTGAAAATAAAAATTTACTTTTAAATCAGTTCTAAAAACAATCATTAAGTGAGACTTGACTCACATGTACAAACACAAGACCTATTTGGCCATCAGGAGGCAACTATTAGACTATTAACCCCTTGAGACCCAGAGCGTAATTTCCATTGTAATTTGGATACCATTAGACGATTTTTTGTGAATATAAGCAATATTTTATAGATATGACCTGTTTAGTATCCTTGTCGACTAACTAATTTGGTATATCCAGTTAGTTTTCGTAATTTTATGGCTCGACAACGTACGATTTTTTATAGCAAAGGGGCAACAACCTCGGCACGAAGGGGTTAAAACAATAAAACCAGCCACTAACCATCGATATATGTGTACTAGCACGAATAGGGAATCTACTTCCTATATACATGGATACAAATACAAGATATTGAGACATACTGAGACTTATAATTCCCCCAAGCCTGTGACTCCAATGCGGTGAAATATTAATGTCACTCTCCATCAGTCTCCTTCATGTTAATTTTCCCTTGTCAGGAAATTCTGGTTATCATAATGGTTATCCTTTTGACTTTTTTTTCTATGATCGATACTATACCACAAGTTACAGGAGATCGAGCAATACTTAAGGCTCAGGATTTTTTACTGACAAAAATAAAAAATAAAAAGAACACAAAGGAGACAATGAATTAGGTTGTTAGTATAAGGAGCGAAACCTAACCAAAATGTTTCAGTATCTCAGGTTAAATAGACAAGGAACGAGTTGACAAGGTTGTTAACTAAGGAGTCGAAGTTGAAGAGGTCCTATGAAGCAATACTAAGAGTCAAAGGTCACAAGAAGAAGTGTGTGCAGGGTCATATAGTGTGTGTCCACGTCCGCGCTTGTGTTAACTCGTACGATAAACTATTTATACTACTATACTTAAACCACGTGTTACCTACCTGCCCGTTCTCGCGTTACCTCGACCTACGTATGGTCAAGAATGGCTTCCAAGGATACTACGCCTTCTTCCTCAAGCAAAGGGAAGATAAAGATCCTCTCGCCTTCTTCCTCAAGCAAAGGGAAGAGAAAGATCCTCTCTTTCCGAGAGAAGTACGAAGTTATTCAGGACTACGAGAAGGGACTGAGTAGGGCTCAGTTACAGGAGAAGTATGGCCTCAAGAAGACGACCATGCACGACCTTATAAAGTCAAAGGATAAGGTGAAGGAAGTTGTGAAAGAAATAGAGAGCGGTATGAAAGCTGATGAGTTATTCAGGAGGAGACGCCCTATCCTTGAAAACCTTGACAAAGCTCTGTACAATTGGTATACCCGGAAGAGAGCTGACGGTGTGCCTATTCGTGGCATCGATCTTCAGCATGCTGCACAGAGGTTTGCTGGTCATCTAGGCCACGAAAACTTTGACTGCAGTGAAGGTTGGCTGTGGCGATTCCGGAGGCGCCACGGCATCGCGAACAAAGCGATCGCCGGTGAACTGCCGAGTGCTGATGTCGATGCTGTCGACCGTTTGGCGGACCCGTTACTCACAGTACAGCATGGGCTTCCTACTATCTACAGGAGAAGTACAGCATTACTTCCTGCCGTGGTAAGTACCCTGTACAGTACTATGTACTGTACATTACAGTTATAGTACAATACAACATTTTTTTTTTTTTTTTTTTTTTTGCCTATAGCGCCTGTAGGCAGTGGTGACCCAGGGCTCGGATGGTAGGCTCTGGAGGTTCACTTGAGGGTTCTGATGGTTGGTCCTCGCCCGTTGGTGGCGCAGGCAGGTTTCTTATAGTGACGCCTGTGAGGCTCATGCCGCCCCCCTGTGTCCTCCGATGCACTCGCAGTCGAAGGTAGAGTTGATGGGCAGGGCATGTGGGTGTTCTTAGGCCACTCGACGGGGCAGAAAGGTTTTGAGTTTCTTCGGGGATCGAACTCGGGTCACCGAGAACGCCAGTCGGAGACTCTAACCGCTCCGCTACCGCCTCCCCTCTTACTATAGGTATTGTGTTTACATGTACAAGTTCATACAGTATAGGTATTTAACAGTATTTACATGTACAAGTGCATATGTGAATGTTTTATTTGAATGTGTGTTACCGAACGACTCTCCGCATACAATGCCCTATAGTCGGCAATACTCTCTTTATATCGATTATCGGATAAACCAAACTTTCGGATATAACGATTAACCCTTCCCCTAATCAGTTCGTTAAAGCGAAGATTTATTTATAAAATATATATATATATATATATATATATATATATATATATTCTCCGATTGGATGGGGAAGGTAAGTAACAGGAGACAATAGCCAGCAAATGACCACTTCAAAGACAGGACGATGAGGTACTCGTATGACGACCGTGAGAACATAATGGTCAGGGCAGAGTATCACATAGACATAGTTCTTTGATATAGATAGTTCTTTGTCTACTTAGGGTCAGGGTTGATATATAGATCAGTGTATGGTGAGACAATTCATCCGGTGGTTTAAGGTGTGTCTGTAATGGTTTGTGAGACTGTAGTAACACTGTGGTGGGTCACGTGTGAATGACAAGCAAGCCAATCATCTCATACTAAGGTAGGGTGAGGAATGCCGCATGAAACACCAAAATGCCATGGCTTACAGCAGGCCTTGGAGGCATAGACAGCCAGCCAGAAAGAGATGAAACATCACAAACAAACACAACATTCTTAGGGTACCATCATGACTGTTACGCCACGCTGATGGGCAGCCTCTCAGCGACAGGTTCACCCACACATGAGCTCACACCCAACAACTACGCAATGATATTAAAAGATTAAATCTCTGGGATTTTTTTTACTATTGGACCATAATTCTCTACATAATTGAGGATGTAGTTTCTGCTTACCTTATTGGATTCTTATAAACCTTCTCTCTCTGAGCTACCGTCGCATATTATACTTTCGGAGATATAAAATGTTTTTGTTATGTAGGAGAATAAAGGAGTAAAAAAAAAAGAACTAACCTAACCCCACATTTTAACCCCCTACCGGTTAGGGGGTTAAAACATGATGTTAGAAAACACCAAAAGGAGGTTAGAACGGGGGTTAGAACCAGTTTTGGTTAAATTAGGTAGGGGTTAGGTTAAATTAGGTTAGGCCCCAACCTAATTTAACCTAACCCCACATTCTACCCTCCTAACCTTAGCCAATCCCTCGTAAAAAGTGTCTGCGGCAAGGTAAAAACACGGGGCGATGCAGGTCACAAGAAGAGTAAGGCGCAAGTAAACACCACTGTATCTCCTTCCTACCAAAAACAATGTATAGCTCCGAAAGTAAAATCGACGGAAACTCAGAGCGAGCAAGTTTCTCAGAATCCATTATGGTAAACAGAAACCATGTACCCCTAATTGTCTAGACACTGTGAAGAATTATGATCCAATAGTAGAATAATAAGAAAAACATTCACACAACCAGGGCTTCGCTTCACATGTTGCAACTCTGAGGAGTATAAAGGAGTGAACAGAAAGTCTAGGCCTATAGTTTGTATTTGATGTAGAAATATAACATTTTTGAGGAGGATACTACATCAACTGTCACTGGAATCCCATCATTGTGCGTGTGCGTGTGTGTGTGTGTGTGTGTGTGTGTGTGTGTGTGTGTGTGGTGTGGGTGTGGTGTGTGTGTGTGGTGTGTGGTGTGTGTGTGTGTGTGTGGTGTGTGTGTGTGTGTGGTATTCCCTCTCTGAGCTGTAAGATTCAAGCACACCGTGGACTGGCTTTCTACGTAGTTTTCGTCTACGAGGAAAGACTCTTGTAGTACGTACTATCCATCCCTTAACCTTTCCTTCCCTATATATATATATTTCTCTCTCTCTCTCTCTCTCTCTCTCTCTCTCTCTCTCTCTCTCTCTCTCTCTCTCTCTCTCTCTCTCTCTCTCTCTCTCTCTCTCTCTCTCTCTCTCTCTCACATATCACCCCACTCACCACCACCACCACTTTTATTCGCTGCCACGTTTGAGTTGGGATATGAATTGTAAATCACGACCTCCATTTCACGTCATTCTTACTTGGAGATGAAAAGAATTATAGCCAATTCAGGCGACCTATAAGAGTATATTACAGCTTTAGGAATGAGTTATCCACAATCTGTTGAGTGAGTTTGATGATTGTGATACGTGCACGAGGATGAGCTGTTAATTATGAGTGATGTGCAGTGTTTCTTCAAAGCATCTATTTCTATGAGATGAAATCAATGAAGCGTCCTCAGGAAACTACTAAAAAATAAAATATACTTGTTCTCTCTCTCTCTCTCTCCTCTCTCTCTCTCTCTCTCTCTCTCTCTCTCTCTCTCTCTTCTCTCTCTCTCTCTCTCTCTCTCTCTCTCTCTTTTGGGATCCCACTAGGTGACCGGTTCAGGGTAAAAAGAAAAAAAACACCAACACTGCAAACCATGTCAACATCAGTCTTTGGCGTGACTATAATCAATCACAGTTTTTGTACAACTTTTAACAAACAATATATGGATACTCTGCGACCTTTAGTAACTTTATAACTTGCTTACTTTTCTTGCCCACCTGTGAACCAGACAAAGGACTCGATACGTGTGATGCCTCTTCTTCCCTCAGATCCCCTTGCCCTCCCTTTGTTTGGAAATTAAATCTATTTTCCTTATGCCTCGCCTAAAAACATGTATAGATTGGAAACTCGTTAACTCTCTCTCTCTCTCTCTCTCTCTCTCTGAGGTCTGGTCCTAAAAACACACACACACACACACACACACACACACACACACACACACACACACCACACACACACACACACACACACACACACACACACACACACACACACACACATCGATAGTATAGTATAGTCTATACATATAGTCTAGTATCGAGTCATCAGGACTGTGCCTATGATCTCCCCGCGTCTCTCGCAGGAGTTTGCACTACACTACGTCACCGAATGTAGTATATAAAATGGTATCATAATGGAATATAATGGAAGGTATATAGATGCGTGGGTATCACCAAGCATTGCCCTCTTGCAGATACGTTTCTTTATTTCTTACTACAGGACAAATATATATGAAATACTCAAACAAAATACGACATCGAGACTTGGTCGAATCTGTAATAAGATAACTAAATTTCTCATGTCAATGTTGTTACCTTAATTTTGATGTCATTTCGCCGCTGCGCAGTCCGTTGCGTGCGTACACTCGACATCATTACTGTGATTAGGGGGTGGTAGGGGGGGGGGGGCAGGATATTCACGATCACACCCAAACTATGACTATAACGCCCATGATGTAACATTTCTTTACAATAATCATGCCACGTACCCTAAGCATCAGACGATTAAAGCGATAACAGAATCTTTACGAATCAAAATCGCCATTTTAAAAATGGAATTCGATTAAAAATATTTTTACTAATATACGTACTGCACATTGCAAAAATCCCATAACAAATATTTTTTATTACTGTTCAACCAAAGTAACTACTATTATATTCGTTAATTCGTGTTCATCGGAAAGCTGACTTGGCCTTGGTGGTTGGTGTAGCGGTGTGCGCGCCTGCCTCGGGACTACGCGTCTGCAGGGCCTACTGTCTGATTGCAAAGTAACTGATAGGGACCAGACTTATTACACTTCAAAAGTAATCAGATCCTGTCTTTGCCTGACCGGACAGGAGTACGGATACGGGACACACTCCGCACACCTGTTCCTTCTACAATGCGGACTGTTCGGCCAATGAATAGTGGCTGGGGAAGCTCGCTGATAGCACTTGAACGTGCATCTTGTGGTGGTAATGACTTATCTCAAGATATTGCGGCAAGCTGACCACGAGTACGTCGCGACGCAACACAGCTTGATGTGTGTCACAACACTGCACCTGCAGAGCTGTGCGTGTTACGCATAGAGCCTGCGTGTTACCACCGT
The DNA here is from genome assembly GCA_016584305.1 of Chionoecetes opilio. Classification (NCBI taxonomy): domain Eukaryota; kingdom Metazoa; phylum Arthropoda; class Malacostraca; order Decapoda; family Majidae; genus Chionoecetes; species Chionoecetes opilio. The sequence goes on from JACEEZ010018471.1 coordinate 152,092, forward strand.
CAAGATAGTGAGACAGAGTCCGTTTTTCCGCAGGTCCGTTATGGTAAAGATAATATCAATGGTATAACTATAATAATATTGCCAAATATTATAACTGTTATTATCATTATTACTATAGTCTATTCAATCTTAGAAGGCGGAAGGAGCTCCTCCCTTCAGGAGATGGAGGTTGGGCATCTTGACTCCGTCGATGCTGATTGGCTGATAGTATCCATGAGTTTGCTGTCTTGCCGTGACAGTGCTGGCCAAGGCAGCTTTGGGGCACCCATGGGACGAGAATCATTCGATACGTTTTTCAGTGACTTAGTTTATATTGCAATATTTTATACAATTTAATATTATCATAATATTGCAGCAAGGAAAACGCGGTTACATGATTATTATCAAACATGAAAATATGAACACGTGCATGATGTATGATTAACTCAAGATTCCTAATTTCGGTCCAAAGTCCATGTCAATCTCAATAGTCGAACGCAGTTGACCGCGCCAAATTAGTGACCTGACCTATAATAGCATTCCACCCTTCCTCCTCCTCCTTCTCCTCTTCCCTCTCCTGAATATGTATATATATATATATATATATGTGTGTGTGTGCATGTGTGCATGTGTGCATGTGTGTGTGTGTGTGTGTGTGTGTGTGTGTGTGTGTGTGTGTGTGTGTGTGTGTGTGTGTGTGTGTGTGTGTGTGTGTGTTTATGCCAATGAGTAACAGAGTCGGTGCCACAGGTGCACAAAGATAAAGAAAAAGTTGTGAAGATGAAAGAAGCCATATTATCAGAACAGACAAATAGTAATGATAACATTGAGGTTAGAAAACAGGTCGTGGTTGAGCAAGTGGCACCATTGTTGCCACGGCACTGTCCTGTCAAGCGATGTCAGGTCACTGAGGTATACGTGGAGACTGCACACACCCACACACACACATTATACCTTTACCTTTGATACCTTTGAAGAATCTTGCCCGTTATCGGCGGAGTTGAGGTGGTCCTCCACTCATTCCAGGTGTAGTATGTACTGTTCCTTGCCTCCAGGACCACTGAAGGTAAAGTGTTGTCATGGGAGCTACTGTAGCCTGGCGTGGGTGGTTGGTCTGGGATGTCAGCCAGCCACTTGTCAAGGTGATGTTTGAAGGTGTCCGTGGTGACGCCCGTTAGGTTCCGAATGTGTCTTGGGGCACAATTAAAGAGCCGTACACCATTGTGGGAGAAGCTGTGGTGTATGAGGGCTTGTAGTCCTTTAGAGGAGGCGCATGTACTCTGTACATAGCACAGCCTGCCTCTTCTAGGATTTTTGTTTTCCTCCATGCCTACTTTTGGAGCCAGACCCTCCAGGATTTTCCAGACATAGATTATGATGTACCTCTCTCATCTGCGCTGCAGAGAGTAGAGGCCCAGTCTGTGCAGCCTCTCCCAGTAGTTGAGGTGCTGAAGACCATATATCTTGTTGGTATAGGTCCTTTGTGGTGCTTCCAGCAGGGTGATGTCCTTTTTTTTGTAGGGTGACCATAGTTGGCAGCAGTACTCTAGCCTTGGTCTTACTAAGGACTTCCATAGCGTCAGCATGCAGGATTCCTCCCTTGTACGGAATGTTCTCAGGACCCATCCTGTTAGCTGTCGCGCTGTCTGGGTGATGGTGGTGTAGTGTAGGGAGAAAGTTCCATCGCTGCTCATATACACTCCCAGGTCTTTTGTGAAGTCTTTTGTTTGTATGGTTTGGTGTTGATACATATATTGAGTGGTGGTCTTTATAAAGGTATTTCTGCCATATCTCAGAACTTCAAAATTTTCTCCGTTAAATTCCATATTGTTCTTTTCGGCCCACTCTATTATTGTATTGAGGTCGCACTGCAGTAGATCGGTGTCTGGGGATGTTTGTATTTTATGCCGTATACGGGTGTCGTCAGCAAATGAAGTAGCAGTGGAATATCTGAGATCTGTGTCAATGTCTGATATCATGATCAGAAATAATAATGGGCCAAGCACAGATCCTTGGGGAACACCACTTATGACTTGACACTGTGATGACTGTTTACCATTTATGGTGACAACTTGGTGCCTGTGGTGAGAAAACTGTGGATCCATCTCCCTACTCTGCCAGTTATGCCAAGGTTCTTGAGTTTGTGGAGGAGAATGCCATGATCTACCTTGTCAAAAGCCTTGGCAAAGTCTAGGTAGACTACATCAGCATTATCTCCATCCTGAGTTGCTTCTAATATAGCTTCATAGTGTTGTAGAAGCTCTGATAGGCAAGACCTGCCTCTTCTGAAGCCATGTTGTCCATCATTGAAGGCCCCTTTTTCTTCCAGGTGGTTTACCATCTTGGCCCTCAGTATCCTTTCAAAGATTTTGATGACGTGTGATGTGAGGACCACTGGTCTGTATCTGCTTGCCTGTCCTTTGCTTCCTCCTTTATGTATGGGTGTTATTGTCCCCAGCTTGAGTTCATTGGGGACGGAGCCAGTGAGGAGGGATGTAGTCCACAGCATCTTCAGGGGTGTGGCCAGTTGTTCCCTACAATTTTTCAGAAACACAGTATGGTAACCATCTGGTCCTGCTACTGCTTGCGGGTCGATGTTGCTTATGGCTTGGATTATGTCTTCTCTGGTTATCATAAATGTCGTGAGCAGAATGTCAGCACATTTCCTTTCGCTAAAGAAAGTACATGGATCTGTTACCCGTTTCTGAGTATCAGGTTTACTAAACACTCTCTGATACTCAGTCTGTAGCATTTCTGCCATTTCCTGTGGGCCATCTTCAAGTTCCCCGTTCTCTTTCAGTAGAGGGCCAACCGATGTTGTGCTGGTCAATCTCTTCTTGGCGTAAGAGTAGAAAAATTTGGAGTTGACTTTTATATTTTCCACGGCACATTGTTCTTCTTGTTCTCTCTGCCGTACGTGTGATTGAGCAAGTGCATCTTCCAGTAAGTGTAGCTGACGTTGTATTGCGTTTTCTGCCACAGCATAGGCTACTTTCTTTAATTTTCTTTGTAAGTTGGCCCTCTTTTTCATCGGTATTCGTCTGTCCCTGGGTATTTGGTGTTTCCTTCCTGACGACCGCCTGAGGGGAATGTGTTCCTTACAAATTTGCAGGCATTTGCTGGAGAGTACTTCGTACATCTCGTGGGCTTCCATTCCACTAAAGATGTTTTCCCATTTTATGGCATCTAGTTCTTTTCGGACTTTATCCCAGTCAATGTTTCTTCCATAAAAATTTAATGCATGGAAAGAGTATCCTGCCTGACGTTGTTGTGTTTCTTGTGGGAATATTTCTGATGTTGGCCCTTGCATGGATGAGGTTATGGTCTGACATCACCGTCTTCGCAATGTCATAGGAGTGGAGGTAGTCGTAGCTGTTGCTGATGATGAGGTCCAATATATTGTTCCCCCTTGTGGGCTCCATTATTAGTTGGTGTAAAAAATACTCCTCCATAAGTGAGGTTAATTGTACCGCTTGGCCCTTTTCTTCTGGTGTACCACCTGCGATATTCATGGAGGGCCAGCTAATGTGAGGCAGGTTAAAGTCCCCCAGTATTAAAAATACTGTAGATTTATTTGGAGGATCTTCTAGAAGGTTGCGGAGTTTGGTTGTGATTTCTTGAAAAGCGTTAACACTAGTATTAGGTGGCCTGTATATGATTGTTGTTACCAGGTTAAGGTCTTTGATAAATATTGCCAGCATTTCTGTTGTACCATTTGAAAAAGATACAAGTACCTCTACACTGGCTGCTACCTCTTGTTTTACGTACACTCCTCCATGGCTTCTTCCTTCTCTATCCTGTCTGATGAGTGTGTAGTTTTCTATTTGCACTTCTGCATCCAGGTGATCTTTTGTGAGGTGAGTTTCTGTGAAGGCCATAAAGAGAAAGTTTTCTGTCTCTGCTAACTCTTTAATCATTGGGACCTTTGTCTGATTGCAGATTGGATAAAGGCCCCTGATATTTCCAGTATAGAAACTGGTTAGTGTTGGAGGCTGCAGCCCCCTCTCTGCCTTGTTTCCAGTCTGTATATATCTGTTATATACGTACGTACAGTCTAAGACGAAAGTCGTGTCATGAATTTTGGTTAAGACATCTGGTAAATGGCTAACCTTTCGGTGCTGTCTGCCGTATGTCATACGAACGGTTGGTAGCACTGTCATAAGTGCTTCGATCTCACCACACCTCGTACGTCATAATAGTTCGTATCCTCATGAGTAATTGTTTTAGGATTCATTACCAGGAGTGTTAAAAGCAGAAGTGCTGAGGTAATTATAAAGCAGTGATTGAACATGGGTTCGGTGAGCCAGTCTCAGGGGTTCGGCGGAGGCCCTCCGAAACACATTGCAATTTTGCAATTATTATTAACTCCCTCAGCTGTTGAGGCTCGCTTCGCACATGCCCCCCCCCCCCTTTTATAACAATCCTGGATTCACCCCTGTATTCCCCTTTCTTTTTAAGGACCTATATACGCCACTACTTCTGAGTCCTGAGTCCTTCCTTCCTTCATATTATTATCCAAATATACTCTTGAATATTGAGGCAATTTTTCTTTAATTTTTTGCATATATCAAAATGGAATTTGGTCTTACTATTTATTATTCAAATATACTATTGAATTTTGAAGCAATTTTTCTTTTATTTTTTTATTTATATATTTTTTTTATTTATATTCTTGCATGTGACTAGCTTTATGACTCCTGCCGGTGATGTCTGTGGCCTTCAATGGCTCAGGTGTAAAGATGTAATGTCCTGGCGATCATTGCTGGGCCGAATATACTTCGCATTCCACATTGATTAATATGAAACCTCAACGCAGTAAATCTATTGAACCTTTGAAATTCCCTTGGTTTGTTTTAGACATTGTCTCATCGGCGGCAGATATGAAGCTTTGAACCCTTATCTGAACAGTAGCTTAAGGGATTCAGGCTTGCCAACCACGAGCATGTAACTGCGTTAGGGTTTTCATAATGTTTCACGAGTTACATTTCATATTCGGACAAAACCGTGACACGACTTTTGTCTTAGACTGTACATAATAATTATATTCTCTATATCGGTCATACTTAAGAAATAATATAGAATGAATGCTGGGAAATGGGTGCTGGTGACTGATATGAGATGAGAGGAGGGAGGGGGAAGGAAGGACAATGAATGGGTATAACGGGGTCACGTGTACAGGTGTTTAGCCGGAGGTCATGTTGGTGGTGGCGAGGGTTGGGGTGGGGGACATGGAGAGAGAGAGAGAGAGAGAGAGAGGGGAGAGAGAGAGAGAGAGAGAGAGGAGAGTACCCGTGAGAACGATAGGTCTGGAGGAGGTGAGGGTGTGCCCCAGACCCACCTTCCTTCGAGGAATGGTTGGAGGAGTCACACCTGTGACCTGACTGGTTTTTTTTTCTTCTTCCTGCAACAAAAATTGAATTGAAATATTTCATATATTGATTATAACTGGGACGTGAATGTTTTTGATGACTGTTGAAAGAAATCACACACATTATTTCCCTTGTTACTCTATAAATGTAACTGAGAGAGAGAGAGAGATGAGAAGGAGAGACGAGAGATGAGAGAGAGAGAGGAGAGAGGAGAGGATTAGTAGCAATCTCCTCTCCCACCCTCTCCTTATTTATCTCTAAAAAGCATACCACACCGCCCACCATCCTACCAGCCAATCTCAGGTGTTTAGGGGGAGGAGGGAAGGCGGGGCTTCTTCCGCCTTGCAACAGCGGATAGAGTATACCACTACACTATTACTAATATTATTATCATCATTATTACTGTTACTATCATCATTATTATCATTATCATCATCACAATTATCCTCATCGATATCATTACGAGTATATTGAGGGTTTATCTATTAACTAATCTTCATCAATTATTCACTTCTCCCTCTTTACCTATGGCAGGAAAGGGGAGGATTTTATGCCACCGCAAAA
>JACEEZ010018471.1:158511-176011 GCA_016584305.1 Chionoecetes opilio
TTTGGGTAATTGTAATTGTATTTTTAATTTACAAGTAATTGTAATTGTAATTGTAATTGAGCTTTTTAAATCATAAAGTAATTGTATTTGTAATTGTAATTGACTGTTTAGAAGCACAACAATTACAATTACATTATAGAAAATTACGAATATTACGTTGATATACTGAAATGAGAAGAGAGAGAGAGAGAGAGAGAGAGAGAGAGAGAGAGAGAGAGAGAGAGAGAGAGAGAGAGAGAGAGAGAGAGAGAGAGAGAGAGAGAGAGAAAAAAAAAAAAAAGGCTTTAACATCTTTAGCACCATATCAAAAACCTTCTCCAGGAGGCGCACGAGCCGGGGAGACAAAAATGTTCGGGCAGAGTAGCCACAATAGCAGGGCCAGGATCAACAGACTATGTAGTCTATTAATCCTGAGCAGGGCTGTTCAAGTGGCGGCCCGTGAGCCAAATCCGGTCCTTGCTTGAGTGGTTTTTGATTGGCCTTTTGACAGACTCAGAAAAATTTAAATATATTAATTAATTTTGTTTATTTATCTAAGTATTTACCAAATTTTTATTTTTATTTTCCTTAAAAAAGGACAGCTTAAACTACTGTCCTTTTTTTATCAGGAACCGTACGTGTCCAGTGACTGTCCACTGTCCACTACCGGTATACTATGCGTCGCAGTAACAGACGCGCCCCACGCCTATCTACCCAGTTTGCTCCGGAGTTGTTATATATATTATATATATATATATATATTTTATAGTATATATATTTTATATATATATATATATATATATATATATATATATATTTTTTTTTTTTTTTTAAATCTGCAATTAATTCAGTTAATACTATGAAGAATGTAATTGAAACATGTAATTGAACACTAGCTTTGCTGTAATTGTAATTTGGAAATATTAAAATTGAGTAATTGTAATTGTAATTAACATTTTTTCCATTCCTTGTAATTGTAATTGCGTAGTTGGATAAGTCATTGTAATTGTAATTGACCCAAATCAATGTAATTACTCCAAGCCTGCTTGTAACACATGTCCAGACCCCCATAGAAAATGATGTAACACCCGCTAATAGCCCCCCAAATCAGGAAGTTTCCATTTATTTTTTAATACAATAATGTAAGTACGTACGCATGCAAACTATCATCTTTAGATTTTTCTTTCAAAAATCTGAAAATGTTACGTAACACATAGGTGCACCCCCCCCCCTCCTCCTACTGTCACTCATAACACTTCACAATACCCCCCCCCCTTAGGCGCTACGTAATTTTGAATGGCCCCATACATGTAATAGGATTAAAGGTATCTTTTCCTTTTTTTCATGATCGACTTAAGTTCGGTGCTGTGATTGGTTCCTTATCTTAGTGACTGCGTTCAAAACATGGGTAGGAAGGGCATGATTTTATTTTGGGGGGGCGAAGGTTTGTTTGGGATTTTCAAAGTCTTGCTTAATGTTACTTGTGCCAACACTTCCGCTTACGTTTACAGGAACTACCACGTGTTTAAGGAACTACCACGTGTTTAAGGAACTACCACGTGTTACGGGAACTACCACGTGTTACAGGAACTACCACGTGTTACAGGAACTACCACGTGTTTAAGGAACTACCACGTGTCACAGGAACTACCACGTGTTTAAGGGACTACCACGTGTTACAGGAACTACCACGTGTTAAGGGACTACCACGTGTTTAAGGAACTACCACGTGTTACAGGAACTACCACGTGTTTAAGGAACTACCACGTGTTACAGGAACTACCACGTGTTTAAGGAACTACCACGTGTTACAGGGACTACCACGTGTTACAGGAACTACCACGTGTTTAAGGAACTACCACGTGTTACAGGAACTACCACGTGTTTAAGGAACTACCACGTGTTACAGGAACTACCACGTGTTACAGGAACTACCACGTGTTTAAGGAACTACCACGTGTCACAGGAACTACCACGTGTTTAAGGGACTACCACGTGTTTAAGGAACTACCACGTGTTTAAGGGACTACCACGTGTTTAAGGAACTACCACGTGTTTAAGGAACTACCACGTGTCACAGGAACTACCACGTGTCACAGGAACTACCACGTGTCACAGGAACTACCACGTGTTTAAGGAACTACCACGTGTTTAAGGGACTACCACGTGTTTAAGGAACTACCACGTGTTTAAGGAACTACCACGTGTTTAAGGAACTACCACGTGTTTAAGGAACTACCACGTGTTTAAGGAACTACTACGTGTTTAAGGAACTACCACGTGTTTAAGGAACTACCACGTGTTTAAGGAACTACCACGTGTTTAAGGAACTACCACGTGTTTAAGGGACTACCACGTGTTTAAGAGACTACCACGTGTTTAAGGAACTACCACGTGTTTAAGGAACTACCACGTGTTTAAGGGACTACCACGTGTTTAAGGGACTACCACGTGTTTAAGGGACTACCACGTGTTTAAGGGACTACCACGTGTTTAAGGAACTACCACGTGTTTAAGGAACTACCACGTGTTTAAGGAACTACCACGTGTTTAAGGAACTACCACGTGTTTAAGGAACTACCACGTGTTTAAGGAACTACCACGTGTTTAAGGAACTACCATGTGTTACAGGAACTACCACGTGTTTAAGGGACTACCATGTGTTACAGGAACTACCACGTGTTTAAGGGACTACCACGTGTTACAGGAACTACCACGTGTTTAAGGGACTACCACGTGTTTAAGGGACTACCACGTGTTACAGGAACTACCACGTGTTACAGGAACTACCACGTGTTACAGGAACTACCACGTGTTACAGGAACTACCACGTGTTTAAGGGACTACCACGTGTTACAGGAACTACCACGGTTACAGGAACTACCACTTTTTACGGGAACTCCCACGTTTTACAGGAACTACCACGTGTTAAGGGGACTACCATGTGTTACAGGAACTACACGTGTTAAGGGACTACCATGTGTTACAGGAACTACCACGTGTTTAAGGGACTACCACGTTTTTAAAAGGAACTACCACGTGTTACAGGAACTACCACGTGTTTAAGGGACTACCACGTGTTACAGGAACTACCACGTGTTAAGGGACTACCATGTGTTACACTCTGCAGGGGTGGCCAACCTTTTGTGAGATATGATCTACTTTTTCTACAGTTCCCCTGATGCGATCTACCAGCCTAAGATTCAAACATATTCCATAAATTTTAACTGTAACGGGTGTAACATTTACTCCCACTGAGGTATGAGAGGGGAGAGAGAGAGAGAGGAGAGGGGAGAGAGAGAAGAGAGAGAGAGAGAGAGAGAGAGAGGGGAGAGGAGAGAGAGAGAGAGAGAGAGGAGAGAGGAGAGAGAGAGAGAGAGAGAGAGGAGAGAGAGAGAGAGAGGGAAGAGAGAGGAGAGAGAGAGAGAGGGGAGAGGGGGAAGGAGAGAGAGAGATGAGAGAGGAGAGGAATATTTTTTTGCAGAACTGTAACACTGCTACAATTATGATATAATAATTGTTAAAATACAATTACAGAGCACACATTACATTATTAATGAGATGTTTGGGCACGCATGCTGTCTGCTAACTTGGTGTAGTTAGGGCTGTAGTTGGTGATTGCTAGCTTTAAGCGGGCATCCAGGGGGTTCATCTGACAGTGTGATCGGTATTTTGATTGATGTATTTCAGGTGTGAAAATTTTGATTCACAGGGGTTTAGGTTAAACCAAAAAAAGCTGTTAGGTACATGGAACATTTTCTGACATTAGGATACTTTCTTCACTGAGAAGGTTCCAGAAACTGCCTCCTGTTGCCATGGATTTGATCTGATATCATTTTGCAGTTTCAAAATCTCATTTCAACTTCAGATGTTACCATGTTAAATAATGAGGCCATTCTAGATGCAATATCTTCAACATCTGTCCTTTACCAAAGGGAAAACACATGTATGTTGCAACACGTTCCACTGCTGCTATATCTTGAAAACGCCTGTCAAAATCTGAGGCGAGGTTTTGTACCTTTTCAGTATAGCGCCACTGTTAACTGATCACATTTTACCTTGATTTTCCGGGTTCTGACATCAATTTCTGAAATTCTCAGTGCATGTTGCTGTAGGTGAAGGGACACTAGTTTTATTTTCTGCTTGAATGCTGTCACAGCACTAATCATTTCACTTAAAAGTTTTTCTTTTCCTTGCAAATCTAAGTTCGTTCTTTCAAAAACCCAGTTATGTCTATAAGAATGCTAAATCCAGCAGCCATTCTCATTGTCAATGTGGGGGTGATGAGAAGGCCGATCTTTTGAGGCCAAAAAAACACTTTTATTTCAGGTAGCAGATCTCTAAATCTTTGGAGAAATTTACCTCTGCTTAACCACCTGACATCTGTATGCAACAACAGATCAGAGTGTTCTGCTTCACTTTCTTGTACTGACTTCGAAACAGTCGCCTCTGAAGACTTTGGCCCGAATTGAATTTACAATTTTGAAAGAAATGTCCATGACTTCTGTCATATTCAACATTTTACCACAAAGTGCTTGTTGATGAATGACACAATGATAATTAAAGAAGGTCAGGAAATCTATCATCACCCCTGCAAAGGGCAAGAACCCCTTGGTTCGACCAATCATCGCTGGTGCTCCATAGTTGTCATTGATACGAGCTTGTTTACTGGCAACTGTGTCTTGTTGACAAAATCACTGAAAGTGTGAAAAATGTCCTCAAACCCCCGGTTTTTCCTTTTTAAAGGTAGAAAACCTTAGTAATTCCTCCTTGGTGTTCAGATCTTTGAACACCATTCTAATGAAAATGCACAGTTGTGATGTATCGATCATGTCAGTAGTTCATCAAACTGCAATGAAAAGAAGACACACTCACGTATGTCCTTGTTCAGTTTTTCACCCAAATCCTCAGCCATAAATTCACAGCGCCTCATAACAGGTTTTGATAACTGAACTTTTTTAATAGCAGACATAATTTCAGACTTGTTTTTGAAATTTTCAAACAATGATTCTGCTGCTTCTAGAAAAGCCTCTTTTAATGTTTCTCCATCCTGAAACGGTTTTTTTTGCTTTGCGAGTACTGCTCACCTGAACGATGCAATGGTTGCTGCCTTTGATTTTGAAGTCGTCCCGTAAAAAGGGCTTGTTGTGCTGAAAGCTGTGCCTTTAGTTCTCGAATTTTCCTTTTTCGTAGCCCACTTTTGGGAGGAAAATCACTGTCATACTTCTTGTGAAGACTTTGAAATGCTTTCAAGATTTCCTTTCTTCGCCAGTGCTGGGGATACATGAAATATCAGACACACACACTCGAATTGTCATGGTAAAAAAATAATCTCCTCCCCCTCACTGTGAAAATGGTAAGTTTTACTTTTTTTTTGCACTCGATCCAGCTCCAGCACTACTCAAATTTTTTGGGTTTAGTGATGTCTAATAACCTATTAATAACCTGTTCGAAAAAGAAAAGTATTACCGGGCGAGTTTTGCTTCAGCAACTAAGTCACTGATGTGTACTGGTTGACCGCTTGCGGGTTCGCAGGAAATACGTAATGGTAAACAGCACTTTTCAACTGATGTAATGAAAAAACTAAAATAAATGCAGCTTTTTCCGTCCTTTAAAATTGGGCTATGTGGAATATTTCATTATTATGTGACTATTTCAAAACCGTAAAAACATTTTTTACGAGACACTGATCCCAACACCCCTACACGTCCAACGTTTGCTGAAAAAAACTGTGGAGGCTTGCGGGGGGAACAGAGATGCCAATTTAAATTTGCGTTGACACTTATCAATATGATTCACGGGTGTAGACAAGACACCCTAACTCTGAGTAAAATTTTATTTAAAAAGTCATCAGTATTTGTAAACTAACAAAGCACACACTGGCCCTACAAGTAATGACAATTTATAAATCAGGTTTAACAGCAATCCCCCTAAAACCTTCCTGTTACGAACGCGTTTCGGTTCCTGTCCACTGGTACGAACGCGTACGGTTCCGGGCCACTGGTCAGTTTCCGCCAATCCCCCAGGCTTTTAAAAGGCTGCCAGTGCATGATAACAAGGAGTAGTCTGTCTTTATAAATAATTTTATGCAATGTATGGTGGTCAGACATGTCCATCATTATGAAAAAAAAATATAACTTATTCCCAGAAAAAAAGAGAACTATAATAATCCAAGTATCATGGGGTACTTGGATATGCTATTGCAGCTATTTGCATGGCAACTTCTGAAGGCGAATTATTAACAGGTACAGTAGTGTGATCGACAAAAACAGGCTTGTGATCGACAGTCGATCGCGATCGACTGGTTGGCCCACCCCTGTGTACAGGAACTACCACGTGTTTAAGGACTAAACACGTGTTAAAAGGAACTACCACGGGGTACAGGAACTACCACGTGTACAGGAAACTACCACGGTTTACAGGACATACCACGTGTAAGGGACTACCACGTGTTACAGGAACTACCATGTGTTACAGGAACTACCCCGTGTTTACAGGAATACCCCGTGTTAAAAGGGGCTACCAGTGTTACAGGAATACCGTTAAGGGACTACCAATGGGTTACAGGAACACCACGTGTTAAGGGATACCATGTGTTAAAATCAGGAAGACCCACCACGTGTTAAGGGACTACCATGTGGTTAAAGGGGAAATACCACGTGTTACAGGAAAAAATACCACGGTTACAGGGGAAATACAGTTTACAGGAACTACCACGTTACAGGAACTACCACGTGTTACAGGAACTCCACTGTTACAGGAACTAACCGTGTTCAGGAACCCTTTTCAACACCACGTGTTAAGGAATACCACGTGTTACAGGAACTACCACGGTTTCAGGAACTACCCGGTTACAGGAACTACACGTGTTACGGAACTACCCCGTGTTACAGGAAACTACCACGTGTTCGGACTACCAGGTTACGGAACTTTACCACGTGTTACAGAATACCACGGTTACAGGAACTACCGTGTTTAAGGACACNTAATTGAACATAGCTTTGCTGTAATTGTAAAATTTGGAATTTAAAAAATTTAGTAATTGTAAATTTTAATTAAATTTTTTCCTTCCTTGTAAATTTTAATGCGTGTTGGATAAGTCTTGTATTGTAATTTCCCAAATCAAGTATTACTCCAAACCGCTTTTAACACATTCCAGCCCCATAAAAATGATTTAAAAAACCCCCTAAAGCCCCCAAATAGGGAAATTTCCTTTATTTTTTTTTACAAAAATGAATCAAACCCAAGAGTACGCATGCCAAAATATCTCTTTAGATTTTCTTTCAAAATCTGAAAAAAGTTACGTAACACATAGGGCACCCCCCCCCCCCTCCCCCTGTCACTCATAACACTTACAAAACCCCCCCCCCTTGGCGCTAGTAATTTTGAATGGCCCCATACATGTAATAGGATTAACGGGGTCTTTTTCCTTTTTTTATGACGATTAAGTTCGGGGCTGTGATTGTTCCTTTTTTTGTGACTGCGTTTTTAAAACTGGGGGGAAGGGGATGATTTTTATTTGGGGGGGGGGGAAAAAGGTTTTTTTGGGATTTTTAAAATCTTGTTTAAAGTTACTTTTGCCAACACTTTTCCCTTTCGTTTTCAGGAACTACCACTGTTTAAGGAAATACCACGTGTTTAAGGAAAAAAAAAATACCCCGTGTTAGGGAACTACCACGTGTTACAGAAAACCCGTGTTCAGGAAAACCACGTGTTTTAAAGGGAAATACCCCGTGTCAAGGAACTACACGGTTTAAGGGACTCCCCGTGTTTCAGGAACTACCCTGTTAAGGGACTACCACGTGTTTAAGAACTCCTGTTACAGGAACTACCCCTGTTTAAGGAACTACCACGGTTCAGGAAATCCACGGTTTAAAAACTACCACGTGTTACAGGGACACCCCGTTTTACAGGGAAAAACCCCGTGTTTTTGGAATACCCCGTGTTACAGGAACTCCCCGTTTAAAGGAACTCCACGTGTTTTCAGGAAATACCCCGGTTACGGAATTTCCACTTTAAAGGAAATACCCCCGTGTACAGGAACTACCACTGTTTAAAGGGACTTTCCCGTGTTAAGGAATACCAGTGTTTAGGGAATCCCGTGTTTAAGGAACACCACTTTTAAGGAACACCCCGTGTCACAGGAATACCACGTGTCCAGGAAAAAAACCGTGTACAGGAACTACCCCCGGTTTAAGGAAATACCCGTGTTTTAAAGGGCTACCCCGTTTTAAGGAACTACCCGGTTAAGGAATACCAGGTTAAAAAACTACCCCTGTTTTAAGGGAATACCCGGTTTAAGGGAACTACTAGTTTTAAGGAACTAACCCCCGTGTTAAGGGAAATACCACGTTTTAAGGAATACCACGTTTTAAGGGAAATACCAGTGTTTTGGGACTCCACGGTTTTAAAAGATACCCCGTTTTAAGGAACTACCACGTTTAAGGGAAATCCACGTGTTTAAAGGGGGTACACGTGTTTAAGGGACTACCCCGGTTTAAAGGGGCTCCACGTGTTTAAGGGGTACCAGTGTTTAAAGGAACACCCCGTGTTTAAAAACACCACGTGTTTAAGGAATACCCGTGTTTAAGGAAATACCATGTTTAAGAACCCACGTGTTAAAGGGAAAACCCCGGTTTTTGGAAATACCTGTGTTACAGGAACACCCGTGTTTAAGGGACTACCCTGTGTTTTCAGGAACACCCGGTTTTTAAGGGACTACCGTGTTTCAGGAATACCACGGTTTAAGGGACTACCCCGTGTTTAAGGGGGCACCCACGTTTACAGGAACTCCAGTGTTAGGGAATACCAGGTTTCGGAACTACCACGTGTTAAAGGAATCCAGTGTTTAAGGGGCTACCAGTGTTACAGAAAAATACCACGTGTTAGGGGAATACCCCCTTGTTACGGAAAACCACGTGTTACAGGAAAACCCCGTGTTAAGGGACTACCATGTGTTACAGGAACTACCAGGGTGTTAAGGGACTACCATGGTTACAGGAACTACCAGTGTTTAAGGGACTACCACGTGTTACAGGAACTACACGTGTTACGGAAAACTACCACGTGTTTAAGGACTACCAGTGTACGAACTACCACTTGGGGTTAGGGGGACTACCATGGGGGGGTTACCTCTGAGGGGGGGGGGGGGGGGGCCAACCTTTGTGAGATGATCTACTTTTTCACAGTACCTGATGCCGGATTACAGCATAAGATCAAACATATTCCATAAATGTAAACTGTAACAGTGAAACATCTTATCCCATCGAGGTAAGAGAGAGAAGAGAGAAAAAGAGAAGAGAGAGAGAGAGAGAGAGAGGAGAGAGAGGGGAGAGAGAGGAGAGAGAGAGAGAGAGAAGAGAGAGAGAGAGATGAGGAGAGAGCGAGGAGAGAGAGAGAGAGAGAGAGAGAGAGAGAGAGAGAGAGAGAGAGAGGAGAGAGAGAGAGGGGGAGAGAGAAGAGAGAATATTTTTTTGCAGTAACTGTAAACACTGCTACAATTATGATATAATAATTGTTAAAATACAATTACAGAGCACACACTTACATTATTAATGAGATGATTGGCACTGCACTGTCTGCTAACTTGGTGTAGTTGGGGCTGTAGTTGGTGATGCTAGCTTTAAGCAGGCATCCAGGTGTTCATCTGACAGTGTTTGATCGGTATTTTGATTTGATGTTTTTCAGGTGTGAAATGTTGATTCACAGAGGTAGGTTGAACCAAAAAAAGCTGTTGGGTACATGGAACATTTTCCCGACATTAGGATATTTTCTTCACTGAGAAGGTTCCAGAAACTGCCTCCTGTTGCCATGGATTTGATCTGAATATCATTTTGCAGTTTCAAAATCTCATTTCAATTCAGATGTATCCATGTTAAATAATGAGGCCATTCAGATGCAATATCTTCAACATCTGTGCCTTTACCAAAGGGAAAACACATGTATGTTGCAACACGTTCCACTGCTGCTATATCTTGAAAAACGCCTGTTCAAAATCTGAGGCGAGGTTTTGTACCTGTTCAGTATAGCGACCACTGTTAACTGATCACATTGTTTACCTTGATTTTCCAGTTCTGACATCATATTTCTGAAATTTCTCAGTGCATGTTGCTGTAGCTGTGAAGCCCAACTAGTTTTAGTTTCTGCTTGAATGCTGTCACAGCACTAATCATTTCAACTATAGTTTTATTCTTTCCTTGCAAATCTAAGTTCAGTTCATTCAACATACCAGTTAGTCTACTAAGAATGCTAAACCCAGCAGCCATTCTTCATTGTCAATGTGGGGGTGATGAAAAGGCCCCGATCTTTTGAGGCCAAAAACACTTTTATTTCAGGTAGCAGATCTCTAAATCTTTGGAGAAAATTTACCTCTGTTTAAACCCAAATGAATCTGTATGCAACAACAGATCAGAGTGTTCTGCTTCACTTTCTTGTAAACGGGACTTCGAAACAGTCGCCTCTGAAGACTTCTGGCCCGAATTGAATTTACAATTTGAAAGAAAGGGTCCATGACTTCTGTCATATTCAACATTTTACCACAAAGTGCTTTTTGATGAATGACACAATGATAATTAAAGAAGTCAGGAAACCCTATTCATCCCCCCTGCAAAGGGCAATGAACCATTGGTTCGACCAATCATCGCTGGTGCTCCATCAGTTGTTCATGATACGAGCTTGTTACTGGCAACTGTGTCTTGTGACAAAATCACTGAAAGTGTGAAAAATGTCCTCACCTCCGGTTTTTCCTTTTAATGGTAGAACCTTTAGTAATTCCTCCCTTTTTGTTCAGATCTTTGAACACCATTCTAATTAAAAAAGCACAGTTGTGATGTATCGATCATGTCAGTAGTTTCATCAAACTGCAATGAAAAGAAGACACCCCTCACGTATGTCCTTGTTCAGTTTTCAAACCCAAATCCTCAGCCATAAATTCACAGCGGGCCCCATAACAGTGTTTCTTGATAACTGAACTTCTTTAATAGCAGACATAATTTCAGACTTGTTTTTGAAATTTTCAAACAATGATTTTGCTGCTTCTAGAAAAGCCTCTTTTAATTTGTTTCTCCATCCTGAAACGGTTTTTTTTTGCTTTGCGAGTACTCGGCTCACCTTGAACGATGCAATGGTTGCTGCCTTGATTTGAAAATCGTCCTGTAAAAAGGGCTTGTTGTGCTGAAAGCTGTGCCTTTAGTTCTCGAATTTTCCTTTTTCGTAGCTCACTTTTGGGGAAAATCACTGTCATACTTTTTGGAAGACTTTTGAAATGCCTTTCAAAAATTTCCTTTCTTCGCCGTGCTGGGGATACATGACATATCAGAAAACACACACTTCGAATTGTTCATGGTAAAAAAATAATCTTCCTCCCACTCACTGTGAAAATGGTAAGTTTTACCTTTTTTAGCACTCGATCCAGCTCCAGCACTACTCATTTTGGTTCAGTTGATGTCTAATAAACCTATTAATAAACCCGTTCGAAAACGAAAACGTATTACACGGGCGAGTTTTGCTTCAGCACTAGTCACTGAGTGTACTGGTTGACGCTGCTGTTCGCAGGAAATACTAATGTAAACAGCACTTTACAACTGATGTAATGGAAAGTAAAAATAAAATAAATGCAGCTTTTTTTCCCTCCTTAATATTGACTATGTGGGAAAATTTTATTATTATGTGACTATTTCAAGGGCCCTCAGAACATTTTTTTTTACGAGACACTGATCCCAACACCCCTACACGTCCAACGTTTGCTGAAAACTGTGGAGGCTTGCGGGGGAACAGAGATGCCAATTAATATTTGCGTTGACACTTATCAATAGATTCACGGGTGTAGACAAGACACCCTAACTCTGAGGGAAACTTTTTATTTAACAGTCATCAGTATTTGTAAACTAACAAAAGCACACACTGGCCCTACAAGTAATGACAATTTATAAATCAGGTTTAACAGCAATCACCTATCACCTTCCTGTTTACGAACGCGTACGGTTCCTGTCCACTGGTACGAACGCGTACGGTTCCTGTCCACTGGTCAGTTTCCGGCCCAAACCCCCCCAGGCTTAAAGGCGCCAGTGCATGATAACACAGGAGTAGTCTGTCTTTATAAATAATTGTAGCAATGTATGGTGGTTTAGACATGTCCATCATTATGAATATAAATTATAATTATTCCCAGAAAAAAAGAGAACTATAATAATCCAAATATCATGAGTACTTGGATATGCTATTGCAGCTATTTGCATGGCAACTTCTGAAGGACGAATTATTAACAGGTACAGTAGTGTGATCGACATAAAACAGGCTTGTGATCGACCAGTCGATCGCGATCGACTGGTTGGCCACCCCTGTGTTACAGGAACTACCACGTGTTTAAGGGACTATCACGTGTTACAGGAATACCCCGTGTTACAGGAAACTACCCCGTGTTACAGGAACTACACGTGTTACAGGAACTACCACGTGTTAAGGGACTACCACGTGTTACAGGAACTACCATGTGTTACAGGAACTACCACGTGTTACAGGAACTACCACGTGTTAAGGGACTACCATGTGTTACAGGAACTACCACGTGTTAAGGGACTACCATGTGTTACAGGAACTACCACGTGTTAAGGGACTACCATGTGTTACAGGAACTACCACGTGTTACAGGAACTACCACGTGTTAAGGGACTACCATGTGTTACAGGAACTACCACGTGTTTAAGGGACTACCACGTGTTACAGGAACTACCACGTGTTACAGGAACTACCACGTGTTTAAGGGACTACCACGTGTTACAGGAACTACCACGTGTTACAGGAACTACCACGTGTTACAGGAACTACCACGTGTTACAGGAACTACCACGTGTTACAGGAACTACCACGTGTTACAGGAACTACCACGTGTTACAGGAACTACCACGTGTTACAGGAACTACCACGTGTTACAGGAACTACCACGTGTTACAGGAACTACCACGTGTTACAGGAACTACCACGCGTTACAGGAACTACCACGTGTTTAAGGGACTACCACGTGTTACAGGAACTACCACGTGTTACAGGAACTACCACGTGTTTAAGGGACTACCATGTGTTACAGGAACTACCATGTGTTACAGGAACTACCATGTGTTACAGGAACTACCACGTGTTTAAGGGACTACCATGTGTTACAGGAACTACCACGTGTTACAGGAACTACCACGTGTTACAGGAACTACCACGTGTTAAGGGACTACCATGTGTTACAGGAACTACCACGTGTTACAGGAACTACCACGTGTGCACATGAACTACCACGTGTCACAGGAACTACCACGTGTCACATGAACTACCACGTGTCACATGAACTACCACGTGTCACAGGAACTACCACGTATTTAACTACCACGTGTCACATGAACTACCACGTGTCACAGGAACTACCACGTGTTTAACTACCACGTGTCACATGAACTACCACGTGCACATATACCAGTGTTTAAGGAACTACCACGTGTTTAAGGAACTACCACGTGTTTAAGGAACTACCACGTGTCACAGAAACTACCACGTGTTACAGGAACTACCACGTGTTTAAGGGACTACCATGTGTTACAGGAACTACCACGTGTTACAGGAACTACCACGTGTTACAGGAACTACCACGTGTTTAAGGGACTACCATGTGTTACAGGAACTACCACGTGTTACAGGAACTACCACGTGTCACATGAACTACCACGTGTCACAGGAACTACCACGTGTCACATGAACTACCACGTCACATGAACTACCACGTGTCACAGGAACTACCACGTGTCACAGGAACTACCACGTGTTTAACTACCACGTGTCACATGAACTACCACGTGTCACATGAACTACCACGGTTTAAGGAACTACCACGTGTTTAAGGAACTACCACGTGTTTAAGGAACTACCACGTGTCACAGAAACTACCACGTGTAGGTCTCATGGCCTCTTGTAGCTTCCTTATATTCTTATGTTCTTACGTTATCGCCTTGTGCCTGTTATGAACACTGCATATTTCATAATTATGTTCGCTATTATTCATAACCTGATTGCTTTCATGAAAAAATTATGTTCTCATCCCCCACCATCATCATTTCATTAACAATGCTCTTATTCCCATCATTATTACTATCATCGTTATTGCTACTACCGTCATTACAATTATTGTTGCTGAATTCAATATTCGTAACCTGATTAATGTCCCCTCGGTTCCAGAATTACTCTCATTATTACCATTTTCATCAATATTGAAACTGTTATTAGCAACAGTTTTACAATCAAACCCTGAACAAAAGTATCTCTTTAACACACTCGCAGTACTTCCGTCATCTGTCTATATGCTATAAGTTATCTGCGTATTTTTTTTCTCTTCTCTCTCTCTCTCTCTCTCTCTCTCTCTCTCTCTCTCTCTCTCTCTCTCTCTCTCTCTCTCTCTCTCTCTCTCTCTCTCTCTCTCTCTCTCTCTCTCTCTCTCTCTCTCTCTCTCTCTCTCTCAAATTTCTTGCATTGCTTTTTCATACAAATAGCACGACGCACTACTTCAGCGCAGTGTTCTTAGAAAGAAGTTCTTCCTCAAGTTTTATCATCGCATTATAATCATCTTTCCCTCGCAGCGACGCTCAAGTACTCCTGTCATAGTGGCACATATTGTAGAGATATAAAACATTATCTTCTAGGAGTACAATGTGAGGGACTCCATTGGTCTTC
Organism: Chionoecetes opilio; assembly: GCA_016584305.1. Classification (NCBI taxonomy): domain Eukaryota; kingdom Metazoa; phylum Arthropoda; class Malacostraca; order Decapoda; family Majidae; genus Chionoecetes; species Chionoecetes opilio. The sequence continues at coordinate 173,197 of JACEEZ010018471.1, forward strand.
ATAATTCATTCTAAGCACACAAAAAAAACTCAGTTCAATTCAAAGTAATGAACGTACACTTTGAGAGGTATGCCTGGATATAATAGTAATGATATGGTAATAGATAAAAATAAAAGTGACTCGTTGCTCTACACGCCATGCTTTGCTAACGATTACGGAGATCAGTGGTGGAGGAGAGTTTGTCATTTACCAACGCGAAAATCGATCGAAAACGATGCAGAATCTCGGAAGGCAGGCATTCGATATTCTGCTTCAGGAGGGACGAAACTTATCAAAACATTATAAACCATGAAATCCACTCATTACACACGGCAGAGACCAAGCGCATTCTTAACGCTGCTGTACTGGCGATAATTTACGCGGGTTAAAGTCTGAATACATTAACCACCACCATCATTCTAACCATAATAACCATATCGTCACAGTTATAATTACAACTTTTGTCCTTATTGTGGATAGGTGGTGAAGGGAACACGGGCTAAGAACAGAGTACTACTATATTCCTGACTAAGTTTCGGCCTAGGTAGACTTCATTAGATTCCTCCGATGAAGCTTGCTTAGAATGAAACTACACACGTTGCAATGTCCACACAATTGTCATTATTACTGTAAGTATTATCATTATAGTTCTCATCATCGCTATCGGAAACAAAAAGCATCTGCATAAGCTTCTCAATTTTTTTCCTATTTATTTGAGAATATTTAGTCCTGTTATGTCCATTTACGTCCTGTCACTCGTATTTGCCTTCCCAGTGCAATTTTGATATCGCAGGTACACAAAGTACAGCTAAAGATGTCCTCATTCCCACTAATGGACAAGGACAAATGTACAAGGCCAGGTATTCACAGAGCTGACAGTACAGTACTCGTAATCAGTGAGGCTGATAGAGCTGTCAACCCAGATATAAAAAAAGGACCCAAGGTAGACAGCTAGGGAACATGATAAGAAATGAGATTATGAAATTAACTTACATGAAAGATTACCGGAGAAGGCTGGAGGATTGTTTTTATTTCAACATTCGAAAAGGACCAAGAGTTATAAAGCAGATTTAGGGGAAGAATAAAAAGTCAAATGCTGCTCACAAAAATGAGTATAATGCACTTTCACAGATGAGGTCAATCGAGTTCCTGGGGTGTTGTGAGATTCATATCAAATTACTTCCATCACCATATTCGTGATTCTCCTATCTTGAAGTTCATAATACTCCATATTGAAGTTTGTGAAGAAGAGTCGAAGTCGCAGGAGGGAGAGTAATGCGAGTATAAGTGGAAGGAGTGAAGTTACTTGACGACACTTGCATTGCGAGTAGTAAGCGAACATACTTTGAAATGGGAGTGAGTAGACATTCTTTTGTAAAGGACCGCGCAAGGTATGAAGGCAGCTGATGATGATGATGATGATAATGATGATGATGATGGTGATGATGGAAATAAGTAGGCATTCTTATGTAGAGGATTACGCAAGGCAGCAGTTGATGATGATGATAATGAAAGTGAGTGTAAACATATTTAACAAAGAAATAGGGAGGAAACTGGTTCACAAAATTGTCACAATATAGACAATAGTCACGAATCAAAATAGGTTCTACTCAATTATAGTAGACTAGCCGCAAAGCCGCCCTCCGGGCGGACTTTTTGGCTAGCTCCTGCGGAGGGCTATTGGTGGGCCTTCGGCCCACCACCTGCGTTTGGTGGGCCTTCGGCCCACCAAACACAGACTCTCCAGATAGCCCCTTCTTATTTTCATGAAATCATGGATGTAGAAATGTATATTAACGCCAACCCATTCACATCACCCCCAATCCATTCACTCACCCATTACCCATCACCCCCCACCCATTCACTCACCCATTACCCATCACCCCCCACCCATTCACTCACCCATTACCCATCACCCCCCACCCATTCACTCACCCTTTACCCATCACCCCCCACCCATTCACTCACCCATTACCCATCACCCCCACCCATTCACTCACCCATTAACCATCACCACACACGCATTCACTCACCCATTACCCATCACCCCCCACCTATTCCCTCACCCATCACCCATCACCCTCCCCCCACCCATTCACTCACCCATCACCCCACACCCATTACCCATCACCCCACCCATTCACTCACCCATTACCCATCACCCTACATCAAGGTTTCCTCAATTCTCGCAACCCACTTTTTTTCACAATTCTCGCCAATAGGCTGCTAAAAAAAAAAAAGAAGAAAAGTGATCGGATCATCTTATAAGTGGGCTTAAAACCTTCCCTGGTCGACCCGATTCCAAAACTGTGCCATATGAGGGGATTCCGCCACAGGGGGCGGCACCCAGAGCGGACACACACACACACACACACACACACTTTCGCTTATATTATTATAGAAGATGATGGGAATGGTAGTCAATCATCAGATAGTTAGTGCGGAGTCAATAGGGAGTTTTAAAAGGAGGCTAGACAATTTTATGGATAGGGATGAAAAGTGGGTGTAGGTAGTGTTAAGTAACAGGAACTACCGCGTGTAGGTCTCACGGCCTCTTGTAGCTTCCTTATTTTCTAATGTTATATTCTTATGCATAGGAGTGAGTTGTTCATAGAATCACACAAGGCAGGAAAACAGTTAATGATAATGATGATAATGATGATGGATATCTTAATGAGTACCTGCGAAAACCCACTGAAAGTCAACATCGCCAACCCTAATGTTACAGTCTACTTGTTTACCGACGAAGAGTCAATACGGCGGTACGGAAAGATGACTGAACGCCGAGACAAAGCGTTCCCGTGATGTATTGGTTGTCAGCGACCTCCCGCAGCGT
>JACEEZ010018471.1:183511-186011 GCA_016584305.1 Chionoecetes opilio
TCGGACGGTTTCTGTCCCTCTTGAGCAAGGTGATGGGTGTGTGTGGTGTGAGGTCCTAGCATTACCCTAAGATCGGTCATACAGAGCTCCAACCTCACTCCAGGAGGGTGAAACTGGCGATCGCGAATCCGGCTCGCGTGAACAAGACCATGGGTGAATGACACACACTTACACGCACACACAACACGCACACCACACACTACACGCACGCACGCACACACACACACACACACACACACACACACACACACACACACACACACACATACAATCAACACACATACACACAACACAAACACACACTCACACAAACACACACTCACACATACAACACACACATACACACACATACACACACACACACACACACACTCGCGGCTCAGGTGTGTTGTGGCGGCTCATTCCTAAGCCCCTTTGCCCACCAGCACCAAGAAAGGCTCATTTAGGCTTTCCCGCCCCTCCCTCTACCACCCCCATCCCGACTGTCATGTAATGGTGGTGGTGACGTGGGGTGGTGAAGGGTGGTGGTGACGGAGGAAGAACAGGTAGAGGGCGAGGGGGGTGGGTGGGGGGTCAAAGGAGAATTAGGAGGAACCTCTTGTTACCCCCTTGAGACCCAGAACGTAATATCCATTGTACTATGGCTACCATTAAACGCTTTCTAGTGAATATAAGCAACATTTTATAGATATGACCTGTTTAGTATCTGTGTCGACTAGCTAATTTGGTATATTCAGTTACTTTTCGTAATTTTATGGCTAACAACAGACGATTCTATATGGCTAAGGAAAGATCTGGGCGTGAAGGGGTTAACACTGTATGGGGTGTGAAGGGGTTAACACTGTATGGGTGTGAAGGGGTTAACACTGTATGGGGTGTGAAGGGGTTAACACTGTATGGGGTGTGAAGGGGTTAACACTGTATGGGGTGTGAAGGGGTTAACACTGTATGGGGTGTGAAGGGGTTAACACTGTATGGGGTGTATGAGGGAGTCGATAGTTGAAGTGTACGTATACGACATGTGGTGAGGTGTAGAAAGTAAGTGTGATGTGGGTGGGTGAGAATTATAGGGTGTCAATTAGATAATGGTGTGATGTAATCTAATGATAATCTTGAGGTTTATATGGGTGTATGGTATATAACCACGGGAACAGTTGGCAAGATTGTTAACTAAGGAGACGAAGTTGAAGAGGACCTATGAAGCGACACTGTATGCCTCCGGGTGAAACTAAAATTGTTATTAATATTATTACTAAGCGTCAAAGGTCACAAGAAGAAAAAGAAGGTGTGGGTACAGAGTGAGGGGTTGTGAGGTGTTAGGTAGTGCAGTGATGTGTGATGGTGATGTGATGTATGTGATGCAAGGTCTGTGGGTGTAGTGTTTCAACATCAAAGCAAAGAATCCGATAACCCGTGATGTGCGATGATAACGCGGTGTTGGCTATCATAGGTGAGAGAGAGAGAGAGAGAGAGAGAGAGAGAGAGAGAGAGAGAGAGAGAGAGAGAGAGAGAGAGAGTGTGGGAGGGAGGGACAAGTGTTTTAGCATAGCAAGTGTTATAGCAAGTGTTTTATTTTTTTAGTGTAGTCCTTCATCGCGAATTATTTGTACTGTTTGAGCAACGAAATGTAGCACATGTGTACCTGGATGCGTATGATAACCAGTTTTGTGTGTGTGTGTGTGAGTGTGTTTCATCTAGTTTTATTTTACAGGGCCTGAGCTACACTCGTATGGCCCCGTCTCCATTGCTACATTATCATTAATTTTAGTTCTTAGTGTTGGGCGAAACCACCACCCCGGGAGGCGGCTCACAAACCCCCGGCTAACACCCGTTACCCATTCACTGCTGCGTGGCAGTGAATAGGGGCCCGGGTTTTTAAGGAAACAAGCCCATCTATCTCCGCTCCGCCCGGGGATCGAACCCGAGACTTCTCAGTTGTGAACCGAGCGTGCTACCACTACACTACGGAGTACCCCAATGTTGGAGTGTGTGTGTGTGTGTGTGTGTGTGTGTGTGTGTTAGCGAGGAAGGTTTAAGTAGAAAAAAATATCCACTTCCTCACGGGGCGTAACTCGTTATAGATGTAGTCGTGTAGATAGGTAAGAAAGTAGCACAACGTAGTTACTTCAACACCCTGGCGTGGCGGCGGGGGTGGTGTCACTGTACTTACACACACACACACACACACACACACACACACACACACACACACACACACACACACACACCACACACACACACACACACACAGCACGCAATACAAGAAACAAGCAGCTGTTTGTGGCCAACGGATCCAGACAACCAGACAGCCAGCAAACAGGCGCCTTCGTCGTCGCTATCATCCCTCTCCATCAGAATAATTCCATCATCATTATCATCATCCGTCATTAAAGTAATTATCATTAGAGATGATTACTGAGGTTGGTGTGGAACGAGATGCCAGTTTTGCATTTTCCGCGCACCGCCACGACCGCCCTTCCCCCTCCCTCCGCTCCTTCGG
>JACEEZ010018471.1:188511-213511 GCA_016584305.1 Chionoecetes opilio
AAGTTGCGGGTGAGGTGAGAAAGGGTGGCGGCGGCGGCGGCTCAGTCTGTGTGATGCCTGGTGCCTGTGGGAGACTGAGTCCGTGAGGCGCTTACCGTATACGTGAATGAGTGTCACCTCTCACCTGCCCGCCCCCCACCTACCTGTAGGACAGTGCACGACAAGCATTTCTCATTTGCTCGAGCACCACGCGACATTCACTCTCGGAGGCTTTCAGTGTCCAGGTGCTACAATGAGTAATCAATAGATTGAATCAACATAATAACAGCGTGGAGAGGGAATGAGCGTGGGAGGAGGAGGCAAGCGGAGAAGCGGTAGTGTGAGTGCGCGGCGCGGGAAAATGGTAGGGCGGAGTAAGGTGTGGCGGCTGGCCAGTTTTGCTGACGAGAGGCGGTTGGAGGTGGTGTGCAGTCTGTGCCCCGTCAGGATCAAGTTCGTGGGCAACACCACCAACATCGCCCGACACCTTGAACTGCGGCACCCACTCGAGTTTGCTGCCCTCGACGCCAACAACCCAGGGGCGGGCCAGGCCTCCAGCATAGGGCGCCAGCATCCCCAGCGCCAGCAGCAGCAGAACCTTGAGGAGGCTGCCATCTGCCGCATCCTCGCCCAGCACCGCGAGGAGCTCAAGAAGCAGAGGACAAGCGTGACAGAGGAGGATGAGGAGCCTGTCCTTGCTGCGTCCTGCCTCGTTCCCGTGTCGCGGTGGACGTGGCACACGCCCGTCCAGGGTGAGTACTGTCCACACACACTGCAGTCACAGGAACTCGTCCCTATTGATTGTTTAGCACCACAGACAGCATGATGGCAATTCCCAAACCCTTGAATCTTTGTATTGAGCCGCTGCGTCGCGTTGCCAATTGTATAGGTATGTGCGAAGTGACAGGTGCCGCATCCCTGTCACCTGTTGACTGACCACCCTATACATTACAAAAACAAAAAAAATGTAAAATCTTGGTGATTTACCATAATGATTGGTAGAGGAGGTATCCTTTAAATAATTATTTCCTTACTGTGAGCGAATTTTCATCAGGCAGGACTGGTGTGAAGAGGCCAGCAGTATTAGTAGCCGCTAATAGCAGAGGTGTACTAAGGATTTTTTTTCCTGGAGTTACAAGAGCGGCCGTCGCTTGAAGGGCGTCCTTCATGTGCATGGTGCTGGAAACCAAGGTAAACAGAAAAGAGACACTTTTCTGTTTACCTTGCTGGAAACACTCATAGTACACAAGATCACGGCACACGTGACATGGTGACATGTGGGGTTGTGTTGTGTCTAGTTTACACTCCCCAGCCATGTGTTGAGATGTTACCTTAAGCTTGTTGCCATATTTGAACTAATAAGAATATTATTTTTTTTTTCCGTGCTGTGCTCCACACACGCCTAACTGTAATAACCCAACATTATTCACAGCATCAAACTTGAATATAAAAATTCATAACACTATTTCTGTCACCTAACAAAGGGCGTGCACGGGTAGTTAGGATAGAGGTAGAGTGAGCAGATAAGCCTTGTGGCTACTACATTGAGTAGCTGTTATGGTGGTGGTGCTCCAGTACGATAGTTTGGTTCCCACCCGTGAACCGTGGACAGGGAGGCTGGCTGCCGGGCGCCTACATTTTAGTTTCTTTTTGGACATACAGTGCACTAGACATGTTCGCAAGTAGTGTTGTGGGTCGACGCAATCAAGTGACGTATTAGCGACAAGTGATTGAAAACGTGGAGGTTAAAGCCGTTTGGCAACACAGGTTTGTTGTCAGGCCAGTGAGGGGGCCCGAGGGGGAAGCGAGGGAGCAGGGAGGGGCGAACACCACCACAAGTGAACCCCAACATTCACATTGAGTTCAACACACTCTAATCCACACCTAGTGGTAGCAATTTCTTCTTTCAAAATATGTTATATCAGTACCAGAGATATCAAGGAACATATGCTGCACAGAGGGTCCGGGGAGTGAGCAGTAGTGAGTCAGCTCAGCACTGTCAGCAGGCGGTCCGCTGGTGTGTGAACGTGCTGGTATCGGACCATCGGTAGTGGAGGCTCAGCACGCACCATGGCCAAGAGTAGTGCGCCTGACCCTCGCCGAAAACTATGATGCCAAATCTAGATATAAGAAATATAGAAGTGGCGTACAAGGTTCTGTAGGTAACTGCATAAAGACATGTACCGGTAGGATTCCCTCTTACGTATCCCCGACCTTGGAGGTGAAGGCAAACGTTTCCACAATCTCGTGACAACACTGCCTGGTGGTTTGTAGCAACGATTACAAGTCACTCCGGCCCCCACCCTGGTCACTCCGGCCTACCACCCTGGTCACTCCGGCCGCCAATAAAATATGAAGCTATGTTGGTGGAAACTGGAAAGTGATATTGCTTATTCTGCAATGCTGCCACACACCAACACTAATACTTTAGATTGGCTATAAGGAACATAGTAATAGGCTTTCACTTCATTAATTTATTACGTACCATAGATAACACTAAAGTCGCCAGGACCGTTTTTTTCGATGTAGGCCTACAGACGTGTGGTGGCGTTCATACTTACATTTCTACATCCATGATTTTAGGAAAGTTAGAAGGGGCTATCTGGAGAGTCTGTGTCATTTTGTGTCTTCATCTGTGTCATAGTAGGGCTATAAATGAACAAATGACAAAAATATCTACAAAGTGGCTACCAACAGTCAAGTCGCCACTAGTGTTTATTTACTGAGTGTCGTACCGCTGTCGTCGTCGCCCGAAAAAAACCGCGTAGCGAAGTTGTAAACCGTCTATACTTGCAGATACAAAGCATAAAACAACGCTGCACAAGACTATTATTATTTTTTAATTATATTTAATTATTATATTTTATTTTATGGTTATTATATTTTTATCAAATTTTTTTTAGCATACGCATAAGCATCAAGCTCAAGCATACGGTTTTTTTTTATATCTAGATTAACATTAAAAATGTACACACTTCATGGGCTCGAACACGCAAACACGTACACTCAGCTCTGGGAGGCCGCAGTGACTAGGGTTGAACCTCTGAGAGGCCGGAGAAACTAGGGGCCGGAGTGACCGGGGCCGGAGTGACTAGTCTTGTTCCCGTAGCAACAACCTTAAGCGATTCTTCAATTTACAGGATGTTTTGTAAAGACCCGTCGAATGCCTAATCAAAATATTTCACAAGTTATTTAATCAATTTGGGAGGCAGACCCGGTGTTGCATAAAATAGGTAACGCCGTGAAATAAGTCGTGCCTTACCTCACCCCCCCGCCGTGCCTTACTTATTTACCACAAAATGCTCCTTTATAAGTGATTAACCAGGACGTGTGTGGTACTGTGGTTGCTGGAGGTACTGGAGGGGACAGGAGAGAAGGGAAGAAGGCATTAGTTAGTAAGAGCAAAGCATTGAGTGATCTAGCTCTGTACACGTCTTATGTCTATGTTAAGTGTGCTTATATGTATGACAAGGTAGGTGAAGGGATATCGTGTTAAAAACTTCCATCTCTGTCTCTCGATTAGTCTTCTTCTTGTGACCTTTGACGCCCATTAAAGGGTTAATATCGCTTCATAGGTCCTCTTCAAACTTAGTCTCCTTCGTTAACAGGTTTGTCAACTCTTCCCTTGTCTATTTCAACATTTTCATTAGTTTTGGTTTGTGTGAGTGAGGGCGTCAGCTGATGGCTGTGTGACTAGTATTATTGGCAGCGAGCGAACGAGCTGCTTCTTACCATAAGACCCGTGGAACCAAGTTTAAGCCAAAAAGTGTATAACTACTCCTAAATATTGTCGGATTGAGCTGAAATTTGACAAGTAAGTAGTGCTGTCAAAATCAATGGGGTCTGTGAAACAAATTTTTTGCGTAGAACAAGCCCTTAATGAGTAATTAGCGTAAACTACTCCTAAATATTGTCGAATTGAGCTGAAATTTGACATGCAAGTAGTGCTGTCAAAATGAATGGGGGTCTGTGAAACAAACTTTTTGCGTAGAACAAGCCTTAATGAGTTATTAGCGTAATGAGTTAATTGACTGGAACGTGGCTCGCTGCCACGTTCCAGCCGCAAGAACTGAGCCAAAAGCAAAGGGGCCAGAGGCTGGACGCCTATGCTTGATACGTCAATCTCTTCTCTCCTGTCTCCTCCAGTACCTCCAGCCATCACAGTACCACACACCAGTGTTGTAGGTCTCGAGACTGGTCTTGGTCTCGAGATCAGTTTGATGTGGTCTTGGTCTTGGTCTCGTTTGATGTGGTCTTGATCTTGGTCTCTGAGTTTGGCTCGAGACCAGGTCGAGACCAGGATTAAAAAGTGCATCGCGGCGTGGGGAAGGTCGGAATTTATTATCATACACAGAGAAAAATCATGGCCTGTTTCGATTCACGGCGCGCCATACAGCGTTGTACTGTCTATAGATACTCCCTGACGAGCTCTACGGTGATGATGCATGAGCTCAGCCCTGCGAGGACTGATAGAGTGCGTGCGAGTCGTGTGAACATGCATGACGTGGCCATTCTCGCAGTGATAATCTCCGTTTGCACGCACCCATGTTTGCAGCTCTGTTCACCTCCGTGTACTTCATATATGTGTAGGCCTATGCAGTCTCCGCACCCTTCGTACACGTACATCACATTTTTGATCCCCAAGACTATATGGATAATTTAATTAGGTCCGTTATATTCAAAGGTACAGTCTAAGACAAAAGTCGTGTCATGAATTTTGATTAAGACATCTGGTAAATGGCTAACCTTTCGGTGCTGTCTGCCGTATGTCATACGAACGGCTGGTAGCACCGTCATAAGTGCCTCGATCTCACCACAACTCGTGCGTCATAATAGTTCGTATCCTCACGAGTAATTGTTTTAGGATTCATTACCAGGATTGTTAAAAATAGAAGTGCTGAGGTAATTTTAAAGCAGTGGTTCTTAACCTGGGTTCGGTGAGCCAGTCTCAGGCCCTTCGAAACACATTGCAAATTGCTATTATTGTAAACTCCGTTAGCCGTTGAGGCTCGCTTCGCACAAGCCCCCCCCCCCCCTCCCCCTTATAACAATCCTGGATTCACCCCTGTATTCCCCTTTCTTTTTAAGGACCTATATACGCCACTGCTTCCGAGTCCTTTCTTCCTTCATATTATTATCCAAATATACTCTTGAATTTAGAGGCAATTATTCTTTAATTTTTTGCATAGATTAAAATGGAAATTGGTCTTATTACTATTCAAATATACTATTGAATTTTGAAGCAATTTTTCTCGATTTTTTTTATTTTTTTATTTATATATATTTTTATTTATATTCTTGCATGTGACTAGCTTTATGACTCCTGCCGGTGATGTATGTGGCCTTCAATGGCTCAGGTGTAAAGATGTAATGTCCTGGCGATCATTGCTGGGCCGAATATACTTCGCATTCCACATCGAATAATATGAAACCTCAACGCAGTAAATCTATTGAACCTTTGAAATTCCCTTGGTTTGTTTTAGACATTGTCTCATCGGCGGCAAATATGAAGCTTTGAACCCTTATCTGAACAGTAGCTTAAAAGGGATTCAGGCTTGCCAACCACGAGCATGTAACTGCGTTAGGGTTTTCATAATGTTTCACGAGTTACATTTCATATTCGGACAAAACCGTGACACGACTTTTGTCTTAGACTGTACATGTATGAGAGAAAAAACCAACAACATTCCTTACAAACAGGACAGGACAATACAATTTAGTATTTACGCAGTACAGACCAAAAACATTAAGATAAGTCATATTTAGAAAAAATATTTGTATATGCCTGTTCTTGGTCTTGGTCTGTTTCGGAGGGTCTTGTCTTGGTCTTAGTCTCGGAGGGTCTTGGTCTTGGTCTCGGAGGGCTGGTCTTGGTCTCGGAAGGTCTGGTCTTGGTCTTGGTCTTGGTCTCGGAAGGTCTGGTCTTGGTCTTGGTCTTGGTCTCGGAAGGTCTGGTCTTGGTCTTGGTCTTGGTCTCGAAGGGTCTTGGAGGGTCTAGTCTTGACTACAACACTGCCACACACGTCCTGGTTAATCACTTATAAAGGAGTATTTTGTGGTAATTAAGTAAAGAACGGCGGGGTATGAGGTAAGGCACGACTTATTTCGCGGCATTACCTATTTTATGCAACACCGGCGTCGCGTGCACAGCAAGCAGTCTGTGTATGCGGTGCAGTCCTGGAGGCGAATATTTTTAGTAAAAGCGACACTGGCGTAGGCACGTTGATAACGATAGTAGCCGTGGCAGGGGGTGGGGTAAGGTGGTGTGCAGGTGTCGTGTGGACAAGTGTCTGTTTGTGAGGTGCAGTATGTTTACTAACAAAGGCAAAGAAAACGGGGTTGAGAGGAATACTTACTAATATTGACGTGATCAACAAAGGCATGTCCAGGCGACCTACGACAACAAACCCGTCTTTATTTATCAACAAAAAGGGGGCTGGGGTGGGGGGCACGAAGTGGAACACTCGCCGACGTCGGCGAGAATTCCTATCGGCGACAGTTATAGGTATGGTTTTGAGCATATATGATATGAGGCCAAGTGAGGCATATATGAGGCATTCAAGTGGTTAAGGCCCCATCTCCTGCGCACAGGATATTTCTGTACGAAATTGAATGCCTCGTATATCATATATGCTCAAAACCATACCTATAACTGTCGCCGATAGGAATTCTCGCCGACGTCGACGAGTGTTCCACTTCGTGACCCCCCCCCTTTTGTTGATAAATACAGACGGGTTTGTTGTCGTAGGACGCCTGGACATGCCTTTGTTGATCAAGTCAATATTAGTAAGTATTCCCCTCAATACCCGTTTTCTTTGCCTTTGTTAGTAAACAGACTGCACCTCACAAACAGACACTTGCCCACACGACACCGTCACCCGGGCCACACACTGGGACGGTGACTTCTATCAGCCAGGAAACTTTGCTTCTACAGTTTACACAAGACGGAGGCGAAATCTTTGCCATCCCTGTTCTAATACGCCGTGCAGGAAGTGTACATAAGGCCGAAATTCTTTACCTGTATCTGTGAACACTGCCGTGCTGTGTTCTGGTGCAGCATAGGCCTACAGTCTCGCGGCTCGTCTGCGAACATTATGTCTGCTCATCACATTTACAGACTAGTAAACGTAATGTACAGGAACATTTCTGGGGAGTAATCAGTGGCTTTTATCTAGATCCATCAACAAAGTGATTGAAGGAGAGAAAACAATGCCTCGCAGCAAGGCAGGTGACGGTGGTGTAGAGCTCACCCCGAAAACCACGCGTCGCTCCCTCGTGTGGCTGTACTTCCAGTTCCAGGGTGAGAATCGCCGCCGAACTGTGTGCAGCCTGTGCGCGCACACCCTGACTTGGGACCCCATTTCCAACTCCACTTCCAACATGCTCAAACATCTCCGTATCAAGCACCCAGAAAAACTACAGCAGGATACCATAGCCGCCGACCTCCCCCTTAGGAACGGTGCAATCTTGGGTAAGAGCACTCACACACATGCACACACACACACTATGATCTTTCGGTAAGGGTAATAGCTGGCGATCACGAGGCCAACGCGTAATCAAGACCGATGGTGAATGAATAGCACACACACACACACACACACACACACACACACACACACACACACCGTACTGTGTGTGTGTGTGTTATTCATAGTCCCTACTTGGAACTCCGTAGTGTAAGGGTTAGCACGCTCGGCTCACAACCGAGAAGTCCCGGGTTCGATCCCCGGGCGGAGCGAAGACAGACGGGCGGTCTTTCTTAAATCCTGAGCCCCTGTCCACCCAGCAGTGAATGGGTACCGGGTGTTAGCCAGGGGTTTGTGACCCGCCTCCCGGGGTGATGGCTTCGGCCAACACTAAGAACTAAGGATAAATGATAAGAATGTTGATATGGAGACGGGGCCATACGAGCATCGCTCTGGCCCTGTAAAATACAACTAGATGAATACAACTAGATTAACACACACACACACACACACCGTTCACTCCATGTAACGCCTTGCAATCATTCAGGTGTTCAAAGCACGAGCACATTCCTCAAAATAGTTCATACTGAAAAAAAAATATATATATAATAATACTGATAATCATGATCAGACGCATGACACTTCCTTGCATACAAAGAACAAACCATTCTTGCATTCTTTGGGGTTTAAGGCGGTGGGGTCATAATAGTCTGCGCTGGGGCGTCGCTTTGCCATGTTATCTGCCACGTACTCATCAATGGGGTATGGAGAACATTTTGTGCCTAAAAGGATTATAGTTTCGAGGTTCCACATAGAAGACGTGGTTGATTGAAAGAAAAAGAAAATATAAATATGATATACCTTGGACCGATTTGATAGTGGACTGTTATAATAATAATGATAATTTTATTTTCACCCTGAGGCATACAAGAAAAAAAAGGGAGGGAGGAAGGGAATATAGTAAGGGAGGGAATGTAACTAATGATCTATCAATGAAAAAAAATATTCATGTTTACCATCAGTAACCTTGAGAGGAAGTTATAATAGCGGCGTGACATTGCTTCCTGCTGCACCGGTCCGTGGTAGTGTGACCCTGTACTGCATGCCTGGCGGGAGGGAACATTATGGTGGTAGCGCTGCGGTGGTGCCTGTGTAGCGCTGCGGTGGTGCCTGTGTAGCGCTGCGGTGGTGCCTGTGTAGGCTACGGTGGTGCCTGTGTAGCGCTGCGGTGGTGCTGTGCCTCGTGGGTGTGAGCGCTGCGGTGGTGCCTGTGTAGCGCTGCGTGGTTGGTGCGCTGTGGTGGTAGCGCTGCGGTGGTGCCTGTGTAGCGCTGCGGTGGTGCCTGTGTAGCGCTGCGTGTGGTGCCTGTGTAGGCTACGGTGGTGCCTGTGTAGCGCTGCGGTGGTGCCTGTGTAGCGCTACGGTGGTGCCTGTGTAGCGCTACGGTGGTGCCTGTGTAGGCTACGGTGGTGCCTGTGTAGCGCTGCGGTGGTGCCTGTGTAGCGCTGCGGTGGTGCCTGTGTAGGGCTACGGTGGTGCCTGTGTAGCGCTACGGTGGTGCCTGTGTAGCGCTGCGGTGGTGCCTGTGTAGCGCTGCGGTGGTGCCTGTGTAGCGCTGCGGTGGTGCCTGTGTAGCGCTGCGGTGGTGCCTGTGTAGCGCTGCGGTGGTGCCTGTGTAGCGCTGCGGTGGTGCCTGTGTAGCGCTGCGGTGGTGCCTGTGTAGCGCTGCGGTGGTGCCTGTGTACGCTACGGTGGTGCCTGTGTAGCGCTGCGGTGGTGCCTGTGTAGCGCTGCGGTGGTGCCTGTGTAGCGCTACGTGGTGGTGCCCGTGTGTGTAGCGCTGCGGTGGTGCCTGTGTAGCGCTGCGGTGGTGCCTGTGTAGCGCTGCGGTGGTGCCTGTGTAGCGCTGCGGTGGTGCCTGTGTAGCGCTGCGGTGGTGCCTGTGTAGCGCTGCGGTGGTGCCTGTGTAGCGCTACGGTGGTGCCTGTGTAGCGGCTTGCCGGTGGTGCCTGTGTAGCGCTGCGGTGGTGCCTGTGTAGCGCTGCGGTGGTGCCTGTGTAGCGCTGCGGTGGTGCCTGTGTAGCGCTGCGGTGGTGCCTGTGTAGCGCTACGGTGGTGCCTGTGTAGCGCTGCGGTGGTGCCTGTGTAGCGCTGCGGTGGTGCCTGTGTAGCGCTGCGGTGGTGCCTGTGTAGCGCTGCGGTGGTGCCTGTGTAGCGCTGCGGTGGTGCCTGTGTAGCGCTACGGTGGTGCCTGTGTAGCGCTACGGTGGTGCCTGTGTAGCGCTACGGTGGTGCCTGTGTAGCGCTACGGTGGTGCCTGTGTAGCGCTACGGTGGTGGCCTGTGTAGCGCTCGGTGGGGGTGCCTGTGTAGCGCTACGGTGGTGCCTGTGTAGCGCTACGGTGGTGCCTGTGTAGCGCTGCGGTGGTGCCTGTGTAGCGCTGCGGTGGTGCCTGTGTAGCGCTGCGGTGGTGCCTGTGTAGCGCTGCGGTGGTGCCTGTGTAGCGCTGCGGTGGTGCCTGTGTAGCGCTACGGTGGTGCCTGTGTAGCGCTCGGTGGTGCCTGTGTAGCGCTGCGGTGGTGCCTGTGTAGCGCTGCGGTGGTGCCTGTGTAGCGCTGCGGTGGTGCCTGTGTAGCGCTGCGGTGGTGCCTGTGTAGCGCTGCGGTGGTGCCTGTGTAGGGCTCGGTGGTGCCTGTGTAGCGCTGCGGTGGTGCCTGTGTAGCGCTGCGGTGGTGCCTGTGTAGCGCTACGGTGGTGCCTGTGTAGCGCTGCGGTGGTGCCTGTGTAGCGCTGCGGTGGTGCCTGTGTAGCGCTGCGGTGGTGCCTGTGTAGCGCTGCGGTGGTGCCTGTGTAGCGCTGCGGTGGTGCCTGTGTAGCGCTACGGTGGTGCCTGTTGTAGCGCTACGGTGGTGCCTGTGTAGCGCTGGTGGGCGTGTGCCTCTGGGTGTAGCGCTACGGTGGTGCCTGTGTAGCGCTGCGGTGGTGCCTGTGTAGCGCTACGGTGGTGCCTGTGTAGCGCTGCGGTGGTGCCTGTGTAGCGCTGCGGTGGTGCCTGTGTAGCGCTGCGGTGGTGCCTGTGTAGCGCTGCGGTGGTGCCTGTGTAGCGCTGCGGTGGTGCCTGTGTAGCGCTGCGGTGGTGCCTGTGTAGCGCTGCGGTGGTGCCTGTGTAGCGCTGCGGTGGTGCCTGTGTAGCGCTGCGGTGGTGCCTGTGTAGCGCTGCGGTGGTGCCTGTGTAGCGCTACGGTGGTGCCTGTGTAGCGCTACGGTGGTGCCTGTGTAGCGCTACGGTGGTGCCTGTGTAGCGCTGCGGTGGTGCCTGTGTAGCGCTGCGGTGGTGCCTGTGTAGCGCTGCGGTGGTGCCTGTGTAGCGCTGCGGTGGTGCCTGTGTAGCGCTGCGGTGGTGCCTGTGTAGCGCTGCGGTGGTGCCTGTGTAGCGCTGCGGTGGTGCCTGTGTAGCGCTGCGGTGGTGCCTGTGTAGCGCTGCGGTGGTGCCTGTGTAGCGCTGCGGTGGTGCCTGTGTTTCCTGCCTCACATATTATTATTCAACGCTATTTTGTGTTAGTTTGTTTGATTTATTCTTGATAGTTTACTTTCTGATGGTGGAAGAACGCGTTTAGACGTGCGTACTATGGGTAAAACAAGTATCGGTGCATAGGGGTCCGATGAATACTGTAAACATTCGGTCAAATGCTGATGATATGGGAGGGTTTTCGTTTTCTTCGTTCCGTAGTGTCAGAATGTTTCACGCATATAGTGCACCGATACTTGTTTTACCCATAGTACGTGCTTACTTTCCACATTTCATTGTTATACTATGGCTAATATGTAAAAAATAGTATAATTGTAAGCATATTCTAGCACTCTTAACACATAACCGTGCATTGATATTTTTGAGCTGCATTGTAGTCCTGTTACAACAAAGTACTGCGGTGTTAATGTCCTACTTACTGATGGAAGGTTCTACGTTGGGTTAGATCTTGGCTTAGCGATAGGCAACAAAGAGTTACTAATAATGGGTCTACATCTGAATGGGGGCAGGTAACGAGTGGGGTTCCACAGGGGTCTGTTTCTGGGCCATTATTATTTTTTATTTACATCGACGGCTTAGACAGGAGGATTAGCAGTGATATCAGTAAGTTTGTCGATGATACTAAGGTAGGTTGGATTATTAGATTACAGTCTGATGTAACCGGCTTGCAGGGAGATTTAGATAAGTTGAACGAATGGGTAGTCAGGTGGCAGATGGAATTTAATTAATATTGACAAGTGTATCGTAATTACTGTTGGTAGAGAAAATCCTCGTAACAGGTACAGTACACTATACGTAATGTATCGCTGAAAAGATCAGAAGGTTAGAAGGATTTGGGTGTGCGAGCAAGCTCAAACCTCCGTCCTAGAAAACAATGTATTGGGGCTAGAAATCGAGCTAATAGGGTTTTATGATTCACTAGCCGCAAAGCCGCCCTCCGGGCGGACTTTTTGGCTAGCTCCTGCGGAGGGCTATTGGTGGGCCTTCGGCCCACCACCTGTGTTTGGTGGGCCTTCGGCCCACCAAACACGGACTCTCCAGATAACCTCTTCTAACTTTCCTGAAATCATGGATGTAGAAATGTATGTATTCCCCCCACCCATTCACTCACCCATTACCCATCACCCCCCACCCATTCACTCACCCATTACCCATCACCCCCCACCCATTCACTCACCCATTACCCATCACCACACACCCATTCACTCACCCATTACCCATCACCCCCCACCTATTCCCTCACCCATCACCCCCCACCCATTCACTCACCCATCACCCCACACCCATTACCCATCACCCCACCCATTCACTCACCCATTACCCATCACCCTACATCAAGGTTTCCTCAATTCTCGGAACCCATTTTTTTCACAATTCTCGCTAATAAGCTGCTAAAAAAAAAAAAAAAAAAAGTGATCGGATCATCTCATAAGTGGGCTTAAAACCTTCCCCTGGTCGACCTGGTTCCAAAAATGTGCCATATGAGGTGATTGCGCCACGGGGGGCGGAACCTATACCACACACACACACACACACACACACACACACACACACACACACACACACACACACACACACACACACACACACACACACACACACACACACAGAGACAGACAGACAGACAGACAGACACACTTTCGCTTATATTATTATAGATTGCCAGGAGTGTTAAAAGTAGAAGTGCTGCATTCAAAATGGAAAAAACGTAGATATAAAAAAGAAATAGGGAGAAATTGGTTCACAGATAGGGTGGTAAATGATTGGAAAAGACTCATCAGGTAGTTAGTGCGGAGCCAATAGGGATTTTTAATAGGAGGGTAGACAATTGTATGAATGGGGATGGAAGGTGGATGAAGGTAGTGTTAAGTAACAGGAACTACATGCACGTGTAGGTGGTCTCCAGGCCTCTTGTATATAGCTTTCTTATGTACTTGTATGAACATATCAACGCTTTAGATAAGGTTGTAATGCTTTGAATCCCTTTTAACTGACCATGAATGCTACATGGACAACTTGAGCTTCCTTCCCTAACGTGCGACGTTGAAAAAACTACGGATAAAATGCAAAGCAGAACAGGAACTACCTCGTGTAGGTCTTACGGCCTCTTGTAGCTTCCTTACTTTCTTATGTTCATATGTAAAGCAGTCAAGAACTCAATGTGATCTGTTTCTGTTCAATATAACGAAATTTGAATGTCATTTATCACTGAGGAGCTAAAACTAGTATGTTTATCTATGATTAGGAAAACCTGTTGTACATCTCCCCGTTGCAAGGTTACAACATATTTACCCCATAGCTATCCCTGTCAGTTTGAAATTAAGCTTAACCAAAATCTTTTCAATTGATTACTTACTATTGTATTATATCTACTGTATTAAAAAACACTGTACTTCTGTGGAGAGGATTGTTCCGCTGACGTTTTTTCTTACTATTACATGACTTACTACGGGTCAATCGTGTTGAAGCGTTACGAAATAAATTGTAATCCAGAAAAGCCTTTTTGAAATAGATATGAAAAAATACAGAAAAAGAGGCAAGCTTTGGTCCTCAGCTTATCAGAGTGAGGTAGTGTGGGAGGCTGCACATGGCGATGCAGCCACAACTTTACTATTCCCTATACATGCAGTGGTCAGAAGAAACTGAAACACAAACTGATGAAACACAAACCAGTTAAAAGAGATTAAATGTACCAGTCAAGCCACTGTCTGCACATAGGAACAATGCCGGATTGATAGGTCATAACAGTTTCTACCATGTAAGAATCGAAAGGTAATCTCTTAAACACAATGGTCCCCACTGTGCTAATTATTTGTAACAAAGGTATCAGCAGCAGTGACAACGACTGTGCTTTCTGTTATCAGAGAGACAGGCCGCCTCTAAAAAGATGTGGTTACGTAGGTGGTTAGGAGGACATCCCGTATCCAGAGGGGGAATAAACCACTTAGTGACACCCACAAAGGTTGCTAGAGTCAACGTCAACATTTCGTGAACAAATTGTCGTCCACGTACAAACTTTTTTCTTCATGAGGTAAAGAGGATGAACAAATTGTCGTCCACATACAAACTTTTTTCTTCTTCATGAGGTAAAGAGGATGAACAAATTGTCGTCCACATACAAACTTTTTTCTTCTTCATGAGGTAAAGAGGATGAACAAATTGTCGTCCACATACAAACTTTTTTCTTCTTCATGAGGTAAAGAGGATGAACAAATTGTCGTCCACATACAAACTTTTTTCTTCTTCATGAGGTAAAGAGGATGAACAAATTGTCGTCCACGTACAAACTTTTCTTCTTCATGAGGTAAAGAGGATGAACAAATTGTCGTTCACGTACAAACTTCTTCATGAGGTAAAGAGGATGAACAAATTGTCGTCCACGTACAAACTTTTTTTTCTTCATGAGGTAAAGAGGATGAGGTGCAGTTGGTTGCAGGGGAAGAGTTTAATAATAATAATAATAATAATAATTCGCCCGAAGACAGACAACAAAAACAACAACAACAGTGGCCACCTTGAACCGCGACCACAGCGAGTTGCAGTATATGAAGTATCAATGACTTCTGAATATCTACGCTGCATGCATGATTAACTTTTTTTTAAACTTTTTTTCTTCATGAGGTGCAGAGGATGAGGTGTAGTTGGTGGAAGGCGAAGAGTAAAATATCTACGCTGCATGATTAAAAGCCACAAAAATTCCTCCCTCCATCCCTCTCAATAACGATTACAAATAAAGACCACAATGGCACGGCAGCGGCGGCGTCCCACACAGGTATCAGCGCACTTCACCACGACAATTTCTCTCGAGTGCCTGGGTGATAACGCGGCTGTAACATATGATAAACTTTTCAACGAGTGTTTATCTAAATTATGACATTATCTTCATTGATATGTCGCTGTTTTCAGACGCCGACAGATTGTATCTACTCACTCATGCATAACTTGTTTGTTGGCTAATCTGGCGAATCAGTGTGCTTACCACCTTGAAAATGATGTCCATGCCTGTTACACAGCGCTATCTAGTGGCCGTCGGCGTTCCCAGGGCATCACCGGTTCTCCTCCTCCTCCTCCTATCTGTAGAATGGTTCTAATTTGTCTTCTTGATAATGAATCTAGTATCGGAAAGCTAACGAAGAGGGAAGTGGCACCTGATAATATTATTGATAGTGCATATTATTATTATTTATTATTATTATTATTATTATTATATCAAATTTAGATTTTTACTGTCCCCCAGCCGCGTTCTTGGCCTGGTAGTGCATTGCTATTATTCCAAGCAGAAGTTACCCGTATATCATGCACTGAAAGACATACGGTCATTTTATAGTAGTCCAAATGGCATTTTACCGCGCTTATAACTCTCTCTCTCTCTCTCTCTCTCTCTCTCTCTCTCTCCTCTCTCTCTCCGTCTCTCTCTCTCTCTCTCTCTCTCTCTCTCTCTCTCTCTCTCTCTCTCTCTCTCTCTCCATTATCGATAACTCGTTTTATACATAAATTTTACATATTTTATACATAGGATCATTTTAGGGTCCGAATGGCATCTTGTTTCATTCGTGGGAATTTTTTCTTTCTTTTCTTTTGTTGTTGAAAAAAAAAAATATATATATAGTTTCAAACCAAAGCAAACCCTAACCATTCCTGAAAGTTTGGTTGATATTGCGGGAGAGAAATCCGGTCTTTGCTGAGCGGACAGACAAACAGATTCGGTGAATTAACGTAAAGATTTTAATTACTTTCTTTACTAATGAGTGCAATACTGATATCACTTTTAATCATCATTACTATTATCATTGTGGGTGGAATTCAACTTTGAAAGACAGACAATACGTTGGGAAGAAAGAAAGATATTTTCTATTCTTTCTTTCCTCTGCCCTTCTGCCGAGACAGACAGAGACAGTGCGTCTCTCCAGTGGTCCGACAACCGGCTAAAAAAAAAAAGTGTTCAAAGTGTTCTGCCCAGAGAGTTGGTGCCGTGTGGTTTGCAAAGGTGGGCACCAAACCGTTAATCCGTTAATCGTTAATTAACGAAGTTAACATTTTCGTTAACGATTTAACTTAAGTTAACTTCGGAAATCATTATCGGACTAATTAACTTCCGTTACATTTAACTTCCGTTAACTCAAGTCCGCTAACCCAATTTTTTTAGTTTTATACTAATATTGTGTTTCATTTAAGTTTTTGTTCACCCTTTTTTGGCTCTAAAAGCCTTTAAAAACCTAAAACAGGGCCAAAACTATGAAATCAGCCTTTTTTAAGTTTTTTTAAAAGTTAAAACTATAAAATCTGCCTTTTTTTTTTACTCTAAAGCAAAAAAATACTATAGTTTTTAGGTTCTAAAGCTTTAAAAAAACCATAAAGGCTGATTTTATAGTTTTGGCACTTTTCAAAGGTGTTTTTAGGTGGTTTTAGAGCAAAAACGGATGGTTTTTTTTTCTATAATAAAAATTAACGTTAACGGTTTATCGATAACTTCCATTACATTTTTAAAGAATTAACTGATTAACGGTTAACTAAGTTAACTTTTTGATTAACGGCGCCCACCACTGGTGGTTTGATACCTAGTGTGGGCGAACACACACACACACACACACTCCTCCCGCAGGTTATCGATGCTATTATCTTTGTTATCAGACGCTGCGGCATCTCCATCACAAGACTGCACGGTCAAGGAGGCTCGAACCACCGATGGTGATAGGGTTTATTTGTAATGGACTTACTATAGGAAAATTAGCCTTAAAGGAAAGCTTGTTCGACATAGATTATGCGCTCCTTGCTTTCTTGGCAATCCGTCTCGACTGTACCTTCCCACGGATCTTGGAATTGCCTGCCGGTGTACACTTATCAGGCCGGGTGTCCGATTGTCCTGGCAGAGGGCACTGCGACTCCAATATGCTCGTGACTTTGTTCCCCAGTGATATGCAAAGCCGTGCACTAGCGTTACTGATGGAAATACAGTGGCTACTTCATACCGTGAGGCCACGAACCACACTTTCTTTTGTTATAGTCGCGAAGCCGAATCCATGGTCGGGTGAAAGGGTCGCGTAGTATCGGTCGATATCAGATATCAGGGTTGGAGTATCAGCGGGCCAGGCCAGCCTCACTCGCTCTCCCACTGTCGTGCCGAACGCCGGGTCTCAAGACAGCTGCAGGCGCGGCCGCTGCTACACAGGCCTCACACTGCCGCCGCCCGCACCCCTTCGTGACTCCCTGACGAAGGGGTTCTCGTGCGTGTACGGACGCTCCTTAGAGGTCTCCTTGCAGCTTTCGTGACCTAGCCTCCAGACGGCCGCCAGCTGCCGCATCACCTTTATAACCTGCCTCGTCTTGACCCTCCCCAACCCGCGCCCAGACACCACCGAAAACTGTGACCCTGAGGAGCTTGGGCTCACTCTGCCGGTCTGCAACAGTAGACGCGCCACCGCTGGCTCGTTCACAATGTATTGCCTTGAGGTGTTGGTGCGTGTGGAGTGAGACGCGGGGGCCAGGAGGATTTCCCATTGCCGAGAGGTTCTGGAGGCACCCCCGCCTGCCGCCACTGCCGCCACCTTCGCCTGTCGCTCCGCGCCACCCCACCCTCACTCTCTTGACAGCTCCGCGCCTCGCCCCCACCCCCTGACCACCGCTGCCACTCCGGGCGGCTCCGTCCGCCAACAGTGCCACCGCCACACATGTACAAACGTTTCTTTAGTTCTAGTGTTATTAATTTATACCTAAATATTTGGAAAAATATATATTTGTGATCACAGTGGAAATTGTCAGCGTTTTGTTTACGCAGTGGATGGTGTATGTGAAAAGTAACAGTTAAATTGACCACACACAGTGTATAGTCGTTATTCGCTGTACTGAAAAGAAGCTGACAGTAACAAAATCATCTGTAACTTCCAGTGAGTGTGTTTTGGCAGCCCCGACGACAGCCTTGCCTCGTGCCTCACATAGATGATGAATGTGATAAACATGCAACAAGTGACGTGCAGCTAGTGTGCCCTGACTTTGAAGGATATTATACAAGCGAAGGGAGAGGACGACATAATTAAAGAATGAGACTTGCAGTTATGCCCGTTATCAAAAGGCTATAATGTGGCAAAGCATCAGAGCCGAATAGAAGCTAACTAAATAAAGCCAGTGCATCCGGCTCTCCTGCCTCATTGTCGCGGATAGATTCAAGGATCAGAGGGATAGGTCGTCACGCAGACTGCCGCTGCCTCCTCCTTCACACAAACCTCAAACGATGATTTCAAGTAGATACATAACACTTGTAAGGACTCTGCTATGAGTGTCTTCCAATCCTCCGTGTAGCAGGTTATAAGGGGACTCAGCACCATGAACAACAGTAATAACAGCAACGTGACACCCAACACGTCTATGTCGGCCAGCAGCCTGGCCATGGACGGGGTGCTGCCTGCTGCCGGCGTGGGCGGGGCTGTGGGCGTGCTGACGGGCGGCTCCACGCGACGCACTTCCCGGGTGTGGCGCTACTTCGGCATGGTGGATAACTGCCACTACATCTGCCGCCTGTGCTCCTTCGTGGGCGCCTACACCAACACCACCAACATGAGGAAGCACATCCAGCACCACCACCCAGAGAGGTTCCAGGACATCCTGGACCACACGCGCCCCACCTCACGCCCCTACTTCGCCGGCAGTCTGCCTCGTCTCCGCCAGCCCCTGCAGTACCCGCAACATAACCCGGCCCATCACTACCCGCCGGGCCTGCTCTATCCCCCGCCCATGCCTTCCAAGAGAGTCATGCTCAGTAAACCCACCGAGATGCCTTTCCTGCAAGGGGATACTAGGAGTGACTCTGACCTCGCCCTCAGTGTATCCTCCCATGACTGTTCCGTGGCGGCGGCGGCTCAGGCGGCGGGGGCCACTTGCCAGTCCTCGCTGCAGGAGGCCGTGGGCAATAATTCGTCATACACTTCCTTGATGAGTCACACTGCTGCCGCCACCCTGGACGTGCCCGTCAGCCTATGTGAGATGAGCCCTGAGGAGAACAAGCAGCTGGTAAAACAGCTGCTCCCCGCCCTGACGGAGGCCACGGACTCCTCCACGGACGCAGACACGCCCTCCAGAGGTGAGCTGAGGGTCCTGCCGAACTTTTTTTTGGGGGGGGGGGGGGCACGTGCAAGGTTTCCATTCACATTTTTGTTTGCGTGAAGACTATAAATGGGACGAAAACTGTACGGAAAGAGAAGAAATCTTAACGACTTAGTGGGGAGAAATAATGAAGTAAGACGAGAGAGAGAGAGAGAGAGAGAGAGAGAGAGAGAGAGAGAGAGAGAGAGAGAGATGCGTATTCAGTCATTAGGCGGTGCTGTGACTTGCGAATGTGCTTAAGACTTGATTGCTAATTCATCTTCCTGTCTACAGCATTTATTTCAATACAAATAAACATGCAGCAAATGCCACATACGCATACATAATTATCCTGTAGACAAATTATACATTCACTCTGGTCACAGTTGCGCAAGTCAGTCGGGCGTGCATAGTGGCGTGGCACGGTGCCGCCCTACCGCCCAGGATGTGTGGCGCCATATCGGATAACACAACATCGACATCGGATATTCGAACGCACGCACATCCACTAGCAGTGTGTCCAGTGGTGGCGGCCATCCCTCCCACCTCACACGAGCGTTGCGTGGGGTGGAAAGCAGACCTACGTTTTCTGATAAATGAATTAGTACCATGCATAAATTAGCGTTAACTAAATAAATAACATCATCAATCGGGTAATTTTCCCGATTGATGTTATTGATTTAGTTAACGCTAATTTATGCATGGTGTTAATTCATTTATCAGAAAACGAAATGCATCAATGGAAAGCTAATAAAATTACGCTTCTATTGATATGCTCCATGTTATAAATTGTCTCGCAAAATATTAAATGGCGAAGTTTAAGTGAATATTAAGTTCATGCATATCATATTTCTTCAGTCTCATAATGGCATTTATTTAGTGTGCTACGTTTTTTATTTGATAATATTATAGAACAAACATTTACGAAGATAGCAGTATATCATTTATACTGATAAACCATAGTCTACTGTATTCATGGAACACTTGTTGTTTACCTTGCCGATCAGCCTCCACTGGTCATGGGCGGGTTGGCGCGGAGCCCCAGAAACAAGTCCAGTATACAGTAAGTAGTCTTTGCACCGAGCTAAACTAGCTATTATAATAACTTGTACCGATGTTTTAGATATGCTGAACAGCACAATAAAGGGAGAAGATAGTCATACATACAAGTAGAGCCTCGCCTAGATTATTGCTCGCCATGTGTACTGTTGTGTGCTAATCTGGTCACGTCATTAGGGAAATTAGCCCTGAACGATTATAATATATTGTGTAGTCAATGCAACTCGACGGTCTCGACCCCTTAATTAATGGAACACACAAACATTCCTTCCATGTAATGAAAGTCAAGATGAAGTCGCAAGTTTGTGTGTGAACAAATTAGCAACAGGTTATGTAGTGTGACGATCGATGCGTGAATATCAGTCTCCTCAGGTGCACCTTTCACGCACTCACCATGCCCTATCAAGCCACTGGTAAGTGAAGAGTACAACTGAATATATAGTCAAGACAAATGTTAGTATCTATGGCGGGTGAAGTGCTCCAGGGCCATGATGATTCATTCTTGACTGACTGTCTGGGCATCTGTGTACATGTGGCCAGATGTAGGAAACAGAACCCTTTTTTTTTCTTTTTCTTTTTTCACTTTATTTACATCTTTTACCTTTTAAAATAGAAGCAATAAAAATAATAAAAAAACACCTCGTAATGAACCCGTCTGATCCCACTCGAAGACGGCCACAGGAGGCGTGTATAAGCCATTGCTGTCATAGTCAGTGCATGGCCGGTATTGTAGTCTTAGGTGCTGTATTGATGAAAAGAGGCTATGTTGTTCATCCCTGGAAGAAAACACTCATCCCTAAACCTCAACACGCACCCATGTTTTCAGCCGCGCACTGTGGTCACGGTAAACTTAAGACTTTTCTGGATGCTTTTAGTGTTTATCCTTGACGCGTGGCCTTATTTTCCGCACTCAGTGGTACTCATCACTTGGTCCGATTATCTGTTGCTTGACCTCCATTGCATGAAAAGTCTTACTTCATTGTTGGACCGCCATATTGATGAAGCTGAGGGCAGATAGATGTGTACTTTATCATTACTCTTTGATAATCTTTACAAAAAATCAAAAGGGTCCCAATGGAAAGCTGAACTTACTCTTCATTTTTCCATAAACAATTTATATGAAACTCTGGCTGGAGATGGAATGAGCACTGAACTAATGCCAGTAGCCGCGTGGAACATTTGGACATACGTAGCTGACTAAATTTTAACTCAACGCCACCACACCGAGTGCCAGCTACATGGGTGACATATTCCCGTTTTCTGGAAGAGTATGTGGGGTTTACTCTTGAACACGTCAGGTTAGGTTACGTTAGGTCAGATTAAGTTCTTTTTTCTTGAAGGGAACAGCGAAATTATGTGTGGGAATCACAATGAGGGTATTTTCGAGATTATCCTATGGTTAGTTTCGGAGCTATGTACAATCAAGCGTCTTCACTCGGAAACCACATACTCGCATAGAGAACGGGAATATGCCGCCGGGTGGACGCTTGGGATCAGGTGAGGCTCAGCTCGCAGTTGATTGGCACAAAGGGACACTGCAGGGCTCCCTTACCAACACCCTAACATGGCCCGGTTTTACGGACTGTTTCCACCGCCAAGTTTCATTGAATATTTAGTTGAATGGGTGCAAATGTAGAAATAAAAGAAAAGTATAGTAAAAAAAATCGCGGCTTGACTCTCATGGGAAAACTCGTCGTATGTAAAACTGCTGACCGTGACGGGAAAATTTTGAAATCGTCTCGTGCATTATCCTCTTTATATTGATCTTTACTTGATCTATGTGGTGGTTAACTGATACACAATGGGAACGAGTTGGTCGCGAACCATCGGAACACCAATTGCACTGTCCGGCAGCGAGGTTCAAAACTGCTCCGCTCGCTACAAGTTCATTACAACATTTATAATAGACAAGTTATGATCAACGGACTCATCTATTCCCTCCTGCCCATGACAATGTGACGTTACTTTCCCCAGCCGCCTTTCCTTAAGTAAATCATTAATGGTAATCGTACACCCAACTCTACATTTTATATTGAGAGAGAGAGAGAGAGAGAGAGAGAGAGAGAGGAGAGAGAGGAGAGAGAGAGAGAGAGAGAGAGAGAGAGAGGGAGAGAGAGAGAGAGAGAAGAGAGAGAGAGAGAGAGAGAGAGGAGAGAGAGAGAGAGAGAGAGAGAGAGAGGAGAGAGAGAGAGAGAGAGAGAGGAAGAGAGAGAGAGAGAGAGAGAGAGAGAGAGAGAGAGGAGAAGAGGAGAGAGAGAGAGAGGAAGGAGAGAGAGAGAGAGAGAGAGAGAGAGAGAGAGAGAGAGAGAGAGAGAGAGAGAAGAGAGAGAGAGAGAGAGAGAGAGAGAGAGAGAGAGAGAGAGAGAGAGAGAGAATCTTCTCCTGGAAGCACCGAGGAGCCACACGGTGTCAGCGGGCCTGCACCTGCGCCACAGCCAAGGCTGAGGTGGGCGTCAGGGCCGTGTACATCCAGCAGGTGAAGGCAGTGGTCCACTCGTGGTGCCGTATACACACCCGCCTTTATGTTCCACGCGTTTGTTATAATATGCATGATCTAAGGAGTAGAGGTCAGCCAGACAGCTTGTCTCTGGGGCGACAGTGACGTCAATCTCCTGAACGGGCTCGTTCCACTACGCGCTCTGGCTTATAAGAACATAAGAACATAAGAAAATAAGGAAGCTACAAGAGGCCGTGAACCCTACACGAGAGACCTTATAGCCAGTATTCAGGTCACTACTCACCAGGACAGGGCAGGACGGGTCACCAGCCACTCCCAGACTCCTCAGTCACTAGACAGTGTTCGTGTTCGCAATGCCAAATAACTGCTCAGTTCATGGCTGCTCAAGCGATAAACGAAAAACCAAAGGCTCCGACATAGTGTATGTTAGATTTCCCAAAGAAAAAACATATAGTGACTTATGGATACATGCTTGTGGCCGTGGTGATCCATCAACGTCAAGAATGCAGTCATATGCTCCATGCATTTTCAACCACAAGATTACATTGACGACATGAAGGCACGACTACTTGGAATTGAAAGCCCCAAGAACTTGAGAATATTAAGGAAAGATGCTGTTCCGTCTCTTAACCTACCACGTGGTAAGTGTTATAACTGTATTATGATCTGTGCGATTACGGTGTGCTTGTGCATATTAGTGTGGTAAAGGCCGTTGTGCAATCACTGGCTCTCTTGACCCAAGAATATAATGTATAACTTCGTACAGTAAATCTCAATATTTTCTACATAAATGTGCACGCAGTGGTAACAGGGGGCAGGGGGGTACCTCTCCTTCCACCCCCCCTGTGTGAAGGGGTACAACTGTGGAGCTATTTTAGGGGTGGATGGGGGCACACCATGCTATAAATACATCCAAGTGTTACCAACCCGAGGGTTCGAGTCACAAGGTTTCATCCGTAGATATATTCTCCCTTGAAGCAACAAAAATATCTTGCTCGTGAAGATAAGATTTGTATGCATTTATAAGAAAACACTCAACAAGGGCATCAAAGGTAGATAATAGACTGGGACCATGAAACAATCACATATAAATTACAAGATGAGCAAATATTATGACCGCTATTCGCCTCGGTACAGTAGCCATCTGGTTTTGTTCAACCTAAAATTTAGCTTTATAAAATTTTTATAAAAACTTTAAAATATGTTTAGCTTTTATGGCCATATAAAGAATAAGAAACATGCAGAACTTTTTGAAACTCTTGGTTTCCTTGCTTAGTGAAACATAACAGTAATAACTGTAATACATAATCATGTTTGCACTCTGAAGCCCACGCGTCGATTGCAATATGGCCACCGTCGGTTAGCGTATCTATATATAGAGGGTAACGCCATTCATAGGCCCTATGTTAAACGCTACTGGGCGCCATCTTAGCGCCAGGGCCTCTTCGTTCACCCAAGACCCGGGGAGGTTCTCAAGGCATTACCCCGCAGTATATCATGTTATACATGTATAAGGGATATACTGTTATCTTCGGAAATGCTTGTTCTATAAGATTATCACATAAAACATGGTAAAACACATTAAATAAAGGTCATTATGAGACTCTGAAGAAATATGATGAGCTTATATGATGATAAGTGTGTGTGTGTGTGTGTGTGTGTGTGTGTGTGTGTGTGGTATAGGTTCGGCCCCCCGTGGCGGAATCCCATCATATACCACATTTTTGGAACCAAGTTGACCAGGGGAAGGTTTTAAGCCCACTTATGAGATGATCCGATCACTTTTTTTCTTTCTTTTTTTTAGCAGCCAATTAGCGATAATTGTGAAAAAAGTGGGTTGCGAGAATTGAGGAAGCCTTGATGTAGGGTGATGGGTGAGTGAATGGGTGGGGTGATGGGTAATGGGTGTGGGGTGATGGGTGAGTGAATGGGTGGGGGGTGATGGGTGATGGGTGAGGGAATAGATGGGGGGTGATGGGTAATGGGTGAGTGAATGGGTGTGTGGTGATGGGTAATGGGTGAGTGAATGGGTGGGGGGTGATGGGTTATGGGTGAGTGAATGGGTGGGGGGTGATGGGTAATGGGTGAGTGAATGGGTTGGGGGTGATGTGAATGGGTTGGCGTTAATACATACATTTCTACATCCATGATTTCAGGAAAGTTAGAAGGGGCTATCTGGAGAGTCTGTGTTTGTTGGGCCGAAGGCCCACCAATAGCCCTCCGCAGGAGCTAGCCAAAAAGTACGCCCGGAGGGCGGCTTTGCGGCTAGTAGCTTATAAGATGGGAGATATCAATAGAAGCAGAATTTTATTAGCTTTTCATTGATATATTTCGTTTTCTGATAAATGCAGTAGTAGCATGTATAAATTAGCGTTAACTAAATAAATCGCGGCGGCGGCCGCTCTCTCTCTCTCTCTCTCTCTCTCTCATCTC
>JACEEZ010018471.1:216011-217925 GCA_016584305.1 Chionoecetes opilio
CCGGCGCGTAGTTGCCGGGTCGGCCGCTAGGTGCCACCACACTAGGCCGCTTGGTTTCTCCCGCCGATTTGTTTGTTGTTATTGTTCAGTGGTGTTGTGACTAGAGTTGTGTACACTGTTATTTTGTGTACTTCTACAGGTCTGTTATTGGTATTATGGCTCCCAAACGTCCAGGAACACCTACTGGTGGAAGTGAAAAGAAAAGGAAGAACAATGTGTTAACTATTTCTGAGAAAATTGACCTTTTGAAGAAGTTGGATGGCGGAACCTCAGTGCGGAATTTGTGTGACATATATGGTGTGGGGTCATCTACAGTGTATGACTTCAAGAAACAGAAAACAAAGTTACGTGAATTTTACGCCAGGAGTGAGACGGTGAAAGGTATGGACATACGTAAGACCATGAGACATGGGAAGAGTGAAGATTTGGACAAAGCATTAATGCAGTGGCTCAGACAGCGTCGTAATGATGGAATGAAAATATCAGGGGACATGATGATGACGCAAGCTAAACTATTCCATGAGGAGCTGAAATTGGAACACGAGTGTCAATACTCAGAAGGATGGCTCGCAAAATTTAAAATAAGTCATGGTTTATTATCTTGTACAGGTAAGCTCATACTGATTTATATTTATACATATTCTTCTTCCTCTATCTCAGTACGTATTATATTCCGTATTAGAATCCGAATAATTTTTTCCTGTGATTTTTTTCATGTGATTTTCATGCTTTTTTTCCCCTTAATATATCTACGTTCTAAAAGTCGGAAAATTTCATTACTCGGCTCGGCGCTGGTCCCGAGGTTGCCGAGTTTGGGAACTTCAACCTGTATTTAGGAAGACTGAACATACCATCATCTTCACGAGACATTATTGCGTGTCATGAATATAAATAAATTACAGTATACTATAGCAAGAATAAGATAATGATACCAAAGCGAAATAGTGCATAACATTTTTTTCCTCTCACCTTTTTTTATTAAACTCTTTGTTATTCATTTAATTTTGCTTGCATTGCATTTTTATTTACTGTCTCGGAAGCAAAACACTTTTCCGATTCTGACGGTATATGATACGTCTCAATGCAAAAATATTTAGGTGGTCAAAAATTTAAATGAACATCAATTTTGTGACGGAGCGTCGCCTCCCGGCCATGGCGGTGAGGCACAGTCTGGACGCGCGGGTGGTATTTCAACCACTGATCTATATAACATGGATCGCGGATCTGGGCTAGCTGTGGCCGAGATACTGAAGTCACCAGCCGCCATCTTGAAATAACCAAAACAAATATATGGGCCGGCCAGGCAGTGGCTGGGTGTTGGCTGCTGGCATGTGATAGCCTATATTACCACCTACTACTACTATTAACACCTACTACTACTATTACCACCTACTACTACTATTACCACCTACAACTACTATTAACACCTACTATACTACTACTAAACTTCCAACTAGTGCATCGTCGAACCTCCAAGTCATTTATTTACGGTGATACACAGACAAACAGGTGTGTTGCGAGGCCGTACAGGTGTGTAGTGACAGGTGTCTTGCGAGGCCGTACAGGTGTGTAGTGACAGGTGTGTTGCGAGGCCGTACAGGTGTGTAGTGACAGGTGCCTTGCGAGGCCGTACAGGTGTATAGTGACAGGTGTGTTGCGAGGCCGTACAGGTGTGTAGTGACAGGTGTGTGTTGCGAGGCCGTACAGGTGTGTAGTGACAGGTGTCTTGCGAGGCCGTACAGGTGGTGTAGGACAGGTGTGTTGCGAGGCCGTACAGGTGTGTAGTGGAAGGGTATGTTGCGAGGGCGACAAGTGTGTAGTGACAGGTGTGGTGATGTGTGTAAAGCGAGAGGCTAAGGCGTAGTACGACCTGGGAAACCCCGGGGGGGGTTCCTTAAAAACCCGGGTTTTTAT
>JACEEZ010018471.1:218688-233688 GCA_016584305.1 Chionoecetes opilio
GGTGTGTGTGGTGGTGTGTGTGGTGGGGTGCGTGTGTGTTGGGGTGGGTGTGTGGTGTGGTTGGTGCGTGTGTGTGGTGGGTGCGTGTGTGTGGTGGTGGTGTGTGTGGTGGGTGGTGTGTGTGTGTGTGTGTGGGTGTGTGTGTGTGTGGTGGGTGGGTGTGTGTGTGTGGTGGGTGGTGGGTGTGTGTGTGTGTGTGGTGGGTGCGTGTGTGTGTGTGTGTGTGTGTGGTGTTACTCACAGGTGGAAAGATTTGCCACTTCCAGGTCCTGGTCTGTTTGTACAGGACATAGCAGCACAGCTTGGCATGACGAGGTGATAACACAGCCAGACAGCAAGCACAACTTGGCATGACGAGGCGATAACACCAGATAGACAGCAACGCGAGCCGCAGATTTAAGGCTTTGTTTTGGTTACGACAAGATGGCGGACAGTTGGAACCAGTGCTGAGCCAGGCTTCCGCGATCCATGTTATATAGATCAGTGATTTCAACACATCCACCTGCCTCGTGTATCTACGCATGAGGCACAGTGTGGACGGGGCTTCAGATTTCTCAACTTACGTCACACCACTACCAACAGAGTCCTATACTATCATCATCATCATCATTATCACTGGCATCAGTTACTATGCCACCTCAGTACGAAGATGAGGAATGAAAAAGCAAATTCACTACAGGTCTCAAATTAGGGTGGTAGAATGATTGGAATGGACTCAGTAGACAGGTAGTTAGTGCGGAGTCATTAGGGAGCTTTAAAAGGAGGCTAGATCATTTCATGGATGAGGATGAAAAGTGGATGTAGGTAGTGTAAAGTAACAGGAACTACCACGTGTAAGTCTCGCGGCCTCTTGTAGCTTCCTTATTTTCATATGTTCTTATGTCTCGCCCGTCTCTTCCAGGCCTTCCGGCGGTCGAGGATCGGTCTGGCAGCGAGTTTAGTCACCACAACAGCGGCGGGGACGAGCCCATCCCTGTGTCCCCCGAGCACTTCCTCTCCGAAGGCACCGAGCAGGATGAGCCCGCACCGGTACCCCCCACGCCCAGCCAGCAGCAGAAGCCAGGTACGAACTTGAGTATTTGTTTTGCTGTCTTATTTCAGCAGCAGAAGCCAGGTACGAACTTGAGTATTTGTTTTGCTGTCTTATTTCAGCAGCAGAAGCCAGGTACGAACTTGAGTATTTGTTTTGCTGTCTTATTTCAGCAGCAGAAGCCAGGTACGAACTTGAGTATTTGTTTTGCTGTCTTATTTCAGCAGCAGAAGCCAGGTACGAACTTGAGTATTTGTTTTGCTGCTTATTCAGCAGCAGAAGCCAGGTACGAACTTGAGTATTGTTTGCTGTCTTATTTCAGCAGCAGAAGCCAGGTACATTGAGATTTGTTTGCTGTCTTATTTCAGCAGCAGAAGCCAGGTACGAACTTGAGTATTTGTTTTGCTGTCTTATTTCAGCAGCAGAAGCCAGGTACGAACTTGAGTATTTGTTTTGCTGTCTTATTTCAGCAGCAGAAGCCAGGTACGAACTTGAGTATTTGTTTTGCTGTCTTATTTCAGCAGCAGAAGCCAGGTACGAACTTGAGTATTTGTTTTGCTGTCTTATTTCAGCAGCAGAAGCCAGGTACGAACTTGAGTATTTGTTTTGCTGTCTTATTTCAGCAGCAGAAGCCAGGTACGAACTTGAGTATTTGTTTTGCTGTCTTATTTCAGCAGCAGAAGCCAGGTACGAACTTGAGTATTTGTTTTGCTGTCTTATTTCAGCAGCAGAAGCCAGGTACGAACTTGAGTATTTGTTTTGCTGTCTTATTTCAGCAGCAGAAGCCAGGTACGAACTTGAGTATTTGTTTTGCTGTCTTATTTCAGCAGCAGAAGCCAGGTACGAACTTGAGTATTTGTTTTGCTGTCTTATTTCAGCAGCAGAAGCCAGGTACGAACTTGAGTATTTGTTTTGCTGTCTTATTTCAGCAGCAGAAGCCAGGTACGAACTTGAGTATTTGTTTTGCCGTCTTATTTCTATGTTAACAGAAGACAGTTTCCTGGTGAAGACAAAACTAAATCACATCTTTTCAGGCCACAAACTGAAATTACACAGTGACATTAAACAATCTAGTGAAGACAATATCATAGACCAACATTTTTGGACTATAAGGTAGAGTTATAGACAAACTTAACTCCTTGAGACCCAGAACGTAATTTCCTTTGTATTTTGGATACCATTAGACTATTTTAATGAATGTAAGTAATATTTCAATAGATATGACCTGTTTAGTATCCTTGTCCACTAACTAGTTTGCAATATTAAGTTACTTTTCTTTATTTTATGGCTAACGGACGATTTTATATAGCAAAGGAAAGATCTGGGTGGGAAGAGGTTAAGCAGTAGTGGTGGTCGTGATGATAAAAGTTGTTATCGTACGTAGATAACAGTATAGTCGCTAGCTGCAATAATGTCGCCAGGCGCCAAATATTACGAATTATAGCATCATTACTGATTTGTATGTGCCACTGAAGATGATCCACAGTAGTTTATATCATGACTGTATAATCTACCCTGTTTCAGTGTTGTTTTATGCTTTGTATCTGCAAGTATATACGGTTTCAAATTTCACCACTCGTTTTCTTTTCGGGCGACGACGACGGCGGGAGGACACTCTGTAAATAAACACTAGATGGCGACCTTAGTGTTGGTCGCCACTCTGGTGATATTTTTGTAATTTGTTCATTTATAGCCATAATATGACACAGATGAAGACACAAAATGACACAGATAGCCCCTTTTAACTTTCCTGAAATCATGGATGTAGAAATGTAAGTATTAACGCCACCAGACGTCTGTACATCGAAAAAAACGTTGTCCTGGCGACTTTAGTGTTATCTACGGTAGTAGAGGTGCTTTGGTAGTAACAGCTTGATAAGACGTTAAACAACCATGTATAAAAAGGGTATGTTTCCAGTTTGACACCGAATTAACTTTGGTGGACGAAACTATTTTTTGTCTGGTGAGTTTTGATGTTTTGAATTATCTGCTAACTATCCTGCTTTTTTTACGTTTGTCCCGCTTTTTCGTGCTACTTAATTGATTAAAAAGTTATTAATTCAAAAGTATCGTATCATAGGGTGCAGCTATGAAAATGTACCAAACTGTTAAGTGTCCAACGATTCTGAAACTGACGCTGGCGAGACTGGATACCAACGGGACACCTCATTGTCGACTAGGACTAGTCGGTAGCGCGTATATCCGTTGTCCATCTAACAGTTGAACACACGTTTTGTTTGTTATACATGCAAAATATTAGTATGGTAGGATACCGAACAACAAAGTAAGATATATATTAGTTAAAATCGATGATTTCCGGTATATGAATTTCCAAATCTTATGTCTCACCAAAGACTATTTGGTCTCACCTACTGTACACCCGCGCGCGCGCGCACACACACACACACACACACACACACACACACACACACGGGTACTCCGTGGTGTAGGGGAAGCACGCTCGGTTCACAAAGCGTGCTTTGAGAACACAAGCGTGCACAGAAAAGTCCCGGGTTCGATCCCCGGGCGGAGCGGAAACAGATGGGTTGTTTCCTTAAAAAAACCCGAGCCCCTGTCCACCCAGCAATGAATGGGTACTGGGTGTTAGCCGGGGTTTGTGACATGCTCTCCGGGGTGCTGGCTTCCCCCAACACTAAGCACTAAGGATGAATGATAAAAATGTTGATATGGAGACGGGGCCATACGAACATTGCTCTGGCCCTGTAAAATACAACTAGATGAATACACACACAAAAAAAAAAAAAAAAAGTCCTTACAGATTGAGCCCATTTTATCAATTGAACTGGCCTTGGCCTGGTCATTTTCTGTTATTTTTCATTGAAATCTGTTGAAAACTAACCGAGTAGATAATATAATTATACAAGTATGAAGGTTATAGTAAGGTGCCTAAGATATAATTTTGAGATACAACCTGTTAAAAGTTTTCAACCAACTTTTCAAGCACACATTAGTGATATCTTTGCAATTACCTCCTAATTTCTTATTCTTATAGAGAGGTTTTACATATCTAATATTTAATATTTTAATCCACTGGAATCGATTATCCATTAAAATCAAGTTATAATAGCACGTTTAGTAGAATTATCACGTCCAGGAATGTTGTTCTTGTGGACTTTCCTATTCCTGCCGTGAGTTATGTTTCTCTCATTGAAGATAATTTCTAACTGTGAACAGGAAAGTACCAATGACTGATCTGTGGTTACCATTCAGAGAGCTACCAGCTGCGCCACAACAACCACCTCACCATCGTGCTGGAGGCGCTGGCCCGCGATGAGTCCTTCATGGACGTGACACTCACCGCCCAGGGACGCTCCCTCAAGGCACACAAAGTAGGTGGCTCACCGGGGAACACTAACACTAATCATGGAACGGAGATGCTCTTCAATTAATTTATTTTAACTAAAATTCGAAGCTATGCACAATTGCACAAGATTTAAAGAAATCAATGCAAGCATAGGGTGCACTTAAAGTATTTTTCGCTTAACACACGATTTTCCAGAAACGTAAGTCTTGCATTAAACGAGGTCTACGTGTATACAGAAATGTGATGTGACACAAACAGCTGTACACAGATGTAAACTGAGAATTTGTTTAATGGATGAAACATGAAACAAATCCTGTAATAACTTTGCAAACTTGCTCTCTTACCTTGTTGTTTGTAAAGCAGTGTTACGAGATGGTAGCAATCCTTCCTACAGGCTGCTGCTGTAAAGGAAAAGAAAAAAGTTTTGAAATGAAGATTAATTTTTAATCTCATTGGTGACAAAGAAAAATACAGATGAATGGGATAGGTAGAAATAATGTCTATGTGAGCAGAAGGGCAGAATGAAAATAGATCTTAAGTCAGGTGAAGATGTCTGACATATGCTCCAGTAAATTGCCGGCCTGTGGAGGAAATTCCCTAAACTAAGTTGAGCATTCAGAATAGTGAAAAGGTTCGGTATGTAAATGGGATTCTGTTAAGAGGCAATTTTGACTGCAGTGTTATTGTTATTTCTATTGTCTTGACCCTTGTGTCTGAGGCATTATTTAGACCACAAAGCTACTGTATTACATCGTCCAGGTTGCCTAAATGTTGCCCCTTATTTACCAGTCAGCCATCAAATGTGGCTGGACAATAAAATTGCTTGGATACCAGTTGCCTCACCCAGGAATTGACCCTTGACATGTACCAACAGGGTTCAGACCTAATCCCTTAATCATCATGGAATACATGGGAATACAGTGATGACAAGTAAATAGTTCTGATAGTGTGATGTAAATTATACAATTCAAACAAGTACAGGACAAATCAGTAAGATATCCATTGTAACACCATGATTGATAGCCACACACAGCCCAATGGTGTATTGATAGCACCATTGTAACACCATGATTGATAGCCACACACAGCCCAATGGTGTATTGATAGCACCATTGTAACACCATGATTGATAGCCACACACAGCCCAATGGTGTATTGATAGCACCATTGTAACACCATGATTGATAGCCACACACAGCCCAATGGTGTATTGATAGCACCATTGTAACACCATGATTGATAGCCACACACAGCCCAATGGTGTATTGATAGCACCATTGATAGATATACCCAACACAAGAAAGACATCAGTTGAATCAGTTTGAAGCAAGTTAAAAATAAAAACCTTGTCATACATTCTGTTTCATACATAAGGTCTTCTCCCAAATGTGTGGGGCGGCACAAAACCCAGAGAAGTTGGTCCACAGAAAATACACAACTTAAATGCACTCCCTATAACAAAGTCCTAATTCATTAAATCAATTGAAGTCACAAATTATAAAGTAGACTGACAATTTCTTTTGTTGTCAAAATAAATTTCTTGCAAGGTCAACATGGCACAATGTATAATTTCTTAATGGTTGCAGTCTGTGTTGTCGGCGTGAGTTCGTACTTCCGCGGCGTGCTGCGCGACAACCCGTGCCAGCACCCCATCATCATCATGCCCAGGGACGTGCGCTTCGAGGAACTCTACAGCATCGTTAACTATATATACAAGTAAGTAATACATCAATCTTGATCTTGGTATTCTTTTTCTTTTCTTGTTTGTTTCATATAAGACAAAATTATTTAGTTTATATTTTAACCAAATTTTAATACCTCATACAAGGCAAGTAAATAACTCAGACAAATCATGTAGAGTAAGGTGACTCATTGGTGCCAGAGAAAGCTCGCCATATGTAAGTAACTAAAACTATAGGAAAAACTAACTGCTACCAGAGCCCTCAGAGTCAACACTTTTTTGTTTATTTGGTGGTTTAACACCTTGTTTTTTCCGTCAGTATCGGACACTAAGAGATAAAATAAGCGTGAGATAAATCTCAGGTAATATAGTCCTTTAATCATCTCTGACAACTGGAATTGTAATAAATGATAAGAGATAAACTTTCAGTGGGGAAATACAGTTGGAGAGTGCTTCCTAGGGGGGGGAGGGATATTCACTTAATTGGAAGAATTTGGTAGTAAAATATGATTTATTGCTGCCTAAGGGGGAAATAGTTGTTGAATGGGATAATATGGTCACCAAATAAGCATTGCGATATTAATTGATCGGGGTCAGGAGGGACCAGTAGGACCAAGGACCAGTATTGTGAGCAAAGAGTTTTTCACCCATATGACAGCTAATTGTATGGATTTTTTTTCTTTGCAGAGGAGAGATGACTGTAGCAGCAGAGGACCTAACATCCCTTCTGAAGACAGCAGAGATTCTCCAGGTGTCAGGGCTGGCACCCTCAGACTCCACTGCCACAGTTAATCCTCAGACTGAATCTTTACCGATGGGTGAAGTGCGTTCCTCTTCAAACTCCTCCTCCTCTACATCCTCTTCTTCTAATATTGTCCCTGTGTTGAGAACATCGAAGACTGTCAAAACTACATCTCAAAGCCTATCAACACCCCCTGCTCGGCCTAAATCAATAGATAGCATGATCAATCCTGCCGACTTCATTGATGTGGACATGACCTGCGTAAAGGAGGTATGTCTTACAGTTAACAACCTAACACGCCACGCACATAGTAGCAGAGCACGTGCTGTTGGTTCTGTTGTCTACTAGAAGTCCTATCATTAGATAGAATAGTAGGCAATGCTTCTCAAACTTGTAAGAAATAGCCTGCATCTAGTGTGGGAAACTACCAGCTATTTGTATACAGTATCATTATAGATTATCATGAAATTCACAAATTGACTTTTATATAATCACAGGACCTACTTGTAGCTTGGTAAACTGGGACTTAAGGGTCATGAAGACCTAAGAATTTTCCACCGTATTGGCTGCATACCTGGTGTCCTGTATTTACTATCAAATGTAATCACTACTGAACAGTGTATAGCACCCGCTTTACTTTATGAGGATCTGTTTATCACTCTTCTTTTATGCATTAATGTGTCAACATTTGATGTCTTACGCCTGCCAGGAACCTCTCAAACAAGTGAAAACAACAAACAAATTGAAACAATTAAGTCTCTTCCATCTGCACCAGCCATGTTTTCCTTCTGCCCTCATTCCATATTCATATCTTTTTACACATTGTTTTTACTTCCCTGCCTTACAGGCGGTCTTCTAATGACCACTAATGTGACTGATAAGAAATTTCTTACTTGGTTATTTATATTTGCATTTTTTTTTCTTGAGTCATGAGAATATGGAATACACATTGCCTCATCTTTTCATGTCATGAAAAAATAACTAAGGGGAACAAAACTAGAGGACTAGAAGCCCCTCAGCTATGAGCTTTGTACTTATTTCACAATAAACAAAAAATATAACAGTAGATTGGACATCTCTTATTCTTTTAGTCACTTATTTATTTCCTTCTGTCACTTTATTTCCTATGGGACTTGTTTAACATTCTTTTTATTTCCCTAAGAACAATTTTTTTAATAATGTGTCTAAAGCCCTTTTGAGTGTAATTGAGAGCTTCTGTCTCCTTAGATTATCAGGTCTATGTCTCATGGTCCTGATCCTCTCCGGTCTGCTTTTTATTCCTTTCACAAAGATGTTATAAACCTTCATTGATGGATGATACATTAACATCTTGATTCAATAAGCTTGAGCTATGATAATACACTCATGTTCACCTCTTCATTTCCACGTCAGTACACTGTAGTGTATGTTTAGTATGGAAAGTTGCTCCATACCACCATGTCTTTTCATGTAAATGTAAATTGGTACCAATATACCGACAGTCTTTAATTATACTCTTGCACATTCTATTGATCATATGTATAGTTTACTGTCGTCATTTATGACTCTATAGTTAATATTAATTACTCCTTTTAGGAAGTGGAAAGTGAAGGGGAGGAAGGAAAAGAAGAACGGAAGAGGCTATGTTCCCAGCCTCCAGGTCCCCAGCAGGCGC
This sequence comes from Chionoecetes opilio, assembly GCA_016584305.1. Taxonomy (NCBI): domain Eukaryota; kingdom Metazoa; phylum Arthropoda; class Malacostraca; order Decapoda; family Majidae; genus Chionoecetes; species Chionoecetes opilio. The sequence goes on from JACEEZ010018471.1 coordinate 227,121, forward strand.
CTCAGTGTTCCCAGCCCCCTGGAGGCCAGCGGGCGCCTCAGTGTTCCCAGCCGCCACAATGCTCCCAAACAGCAACAGACGCCAAAGATGACGATGATGCTCCTGATGATGTTATATTAGGCTTTCCTTCACCTTATGAACAAAGTTTTGATCAACCAATGCCTTCAACCAGTTCACATGAGGCAGAGTTTCGATCTCTTGGTGTCAAGTCTGATCCAGAAAAAGGCTTCAACTCACAGGCAACTAAATTCCCTGATAATCCCCAGCCACTTAAGTGTCCTCATTGTGACGAACAGTACCACACTGCCGAAAGCATTGAGTGCCATCTCAGGCTCAAACATCCAACCAAGCCAAGTTTTATTTGTAAATGTGGGCGCATATTTACCAGGCAAATACACCATCAAGCTCACACTAGAATGTGTTCAAATGCATCTTGAACTGGTTCATTGATCAAGATTATCAAAAAACATGTTTCTCAACATGGTGACCTTGTAATAGTGAGGCATTAATGGTTTACTATGTGCTTTCTATTGTATATTTGAATGTCAAAAATAATTTAAGTAATAAATAAACATTGAAGGTAATCTGTGGTTATATACATATCATATCTACAAAATATATTTTACCCACAACAATCACAAAGGTCAAGGAGATTAATGTCACAGCAAACTATAATGAAGCATGAAATACAAAGGAGAACAGAATGATGTGCATGTACAAGAGTGAAATCTTCTAAAATGTGAAGATAGAGGATATACTGAAAATAACAAAACTGAAGAATGAAAATCGCAAGTAATCTCTGTCATATATAATTCATATATGGCAGAACGGACATCTATGCAGGCCAGTCGTACAGGCTACCAGACTTGAATACATCTACAAAGTCCAGCAGAGAATTCCAATGATAACACATCTCACAGTAAGGAATCTTCTCCTTCCTTCCAGGATGGTAGATTTGTATGCTAACTTGTACATAGCTGTGATCACATACACACGTACACCCCCAGCTGGAGACGAGTGGATGTCATGTGAAAAAGTCGCACACATTGTTTTATATCGTCCAACATTTAATCCTGTTGGTCTTGAGAAGTCTGCTTTTTACTGTCTGTAAGATCAAAGCTTCCTTCTTGAAGTACAATCTGACTGGTCAAAGCTTCCGGTCTTGACTGGCAGTGTACTGTTTTGTATGAGTGGCGTTTGAAAAATAGACAATCCTAAAAAAAAAAAAAATTCTGATATTCAGGCCTCTGATCAATTTTGTTTCGAAAATTGTCCCTGACAGTTACACATGTGCACAAAAGTAACATTCATCCATATGAATGACAGGCTTCAGCTCTGGCTGGCTGGTTGCTTCTCGTACAGTGGTGAAGGAAATTTACTGAGAAGGATTTGAATGGTAGCAGACACTATCATTGATGATAGACATCCAAACTATAATTGTTCAATTGAATCATTTGGCAGCATCAAGCATTATATTTTATAATCATAGTTACCTAAATTTTCTACTGCAAGTGCAGACACCTTACATGCTGTAATTTGCTGATTTCAACATCATATTCAGTATCCTTCATGCCTGGTCCACTAACCCTTGAGAGCAGATGCTCATATCCTTGTTGGAATACTTAACACTTAGCATCTGTTCATCTACTCTCCCAAGGTTGGCCAGTAAACAACTATGATAATGCCACCATGAAGTACATGAAATACATATACATCATGAGAGATGTAGTTGCCATGTGAATAACCCTTAATCATGAATGCTTTGAGGCGGGGCAGTGGAAATTAATACTGTTTCTCGGATGCCATCTTATCACAACACTTCAGAATAATACTAACATCTACTCTTAGTTATATAACACCAAATGTTTGGAAGACCACTTCCATGAAATTAATAGGACTTTTCCACCACAGCCACACACACAGGAGGGATACCCATAATGACAGGACTCACAGGAGCGTCAGTACTGTCGGCAACCACATGTAAAACCAACATCTCTCTATAGGATGACCAAAAAGTAACACTAAGCAATGCTGTTTAATAGAATATCATCTACACTTGTGCATTTGTGTGGAGACAGGTCAATGATTTTGCGAGCACACTAGCTACAATTTATTTTGGATATTATTAGTTGTTTTTAATCATATTTTGCACAATACATAATGACAAAAACATTACATTGAAATAAATTTTTGTAATTACAGTACTAAATGATATGTGGTAATAGTCAGTGTTATGTTAGTTTCTCGAGAATATAAAACATAAAACAGCAATTTTGTATTGAAAGTTTTGTATGAACAAAAATTAAACCCAGTTTTAAAAGGATACTATATAGATCCTGTGGCTGATGATGACTGATGACAAACATGTGCTGGCTTGTACAAGCTACAAGGCCTTCCATAGACTGACTCCCTCAGGCCCGGTCACATGTATCGACTTTTCGGCGTGCACCGTCCACAATACTACGTCGTGCCAGCAAATAACCATGGGTGTCTATGGACGCCTTCACACGTTACGACCACGGCCGTGGACGGCAGGAAGTTCTCCACAGAGCACTTTTCAAAACCAATTTTTTTTTTTTATTATGGGTCAATGATTTTTTTTCAAAAATAATTGACCCATAGTCAACAAAGAGGGGGATCCCAGGTTAGATTTGGGTTAGGTTTAGTTTAGTTTTATTCGTTACCTATATTTTTCTGAATATTCTGAGGTTTGTTTGTCTTGAAAATCACTAGTTTTTCACAAGTGGAGTCAAGGGGATCAAAAAAAGAAGAAACGGTTATTTCCAAGAAAAATAAACATGAGATCCTTTCAAAACATCAAAATTGATTAGAAAAATATAGTTTTGTCTGAAAAAGGTGAGGGTTGATAAAAATATTTTGCCAACACCTGAAATTGATATGTAGAATCAATCGATCAATCATTGGGGGCCTATGCCGGGGGCGCGTCGCCTCGCCCACCCTAGGACGCCACTCCCGGGGGTCACCACACGCGAGTCCCCATCAAGGCTTCCTTCCCATACCAAGCAACTCTCGACAGGAAATATCAACTTGCCGGATAATGGCGTTACATGTACAGTAGTACTACAGTACAGTACTGTACTATAAAAAAATTGTTATTTCAGCCAGAAACGCTTAGGTAAGTTAGGTTAAAATCAGATTAGGTAAGGTTAGGTTAAAGGTGTGGTTTAGTTTAGTAACAGATGATATCAAGAAAAAGAAAAAAATTGTCAATATGTACTACTAGCCGCAAAGCCGCCCTCCGGGCGGACTTTTTGGCTAGCTCCTGCGGAGGGCTATTGGTGGGCCAAAGGCCCACCAAACACACACTCCAGATAGCCCCTTCTAACTTTCCTGAAATCATGGATGTAGAAATGTATGTATTAACGCCAACCCATTCACATCACCCCCAACCCATTCACTCACCCATTACCCATCACCCCCCACCCATTCACTCACCCATTACCCATCACCCCCCACCCATTCACTCACCCATTACCCATCACCACACACCCATTCACTCACCCATTACCCATCACCCCCCATCTATTCCCTCACCCACCACCCATCACCCCCCACCCATTCACTCACCCATCACCCCACACCCATTACCCATCACCCCACCCATTCACTCACCCATTACTCATCACCCTACATCAAGGTTTCCTCAATTCTCGCAACCCACTTTTTTTTCACAATTATCGCTAATAGGCTGCTAAAAAAAAGAAAAAAAAAAGTGATCGGATCATCTCATAAGTGGGCTTAAAACCTTCCCCTGGTCAACCTGGTTCCAAAAATGTGGTATATGATGGGATTCCGCCACGGGGGGCGGAACCTATACCACACACACACACACAGACACACACACACACACACAGACACACACACACACACACAATTTCGCTTATATTATTATAGATGGCAGTGCGAAGTGGAGCAAGGTTTGCGGGGCGGGCCGGGAGGGGCGGGTACCCCCCAACACCTATAAGGAAACATTACATTTCCGACAAAAATGAGTGCCAGATTCATTCAAAACTTATTAAAACTATTCAGGAAAACTAAGTTTCAGCCGCGAAATCGGTGGGTGCCTAATAAAAAAAAAGGTAAATATGCAGTTTCAACCAATACTCGCTATTGACCAATACTCTCCTGCCATACCTGGGGGGACCTCCCCCCAGACCGCCCTCCTAGTTCACTAACCTAATCTGGGCATTGTTACGTAACCTACCCTCGTTGGGGGGCTTACGCTCCCCGAGACACCCCTTGTGTTATTTATAATTTCCAACGGCTGTTGCAGGAGTTATAAATACTCCTTATGGTGAGAACGAATCGTTCAGGATACTTAAAACCACCGATCGTGTATTGGTAGTTACTGCACTTATACAGAAAATGTTACCGCATGATAAATGATAACAAATGAAAAATATATTGATGAAGTGAAACACATACCGTGACATACGAAGTGAAAGGAGTGGCAACAGTGGCTCCAAGCTGGCATGTGTGGACTTCGGAAGTGATACAAAGCGGCAGAGGTTAGATAAAGAATAAGAGGAACAATTATTGACCTATCTATGTAAGAGTTACAGACGAGGCTTAGGGGATGATAAGAGATCAAGTTATGGCGGAGCCTGGTCATTCAATTTCAGAAGCCTTACCGTAGCAAACTGTCGCTACTTGACAAAAAAAATGTACACCAAACATTCATGGTATTAGTACTACTACAGCCCGTCTCGACAGGAAAGTTTAGCAGATTGCGCATATGAGACATCTACGTGAACGGTGAACTTACCATAAAGATGTTGTTTCGTTGGCCATAGTGCGACAAGTGTGATTATTAAAACAATGAAGAAATCTACACGATGATGTTTGTAAGACTACTAAGACTTTTGAAAGCCCACTACCGAACTAATACCAAAACTTTTACCACATTCAGTACTTAGGATTGAAAAGTATCGAGCTCTTCACTTACCCCATACAACCACAAATTCCTAGGCGACTTGGCATTCAGTTATTATCACAATAAGTTTTCTTCATGCCGTGAAAACACTCCTTGAAGTCTGAACCTCCATGTTTAAAAACCTCATCCGGTTATGTAAACAAACATGGCGTGCGTATGACAGCGGTCGTATTCCTCCCCCTATAAATATATATATCTCCGAAAGTATTGATTTGCAACGGAAATTCAAGGGGAGAAAGTTTCTCAGAATGCAATAAGGGAAACAAATACTACCACACTCCCAATTGTGTGGGGAGTTTTGGTCCTATATATATGGACATAGACCTCTGTAAAACGAGATATAGTGGTCTATGATATAGAGTAAAATAATACCGACCGTTTCACCGATGGTTGAAAACTTGAAATGCCTTGACCTCGAATATGAGAGAGAGAGAGAGAGAGAGAGAGAGAGAGAGAGAGAGAGAGAGAGAGAGAGAGAGAGAGAGAGAGAGAGAGAGAGAGAGAGAGAGAGAGAGAGAGAGAGAGAGAGAGAGAGAGAGAGTTTACGAGGCAATAAGTATATTACCTACGTATATAATTGGTGCACTGCTTGATTGTCCCTTCAAAGATCTACTCGTTCTCAGTGGAATGGAGGGAAACAACTCGCGATGTTTGACAAGAAAAACGAAAAACAAAAAATGCCACATAAAAATAACACACAAAGAGGGGAAAGAATATAGAAAGCAACCTCATATTGACGACATGATAAATAGACAAGTAAAAACCTGCTGAAAAAATAAACCTTCTTGTCATAAAATCAAGTTATTAGTATGAACGAGGAAAAGAAAGTATGTCAGTAACCATTAAGCTTGTTGTAGAAAATAATACGTAAATAAAAAGGAAGGCAGCTCCCCAATATTAGAATAAAAACAACATCGAATTACGTCAGGAAGAGAGAGGAAACGTCTACCGTGGATAACACTAAAGTCGCCACCTGCAGTGATGTCGCCAGCCGCCATATATTACGTATTATAGCATCACTACTGATGTGTATGTGCCACTGAAGATGATACACAGTAGTTTATATCATGACTATATGTGTATAATCTACCCTGTTTCAGCGTTGTTTTATGTTTTGTGTCTGCAAGTCTCCTATATACGGTTTCAAATTTCACTACTCGTGTTTTTTTCGGGCGATGACGACGGCGGGAGGACTGTCAGAACATAAACACTAGCTGGCGATCTTAGTGTAGGTCGCCACTCGGGTAATATTTTTGTAATTTGTTGATTTATAGCCCTAATATGACACAGATGAAGACGCAAAATGACACAGACTCTCCAGATAGTCCCTTCTAACTTTCCTGAAATCATGGATGTAGAAATGTAAGTATTAACGCCACAAGACGTCTGTACATCGAAAAAAAACGTTGTCCTGGCGACTTTAGTGTTATCTACGGTAGAGGAGAGGAGAGGAGGAGGAGGAGGAGGAGAGGAGAGGACCTACGAAGCGATACTAATTAAGCGAAAGAGGTCACAAGAAGAAGAAAAAGAAGAAGTCTATAAAGAAAGCTTCAGAAAGGTGGAATATATGATCTCATAAACAAAATGGATAGCCTTCAAGAGAGAGACATACCG
>JACEEZ010018471.1:238688-241188 GCA_016584305.1 Chionoecetes opilio
TCATTAAATTATTCTTCGGTAGTAGGGGAGGGGGGGGGGGAATAAAGCGTTGTAACGAGGATCGAATGGCAAAATATAGTATTGAGCTGAAGGTACCGGAATCAAACCTGGAGGGAGAGTGAGGAGAAAATGCTAACAATTCCTCGGCCTTAGAGCTGGCAACACCTGTTATGATGCCAACCAGAAACAGTGAGGAAATGTTTATATAAGAGGGTAAGGAAGACGGGAAAGGAGTGTATGAGAGGAGAAAAGGCAAGCCCTATTCCTACGTCAATGGGATGAATAAGGGAAATGGGAAAAAAAAGTACAATAATAATGGTGATATGAAGTTGATAGAAGGATAAAAAAAACATTGGTAGGCATAGTACGGCGACCATAACAGATATCACAATAAGTGGAGGGGAGCCATGTACTATTGCTGATCCTTCCACTTTAAAAAGTGGGGGGGCAAGCAATGGTACGATATGCCCCCTTCCCCTTTTTATAAAAAAGTGGGGATGCATATACCATTGCTGGCCCCCCTACTTTAAAATTGATGGACCATGAACCCCCGACCCTCCCTGTACCTACGCCTATGACAGGAAGCATATATTTGTTCATTCATATATTTGTTAATTCATTAATTTATTCACATTGCTGCCGTACTCATAATGTAAAAGGTAAAGAAACATGGTACAATGAATGCGTAGACTTAATATCAGTGACAATCGTAAATTGATAAAATATGAGAGAGAGAGAGAGAGAGAGAGAGAGAGAGAGAGAGAGAGAGAGAGAGAGAGAGAGAGAGAGAGAGAGAGAGAGAGAGAGAGAGAGAGAGAGAGAGAGAGAGAGAGAGAGAGAGAGAGAGAGAGAGAGAGAGAGAGAGAGAGAGAGAGAGAGAGAGAGAGAGAGAGAGAGAGAGAGAGAGGAGAGAGAGAGAGAGAGAGAGAGAGAGGAGAGAGAGAGAGAGAGAGAGAGAGAGAGAGAGAGAGAGAGGAGAGAGAGAGAGAGAGAGAGAGAGAGAGAGAGAGAGAGAGAGAGAGAGAGAGAGAGAGAGGAGAGAGAGAGAGAGAGAGAGAGAGAGAGAAGAGGAGAGAGAGAGAGAGAGAGAGAGAGAGAGAGAGAGAGAGAGAGAGAGAGAGGAGAGAGAGAGAGAGAGAGAGAGAGAGAGATATACGGTACCCTCGCATTTGGTCGTCCTTTACACTTTTCGGATGTCATCACTATCCATAAGCCGGTGTATAAAATCAGAAATTAGTCCAGATGTACCCATAGATGAATCATGTTTTTCTGTTTGAATTCTCTAAAACTTAACCTGTTATCAAAGGGCAAGGGTAGAATGTTTCAGCTATTTGTAGAGAGAGTAGTGTCGTGCCTTCCATGTAACCCTTCCTCTCTGTCCCCATGTATCACTGAGCGCGCCTCTACCTGTCACAGCGGTCAAAGTTCTCAGAGCAGACAGCCTCACATGCTGCGGGCTGACTTACTGGCCACACCGAGCGCCAGTTGGCCGCCTCTCAAACGGTACGTGACACTGTGTGGTTCTCTGCGCCTGATACTATTATAGCCTGTATCGTAGTTTTGAATTCATCTTCTTCGCTTTCTTCTTGCTGTGTCCCTGTCGCGTAGTGTTGGCTCGCCTTACGGACGGCATTTGTCTACCGTCGTCTCTGTTTATAAATGATGTAGCCTGTTGACGTCCAGAAATTATCAATAGCGTCTCTGTCCTGTGTATGATGTAGCCTGTTCAAGTCCAGAAATAATGTATAGCTAAATCCATAGAGTTGTTTGTCCTGCTTACGATTATCTCGACACCAGACCCGTATCCTGTGGTCTCGTATGAATATGTATCATAAAATGCGTGCCTTTCACCTTCTTTTAAAACTATATCAATGGCCACCCAGAGGCTTATGTATTCATTGCCGGAGTAAAACAAGGGTGAGGGGGGAAACGGAGGGGGGTGGGGAAGGAGAGGGCAGATGGACGTATGTGTACTTTATGAAACTCTAAAGCAGCTTAGTAGGCCACGTATGTATACATATATCTAGCATTTTGTAGCTCCAATTGCAAAATTTCATACAATACTCGTATAGCATCATGCGGAGAAAGTCATGCGGAATGAAAACCAAGTAGCAACACCTGGTGACTGTAAATTGCGTTGACAGGAGAGCCTTATAGAGGGTGAGCCACGTGTGAGTAAGGAAAGTGAACACCCTAAAATCACGTCGTGTGAGGCTTAAAGAACTATTTTTAGAGTATCAGAGGAGCAACAAAATAATGCCTGAATACAGTAATTTGACTCCCTGTTATAGCGTGATACTCTGCTTGTGCTTGTACTACTTTTTTTTTTTTTTTTTTTTTACATCACAAGGAACTGGCCAAGGGCACAACAAAAATGGGTAACACAAAGCCCGCTTAGTTGCCAGTCCCTATAAAGAAGACAGTAAGAGAATAAAATAAAAAAGAGGGGTGAGCCAATTTAGTTCGGGAGGTGTCTTGTTACTCCTCTTTTGAAAAGATT
>JACEEZ010018471.1:246188-311188 GCA_016584305.1 Chionoecetes opilio
TTTTACTGTCTACGGCTCTGGGTATATGGTACTGTGCCATGAGTGAGTCTGCTAACTGTGTGTCCTGCCCCACAGGTCACGGTCACGGTCACGGCGCGGGGTGCGACTGTGAGCTCTGCGCCACGGAGTTCCCCCTCCGCACCCACCTCCTTATCGACATGTCATACTCGAGGCTGAATCAGAATCAGGATCAGCAGACGACGTCACCAAAAACCAGCACGGTGTCAAGGTTCAACTTTTTCAGTCGCAAGAAGACGTCCAGCTCGTCCTCGGCAGCTCAGACGGCCGCTACGTTGGCCCTGCTGAGGGAGCAGAGAAGCCTCAATGCCGCCAAGGTGAGGCTCTGCTGCTGCTTGCGCCACTTTGCTGAGCTTTAACTTTGAGGAGATTGCAGGAAGGGAGAACTAAGGTGACGATGACATAAACACGATGTAGCAAAATAACTATAATATGCAATTAGGTTCAAGGTTACCATTATTTGTTCTCCCACACATATCAACTTGGAACTCACTATAGCTGTCAGACACGGCACCTATGTGGTTTTCAGGCTGGTAAAATGCAAGTGATTATATTTGTTGTTGTCGTGACAGGCGCTGAAGGCGGCCGAGGAGGAGGACATGGCGGCCTCCAAGTCCCTGGCGCCCGTGACGCTGAGCACCCTCAAGCACGACTCTCTCATGATCCCCGCGGCCCGCATGGCGCAGTTCTTCCCCGCAGGACACCCGGTGCGTCATTTGATTCGCACAACACAAGACAATGCGTCACAAACTTACGTCTATCAACGAATCATTGATCGTAATCTAAGGGACAAAGGTGTCTCGTGCATCTAAAATATTTCCTCAAGTTGTCATAGTAATTTGGACGGTGCATAAAGAATCACCAGGTGCCTATGCAGTGGATTATGATGAAATAATGGGTTAGGTAATGATTAACTGCGCTACAGAAGTTATTACAAGCCATCAGGAAGTTTTCACTCATAGGTAGTAAAGACAATTAACACGTAAAACAAGAGTTGTTAATGGCAGTAGCTATTCATCTATAGGTATACGTAAAGCTTTGGATCACTTTCTTCTCCATCATGACTTGATACTTTCAAAAGAGGAATATAGATCTTTCAATATTAAAACCATATCGTAAGAACATAAGAAAATAAGGAAGCTACAAGAGGCCGCGAGGCCTACACGTGGTAGTTCTTGTCTTATATCCACATACTTTTAATCCTTAGTGTCTCTGTCTCTGTAAAACAATGCTTTTTTATATATCAGATTCCAACGACCACCAGCCACGGCCGCTTGAGGCTCCTGGAGGCACCCCAGCAAAACCTGAAGGTGGTGTTCCACATGATGGGCCACGCGGTCCACGTCGCCCCCGCCCTGAGCTCCCCGCTGCAGGACCTCTACTCCCAGCACCGAGACTGCGTACTGAAGGTGTGCCCGCCTTGACGTGCCTCCTACCCGGGAATTACTATCTGTAGGCTACGTATTCATATAATGAATAGGTAAACATCAGCATCATGACTAACACCATCATAATCATAACCACTTCCTTTACCATCATCAACATAGTCTTTGTGATTAACTCCATTGACATCAACGTCGTTATGGGGAGGCGGTGGCCGAGTGGTCAGCGCCTGCAAGTGGCGAGCTCGATGTTCCGAGTTCGAAATTCCCTCCAGGGTCCAAAATCTCTCTGCAACCGTCGAGTAGCCGAAGAACACCCATGGATATGCTGACCATTAGCTCTATTACCTTCGACGGCGAGTGCATCCGAGGACACAGAGGGGAGGCGCATGAGCCTCTGATCTGAGGCGCCACTATAGAAATTCCAGCCTGCGCGCCACCACGGTGTATAGGTAAAAAACTACAAAAATAGCCTCAACATTGCTAGAAAGGTCGTGAAAGTTGTGAAACACCTTAGGGCGGCGCGGGTGTCTCAGGTGGTCTAAGAGACTTCCGTATTGTATTACTGTCTCTCTGTGGCGAAGAAAAGTATGTGTGTGTGTGTGTGTATGCACTATTTTTGATAATTCATAAGTAGTATGGTGTAATAATAAGAATTTGTGTACTCCATCCTGTAGCTTATCATGCTTTCCGAATTATTGATCTATTGTTGTCAGGTATACTGTAAGTGAAATCCAGGTAAGCATGAATTCTTGGTGACTTGAGACATGAGGAACCTCAACTCCCTCCTTATGTCAAGTTACTAACGCATCAGGTGTCCCTCGATAAGTTAAAGAGTGTTACTTACCTTAGTTTAAAAGAATATCTTACGGTAATTAGCACTGCCTTATATCTCTACTGCCCTCGTAACGACAGTGGCCCTGCTGCAGGCGTTCCGGGCGGCGGTGGGCGGGGCAGGCGCGAGCAGCGCGGCGCTGCAGGGGATGGTGCTGCTCAACCTGGAGCGCGGCGGCGAGATGGGCGCAGGTCAGTGCCACCACCAAGAATACTATATTCTTATAGTATAGTATCCTTGGCTACCACACACGGGAACCCACACACAAAAATGAAAATGAGGGGACGGGTAGACGTTTGATTGCTTGCATATGCCTCATTTACCCAATTAATAGGAAATGCATCTCTGAGCCTCAGAAGTTACGATTTCATTTTGCTGTTTTTTTTTCTGTATGTGGCATTTCAACATGAAGATGTATCATGATGATTAGATTCGATAGTCATAACTCTAAACATATCTTTGTACCTTCCATACAAAGTAGTCATTCATATTATCCTCTAGTATAGATTTGCAGCTCTTGACTACCTTCCAGTCCAATCTAAGAAGTTTCAATCATAGCTCCAGGAAATAAATACATATATTGCGGATCCGATTCCATTACCGAGTGTACATTGCATTACCATTATTATTTACCATATATCATAATTATTTATTGCCATTATTGTGTAATTAATAATGAAGTATTATTAATTGTCATTATTATTGGATCAGATTCCATTACATTCGACCTTAAACCCAGATGCCAACCCTGTCATTTCAATGCGGCAGAGAGGCAGCTGATGGGTCTGTTTTTCTTTCTTGGTGTGCGCGACTTGGTGGGACAGTGGAGTACCCTTTCATGATATTGTGGGTGTGGACGGACGGCAGTGCGACTACCGCCTCATCATCAATAAACTACGCAATCTCAGCCTCGAGGTGTTCGATCCCGTCAAAACAGGCTTCTCTTGCCCTCACCTTTTCGACACTTTTGAAGAAGTGGCCATGTTGGCGCGACCCCCTCTCGGTAGGTCTCTCTCTCTCTCCTCTCTCTCTCTCTCTTTTCTCTCTCTCTCTCTCTCTCTCTCTCTCTCTCTTCTCTCTCTCTCTCTCTCTCTCTCTCTCTCTCTCTCTCTCTCCTCTCGCTCTCGCTTCTCCTCTCTCTCTCTCTCTCTCTCTCTCTTCTCTCTCTCTCTCTCTCCTCTCTCTCTCTCCTCTCCCCTCTCTCTCTTTTTCTCCCCTCTCTCTCTCTCTCTCTCTCTCTCTCTCTTGCATAATACATTCAAAACAGTCACTGCAGGCTTTTTTTCTGTCAACACTCACGCCCCTTGTCTCCCATTGGCAGAAAAAATAGCGCGCAAGGCCACCACCTCGGCCACAGGTTACATCCTCACCGTCTTCAAAGTGTTCGAGGGCGACGACAGCGTGAAGTTTGAAAGGAACTGGCTGAGCTGGACAGGTGAGAGCATGAGGGGGTCCTGGGATTGGGAAGCACATGTGAGCCAGAGATGGACGAATGATTTATATTACATGTAAAGGAGAGAGAGAGAGAGAGAGAGAGAGAGAGAGAGAGAGAGAGAGAGAGAGGAGAGAGAGAGAGAGAGAGAGAGAGAGAGAGAGAGAGAGAGAGAGAGAGAGAGAGAGGGAAGAGAGAGAGAGAGAGAGAGAGAGAGAGAGAGAGAGAGAGAGAGAGAGAGAGTAGAGAGAGGAGAGAGAGAGAGGAGAGGAGAGAGAGAGAGAGAGAAGGGGAGAGAGAGAGAGAGAGAGAGAGAGAGAGAAAAGAGAGAGAGAGAGAGAGAGAAGAGAGGAGAAAAGAGAGAGAGAGAGGAGAGAGAGAGAGAGAGAGAGAGAGAGAGAGAGAGAGAGAGAGGAGAGAGAGAGAGAGAGAGAGAGAGAGAGAGAGAGAGAGAGAGAGAGAGAGAGGAGAGAGGAGAGAGAGAGAGAGAGAGAGAGTATCACATTATGCCTGGTAGCCGTGATAGGTCAAGGTCACAAAAGTCGTCCACCCTCCCATCGTAATCCCATGCACCAGGTATCTGTCGAACCTCAAGCTATCGGTGCCGCATCATCAAAAACTAACCTAAATTTAAGAGGAGAGAGCGCGTGTTGCTTCTTCGATCAAGTTATAATCCTAATCGTCTCTTTTAAAGGAACTACCACATGTAGGTCTCACAGCCTCTTGGACCTTCCTTATTTTCGTGTATATGACCTCTGATGTCTGGCACATTTCCCCCTTTTTTTGGCATTAAATCAATCAATCCTTATTTTCTTATGTTCTTATGTCTCCCGCAGGGGCAGGGACGCTTTACAAGAGTCTGAGCAACGAGGTGGGTCTTCGCCGCCTCACGTTGCACAAGTCGCGTAGCCAGGGCGGCATGCTGCACTACATCCTCCTGTGTGACTGCTCCAACTTCCTCACCAGTATCCATCAGGCGGTGAAGGCCATTCCGTCCCTCAGGATGCGACTATGCGGTGACATGGGCCTCTACAGACCTATATCCACTTACTGATAAAGGTCTCGCCAAGGATAATATACAAGATAATTATATACTATCCTTGGGTCTCGTCGTGCATAGGACATTTTGCAGGGATTTTATCATTTACAGGAGCTACCATGCATGTGTAGGTCTCACGGCCTCTTGTAGCTTCCTTATATTCTTATGTTCTTATTTTAGGGTGTTGGGGTTGTTCATATCATGTGTGAGGGTGTCAGAACCGTGCACAGGGTACGTTAAGGTGTAGGAAGAAGGCAATTAGAGGAGAGGGGACATTAATTAAGGGCATAGGAAGGTGACATGCTCGTGTATGGTGTAAAGCAAGGCCAAGAGAGTAAGGTAGTAGTAAGAGAGAATAGTAAGGGTAGGTAGTTGGAGAGTATTATTAATTATATCTTATTCCCTTGGTCTTGTTTCCCTTGGTGTTGGTGTCAAGAGGAGGTGCTGGAGGCTATAGGGGAGGTGCTGGAGGCAAAAGAGGAGGTGCTGGAGGCTATAGGGGAGGTGCTGGAGGCAAAAGAGGAGGTGCTGGAGGCTATAGGGGAGGTGCTGGAGGCAAAAGGGGAGGTGCTGGAGGCAAAAGGGGAGGTGCTGGAGGCAAAAGGGGAGGTGCTGGAGGCAAAAGGGGAGGTGCTGGAGGCAAAAGGGGAGGTGCTGGAGGCAAAAGGGGAGGTGCTGGAGGCAAAAGGGGAGGTGCTGGAGGCTATAGGGGAGGTGCTGGAGGCAAAAGGGGAGGTGCTGGAGGCTATAGGGGAGGTGCTGGAGGCTATAGGGGAGGTGCTGGAGGCAAAAGGGGAGGTGCTGGAGGCAAAAGGGGAGGTGCTGGAGGCAAAAGGGGAGGTGCTGGAGGCTATAGGGGAGGTGCTGGAGGCTAAAGGGGAGGTGCTGGAGGCTAAAGGGGAGGTGCTGGAGGCTAAAGGGGAGGTGCTGGAGGCAAAAGGGGAGGTGCTGGAGGCAAAAGGGGAGGTGCTGGAGGCTATAGGGGAGGTGCTGGAGGCTAAAGGGAGGTGCTGGAGGCTAAAGGGGAGGTGCTGGAGGCTAAAGGGGAGGTGCTGGAGGCTAAAGGGGAGGTGCTGGAGGCTATAGGGGAGGTGCTGGAGGCTAAAGGGGAGGTGCTGGAGGCAAAAGGGGAGGTGCTGGAGGCTAATAGGGGAGGTGCTGGAGGCTAAGGGGAGGTGCTGGAGGCTAAAGGGGAGGTGCTGGAGGCTAAAGGGGAGGTGCTGGAGGCTAAAGGGGAGGTGCTGGAGGCAAAAGGGGAGGTGCTGGAGGCTATAGGGGAGGTGCTGGAGGCTAAAGGGGAGGTGCTGGAGGCTAAAGGGGAGGTGCTGGAGGCTAAAGGGGAGGTGCTGGAGGCTAAAGGGGAGGTGCTGGAGGCTAAAGGGGAGGTGCTGGAGGCAAAAGGGGAGGTGCTGGAGGCTATAGGGGAGGTGCTGGAGGCTAAAGGGGAGGTGCTGGAGGCTAAAGGGGAGGTGCTGGAGGCTAAAGGGGAGGTGCTGGAGGCTAAAGGGGAGGTGCTGGAGGCAAAAGGGGAGGTGCTGGAGGCTATAGGGGAGGTGCTGGAGGCTAAAGGGGAGGTGCTGGAGGCTAAAGGGGAGGTGCTGGAGGCAAAAGGGGAGGTGCTGGAGGCTATAGGGGAGGTGC
Organism: Chionoecetes opilio; assembly: GCA_016584305.1. Classification (NCBI taxonomy): domain Eukaryota; kingdom Metazoa; phylum Arthropoda; class Malacostraca; order Decapoda; family Majidae; genus Chionoecetes; species Chionoecetes opilio. The sequence goes on from JACEEZ010018471.1 coordinate 252,536, forward strand.
TGGAGGCTAAAGGGGAGGTGCTGGAGGCTAAAGGGGAGGTGCTGGAGGCTAAAGGGGAGGTGCTGGAGGCAAAAGGGGAGGTGCTGGAGGCTATAGGGGAGGTGCTGGAGGCTAAAGGGGAGGTGCTGGAGGCTAAAGGGGAGGTGCTGGAGGCTAAAGGGGAGGTGCTGGAGGCTAAAGGGGAGGTGCTGGAGGCTATAGGGGAGGTGCTGGAGGCTTACACGAGACAGTTCCGCGCACAAAGATGACGGAAGGGAGCACCTCATTCGTCCCCGCTAAGTAGTTTGGAGTAATCATTCATGTGATTATTTATTTGCTTTACATAAACTGATAAAGGCCCTTGACGTCCAGAGATAAAACGTAAAGTACTTTGCATGAAGATATAATACGTGAGGATATCCGAGCACCTTCTGATGAGAGTCACCGTGATTGATATGTTTCTTTCATGAATTGTGATCATTTACTGTTACGCATATTTTCATATAATTCATCACTATTTTTTTTCATACATTTGTAGGACAATCATCGTGTGCATCACAACCCTCCATCTGCCATCACCTTCACGCAGAGATCCCACTCGTTGCCGCCCTTCTCTGTCTATGTAGCACGGTGGTCTCCAACCTTCTGGCGACCTTGGAACACATTCAAGGTTGATATGATGGAGGACGCAGGGAATATCAAAATCACACATAAATACAATACGTCTGAATACACACACACCACACACACACACACACACACACACACACACACACACACACACACACACACACACACACACACACACACAGTGAGTAACGTCCTGGACCTGCCATTTAGCAGACCTAGGTTCGAAGCTTGTTCACGTTCAGGCCTATATCGCTGTCCAGCGGGCAGTTACTGCACCCTGCCTTACTGAGCAAGGGGGTGGTGTGTGTAATGTGTGACGTCAAAGCTTTACTGGTCTCTGTGATATATATATATATATATATATATGCGTAGGCTACATGTGAGAAAGATTGACAGCTATTGTATCATAAATCTGCAAGGCAGTCCGTGGCCTGCATATAGAGGTCATCGCGCACGCGGACCACAGGTTGGGCACCATGGTGCACAGTCACAAACGTAGGACTTAGCTCATGCTGAAATTAATTTGTTTAGTGTTAATCTGTTGTATTGATAACAATTTCTGAAGGATAATATCTATAACTATATACCTTGGTATAACACTCCCGCACTTTGCAATATGTACTTCATAACTGAATATTGTGTTATAGTTCATTCTACTTTGTACAAATGGATCTGATGAAAACGAACTGTAGTTTTACTTTTGTCACCACATTCTCTGTTCATGAACACGCTTCTTTGTTGCACATTTGTTATTTCTCCTTCCTCTGACAACTAGCGTTGCTACCACGCTATGAAACAAAGATGTCAGCTACATTAATTACTACTATGTTTGGATCACATCTTACCCACCGTTGGGGATGTCGATCAGAAGAAATGTACCCAACACAGGTGCTGATCAAGTACATGGTCCATGGGTCATAAGGCAAATTAAATAACAACTGCCACTACTGACGCTGAAAGTGCGGGCTGCAGTGTGATTAATGGTTTTTTCAGCTAAGAATGGACTGAAAAACTCAATGTCATTGTCAATAAGAGGCAATGAGTGCAAGCTATACGTCCATAGTTCTCCCAGCAAGGAGACAAAAACGGGAATGTGTGACCAGGCAGGATGGGAGCACAAGCCGTGGAGCTATAGCATACCTCCATGACAAGCGCAGTTCCTATGAAAACCAAGAGGCTCCATCAGAATCAGAATCCTTCCGAAGATAAAGGCCTCATAAAGCATCATTACAAATCTAGAAAATATTATAATGTAGCCAGAGGATGGAGATGTGGGTGAAATAAGTTCAGAATCGTCCAATGTTGAAGAGAAGATCCTGATCCAAGAGAAGATAAGAGCTGTGCCATATGAATGAAGCGGATGAACTCTCGTGTGGGGGAGATCCACGCACACAGCTCTCTTAATATTTCAGCTAGGGTGGAGTCAAAAGCTTTTCGTCTCATCAACTCCCTCCTCTGACTGACTATCTTCAATCTTTAAAGGTTGCTGGACACCACCCTTTCAGCTCCCTTCCATAAACTCTATTGACCTAAGGTGATGGCTTAATTAAAAGATTTATTCATTGTCATATCCTCTGCTAACTACTTGCAACATGTATAGATAGCTGTGGGCCTAAGTACAAACATTCCTGCACATGGTAACGCATGTGTTTTTTTCTCTATTCTGAAATGACTAAGAAATAGCAGCACACCTGCACTCTAGACATACTCTTGTCAGTGTGACAAGAATAGGCTTGTTCTGCGAACATGTCTAAAATCACAAGATAAATCTTGTCACACTGACAAGATCTTAACTTGTCAACCATGACAAGATTGTGTTCGTCAACATGACAAGATTTGACCGTCTTCCATGACAAGAAGCATCTTGTCATGGAAGACAAGTTAAATTTTGTCATTGTTGACGAACACAATCTTGTCATGGTTGACAAGTTAAGATCTTGTCAGTGTGACAAGATTTATCTTGTGATCACGTTCGCAGAACAAGTTGTTTCTAGTCACACTAACAAGTTTTTTTTTTGGAGATCTTCACCATCTCACGTCTCTACATTGCTGCTGGTGTTACAACTTTGCTTCCTTGTTGTTACAACGAAACTATCCAGATTTTCCATGAACGTTCATTCATTGTTGAGACACCCTGAGGAAAAATAAAGGAAATTATCTATCTATATATATATATATATATATATATATAATTTTTTTTTTTTTTTCTCTCTCTCTCTCTCTCTCTCTCTCTCTCTCTCTCTCTCTCTCTCTCTCTCTCTCTCTCTCTCTCTCTCTCTCTCTCTCTCTCTCTCTCTCTCTCTCTCTCTCTCTCTCTCTCTCTCTCTCTCTCTCTCTCTCTTCTTCACATCTTTTCCTCCCTTACTCCATCACCCTTCCTCCCTCTCTCCCTAACTCTGATCCCTCCCTCTCCCTGCCTGCTGCCCTGGAAAGCAGGCAAGCAGGGAGAGGGAGGGAGGAAAGCAAGACTAGAGGTCGAGAAAAAACAACAACAGCACCGCACACACACAATTAGCACACACAGACATGCACACACTCACAAGCTGATAATGATAATAGTTTGTTGGCCGGAGAGGATTCGAACCCGTGCGCTTTTAGCCAGATGATATGCCAGCTTGGAGTTAGTTAGATAGACCAGGAGGGATCTCTCCCTTGAGGCTTGCAGGGAGCTTGGATCACTGATGTCAGTCTGAGGGAGAAGTGGAACCCGTGTGTCCTCAGGGTGGAGTTAGTAGCTAAGTACACTACACTGTACCGCTACTCTCACTATCACTTTGGAGCTTATACAGCCCAAGGCATACTTCAGGGTGGGCAGCTCCTGTAAGAGTAGCGGTGCCCCAGGCTCGGTGCATCATCTCGGAGCTCTTAGGAGAACACGGGCAATAAAGGTGTTTTCCCAGGTTTTTGCCTGGCAAAATGAGCCTAAAGGTAAAAGTCACAGTAGGAGTTCGGGTGAGGTGTACAAATATAACTTCTCGATTATTTTTAGCTGGGTGCTCCATAGCTCAGTGGTAAAGTGTTGGTGTTTCAATACGTCAACAAAAAGGTGATGGGTTCGATTCCCGCACAAGTCCTTTACCGAGCTCGGACCCCGTCCCCCCTCAAACCCTCTGGCGGTCTGTCGACCTCCCTCCCTCTGGCCAAGGGAAGGTAACTGATAGGCAAGACGTGGATGCGAGGATCCCCCCCAACCCCCTCCCCATCCCCCCGTCTATCGACCTCCCTCCCTCTGGCCAGGGGAAGGTAACTGGTGGATGAGAGCTCCCCCATCCTAATCCCCCCTCCCACCCTCTGACCGCCCATCGACCTCCCTCCCTCTGGCCAAGGGAAGGTAACTGATGGACGAGTGAGAGATAAAAAAAAATAAAAAAAAGCATAAAAAATAATAATAACGGGTTGTAATGGTAACTGTAAATAGTAATGGGTCTGGTTGTATCTGATGGTAGAGGTTTAAAGAGCGGTCGACGTCATATGGGTGGTTCAAGGGTCGTGGTCAGGATAGGTTGCTCAGGTCGACGTGATGACAGTTAGGGTCAAAGTGATGGAAAGGTCAAGGGTTAGGTTAGGGGTCCACATGATGGTCCGGTTCGAAGGGGCGTATCTGAGCTCACTCAGTGCGTATCTGCCTTCTCGCATCGGACCCCAGACCCTAGCCCCCAGCCCGCCCGTCACCCAGACCCCCACCACCATCCAACCGCACCCCGGCGCCTAGCCAACCCCAAGGGTTCATTGCCCACCACGCCCACCACCCAGGCACTGAGACCAGACCCTAGCCCTCAGGTACTAAAGATATAAAAATAATAAATAAATAATAAAGGACAATGGACATCGGACTAATAAAAAGAAGTAAAATAAAATAAAAGAAGTAAATAAAATACATGAATATTTATTATTTACAAACTTTATTTTTATATATAAAAACCAACCATCCAAGGTATATTATATATAATATGTGTTTAATAAAGATATAAAATATCGTAATTAATATATATATTTATGTGTATGTATGTATATATAGTTAGATAGATTGATGGATAGAGATGGACTATTTGATTTAAAAACAAATGTATTAACTGAAAATATTTCAATCAAGTTTGCACAAAGTAAATTATTGAATTACATGAAAAAATATTTTACGAGTACGTTGAATTTCATGACAAGATTAGAACTTGTCATGTGCAGAAGAAAATGAGGAAGAGATCTTGTCAGTGTGACGAGTTTTCTTGTCAAACCTAACGAAAGACGATGAAAGACGAAAGAAGAAATGACGAAGGCCGAAATCTTGTCACTGTGACAAGATTTGTGACAATTCTGTGTTTACAGTGTGCAACACCTCCATGAACAGGGTGCAGATCCAGTAGTGTGAGAAATAGTATTAGGGATTCCGGTAGCAATCCCTATGTAGGGATAGGGGTGGATGCTATGCCTTTACATAAAGTACCGTATGTATGGCAGCATGCACCTAAGGCAAAGGGAAAACCACGCAGGTGCAGTCTGTAGGTGTGTACATTTTGTTCTGTGGATCATGTAAATAAGATCGTGTTGAATTTGTATCCTGCATTTGGCAAACAGTGATCATCTGCAGCTCTAGAATGATTATAGCTGGAGGCAGTGGCGGTTTTGGCTTGTGTGGCGCCCTGGGCAAACCCTTACTTTTTTATTGAGATATTAGGAACTACAAAATTATCTAATATTTATAATTAATATTTATTATTGTTATTACTAGCAAAATTTGCTAGTAATAACAATTACGAGGGAGGGAAGAGAGAGAGAGAGAGAGAGAGAGAGAGAGAGGAGAGAGAGAGAGAGAGAGAGAGAGAGAGAGAGAGAGGGAGACGAGGGAGGAGGAGAGAGAGAGAGAGGAGAGAGAGAGAGAGAGAGAGAGCGAGCGAGCGAGCGAGCGAGCGAGACGAGGAGCGAACGAGCGAGAAGGGGAGAGAGAGAGAGAGAGAGAGAGAGAGAGAGAGAGAGAGAGAGAGAGAGAGAGAGAGAGAGAGAGAGAGAGAGAGAGAGAGAGAGAGAGAGAGAGAGAGAGAGAGAGAGAGAGAGAGAGAGAGAGAGAGAGAGAGAGAGAGAGAGAGAGAGAGAGAGAGAGAGGGATGAGAGAAGAGAGAGAAGATGTAGAGAGAGAGAGAAGGAGAGAGATGAGGAGAGAGAGAGACAGAGAGAGAGAGGAGTAGAGAGAGGAGAGAGAGAGAGAGAGGTGTGAAAAGCATAAACATAAAAGTGTCTCCTGTGCAGTGAGTGAGCAGTGAGTGGGCAGTGAGGGTCTCAGGCAGCAGGGCCAGGGGTCACGTCGCGCTAGGGGCTATAGGGGGCTAGTGGCTGGCTTGTGTGTATTTGGCGCGCGATGAAAGTTTCGCGCACTTACCTATTATGAAGTAGTATTGATAGTTTCATTTTGTCCTTGATATCATCTACTAAATCAAACCCACGTCTAACCTAACATAATCTGATTTAAACTAACAACCGTTTATGGCTCTATAGCTAAAATGGAAAATTTTCGGTATTAAGCCAGCACACACACACCAGCGCGGCCTGTCCGGCCGACGAAAAGGGGCGTGGCTAGAGGCGGCCGGTGTGTGTGGGGGGGTGTTTTTCATCCGGCGGGGCCTGTCGCAGCGGCCGGATGAAAATCAGTTGGCGCTTGAAAATTCCGTCCGGCGCGGCCTGCCGCCTGCGTGTGTGTGGGTGCCTTCCGGCGCGGCCCGCCCCTCGTTCGGCCAGATAATGACTAATTGTACCAGTTATAATTGTATTTATGATAATATAGGTATTATATATGACGTATTATATATAGTATGACGTATTATATATAAGTATTATATATGGCTGCACATGCAGCCATCACCAACAAGTCATTTTCGGACAGCGGATTCATGTTGTCACCACGGTGGTCCGACGTGTACTGTATATTTTCATGAGGCGGCCGGTGTGTGTGTGGGTCTCGTCCGGCGAACGATGCCCCGCCACTTTTTGTCGGCCTGACAGGCCGCGCCGGTGTGTGTGTGGCCGGCTTTATATGTATCGCCATTGGCATGGGAAATTGAGAAAATTGGGATTAAAATTAAGGATGAAAAGATCTGCACGATGATGTAAGTTAAATTTGTTAGTTTTTAGTGCCCAATATCGAAATTATACCAATAATTGGGGTGATTGGAAAGAGGGTGGTGCTGGCTTCTGTGTTTATTTGAATTTGGCGCGCGAAATTATCGGCAACTCGGTCGATAAAAGACCGAGTGAGCGGTGTGTGATTTTTAAAAAAATCCTAGGCGATCATGACACCAGCCCCAGACCCAGACCGACTTCTCTGTCGATAAAATGCCGAAAAAACCTCAGTGTGAACCAGTCTTTAACCTTAATCTAACCTAGCGTGGCCACCGAGATGATAAGGCCTGGTGGATCGCCCGTGACGTCACACCATAAGGATACCACCCGCTCCGCTCCCTGTACAAGTTTACCTACCTAATATAATGTTTATCAGTATAAAAGATATACTGTTATCTTCGGAAATGTTTGTTCTATAATATTATCAAATAAAAAACCGTAAAACACACAAAGCAAATGCCATTATGAGACTTTCAAGAAATATGCATGAACTTAAACTTTTCGCCATTTAATATTTTGTGGAAAACTTTTTACATGGAGAATATCAATAGAAGCGGAATTAATTAGCTTTCCATGATATATTCCTTTTCTGATAAGAATTAGAACATGCATAAATTAGCGTTACTAATAAATAACATATGAAAGGGTTATTTAACAAGGAGGAGTAATGACGGGAAAATCAGCGAGCTCCACTTCTTGGCCCCCGTCCCTGCCGATTTTGTTCCCATCCCTGTAGAGTTCAGTATCCGTAAGCCGCCCGTCCACCCCCCGCAGGGTGCCTTGGAGGCCTCGACGGCGGCCACCCGGCGGGGGGGGTTTGGCCAGCCACAGGAGTTTTTTGCCCCGGGGCCACCCACTGAGCTCTATATGAACATTAGGTCATATAGAACTTTAGTGCTCCCACCCCCTCCCTCACGGACAGCAGCGCGGTGGTTGGGTTTTAAGTTGGGTTTGGTTTAGTTATTTTAAAAAAAAGCAAAAACAAAACCCTAACTTAAGGTGGTTCTAAGGGTTTTTTGGGCATTTTTGTAGAAGAGAAGTCGTGTCTGGGGGCTAGGTGGAGATTTACTTCAACACGAAATTTCGTTTCGGTCGACAAATTTTCTTTTTCTTTTGGCCCTTTTTTGTTTTTAGTATCGTTTTGTATTAGTTTTTAGTATCGCTTTTTTCTGGTGATGTCCTATGAGCATCACAAACTGGCAGCGAACCTGTCTTCTTCGGGAAAGGGCACGGGTGAGGTGGAGACAGAGTTGTGAAGGGAGGGACCCCTGTCGCTGTCAGCAGTGGGTGGGTATGTAAAAGGTGGTGACTTTTAGGGGAGGATTTAGGTTTAGTATAACCCAGTAACATCACCGGGGGGCCTAGTAGGTGTGAGCGGCGAAGGGCGGCCCCCCGCGGCAAATTCCCTCCGCAGCCCCCGGGGGGCCGCGGGATTTTCAGACAGGAAAAAAATTTACTATGTGGAAAATTAATGTACAGAATTTGAAGAATTGAATATTTCTATGTGTAAACATTTTGAAACAACAGTTATATGATTATCTTGATGTAGTAATACAATCAGTAGTGACAAGCAGCGGCAACTTGACGTCAATCCTCCGGAGGCCCGCTGGTTAGTGTGAAATATTCATTTCATTTTATATATATATATTAACACAGTAATATACATAGTATCTCAATATCGGTACCATCACTATTATTAGGCCTGTTCAAGCTATTAAAAATTGTTATAGAAGTTTTTATAATAGTTTATAGAAATTATCATATATCAGTTTATTTTAAATATTGCCAGCTTAATCAGGAACACCCAGAGATACATAGAAATAAAGATGAGATATACGTACATAGGAAGGAGTTTACATGGAAAAAGGTTATCAGTTAGTTTATGTGTGTAGTTACATATAAAAATAACATTGATTATCCGAGCAAAGATTACGGGATAACACAAGGTCATATTTTCCCTTATTTCAATAATTTCCATCATATAATTATCAACACATATCACAATACTCAATGGTACACCTAATAAGGAATATGTAGATGATGAAGTTAAAATGGATAATATCATAATTTAGAATATAATATTTTGAAATAATTTCTCAGCTATCATTACACTAAACTGCCAGACGTACGATAGCCATTACAAAGGGTTAAAAACCCACAAAAGGCCTTAAATTGTCACCCTTAACCAGTCGATACCATAATGAGAACATAGTTATAACATGTTTTCGCTCCTTCATTATATCAAAATAGACTGAATAATATAAATAATTGCAGTACGACACGTTTTTTTAGGAATTCCTTGACGGCGCCTGGCGCTGTGTCTGAGTGAAAATAATCAGTTACTTGGAAAACGCACGAGTGGGTGGATGTTGTTATGTTGTTCGCCGCAACCTATATCCTTCTACATGGCTGTTCACGCCATTCAGTGTTCCACGTACACCAGCATGTAAACTCATAACGAAAATGTTTTTGTACTTATGAAATAAACAATGTCCGTAGCAATTATGATCCTAGCAATCTCCTTTTCATCGTATTACTGGATAACGACACAGGAACATTTCTGGTTAAATTTTCTAAGCATATTGCATTATATAGTAATGTTTTTATAAGTGTTGAACAGCCCATTAGTCTATTAATCGGCTAATGGGTTGTGCAACACCCCTTTAAACATTACTATATCTGCAATATACTTAGAAAGTATAACCATAAATATTCCTCAATCAGTTAATATAAAAGCGGCAAATGGTCATATGCCCTACGGCGGGCCGCTGGGAGCGGCCCGCCGGTGAGCCTCTGAGCAAATCCCCAGCGGCCCTACGTCGTACACTTCCGTCGGGCCGCCGGTAAGACATACGGAGGGCCTCCGGAGGCCCTACGTCTTTGTGTTTGCTGGGTAATTAATAGGGTGGGCGTGAAAGCGTGGACACTGCACAGCAAGTGTTCAATGATTTCCGGGACGTTCTTGTACCAGGGGCAGTTAAGGTCTCAGGCAGCAGGGCCAGGGGTCACGTCGCGCTAGGGGCTATAGGGGGCTAGTGGCTGGCTTGTGTGTATTTGGCGCGCGATAGATAAGTTTTCGCGCACTTTACCTATTATGAAGTAGTATTGATAGTTTCATTTTGTCCTTGATATCATCTACTAAATCAAACCCACGTCTAACCTAACATAATCTGATTTAAACTAACAACCGTTTATGGCTCATATAGCTAAAAGGGAAAATTTTCGGTATTAAGCCGGCCACACACACACCAGCGCGGCCTGTCCGGCCGACGAAAAGGGGCGTGGCTAGAGGCGGCCGGTGTGTGTGTGGGGGTGTTTTTCATCCGGCGGGGCCTGTCGCAGCGGCCGGATGAAAATCAGTTGGCGCTTGAAAATTCCGTCCGGCGCGGCCTGCCGTCTGCGTGTGTGTGGGTGCCTTCCGGCGCGGCCCGCCCCTCGTTCGGCCAGATAATGACTAATTGTACCAGTTATAATTGTATTTATGATAATATAGGTATTATTTATGACGTATTATATATAGTATGACGTATTATATATAAGTATTATATATGGCTGCACATGCAGCCATCACCAACAAGTCATTTTCGGACAGCGGATTCATGTTGTCACCACGGTGGTCCGACGTGTACTGTATATTTTCATGAGGCGGCCGGTGTGTGTGTGGGTCTCGTCCGGCGAACGATGCCCCGCCACTTTTTGTCGGCCTGAAAGGCCGCGCCGGTGTGTGTGTGGCCGGCTTTATATGTATCGCCATTGGCATGGGAAATTGAGAAAATTGGGATTCAAATTAAGGATGAAAAGATCTGCACGATGATGTAAGTTAAATTTGTTAGTTTTTAGTGCCCAATATCGAAATTATACCAATAATTGGGGTGATTGGAAAGAGGGTGGTGCTGGCTTCTGTGTTTATTTGAATTTGGCGCGCGAAATTATCGGCAACTCGGTCGATAAAAGACCGAGTGAGCGGTGTGTGATTTAAAAAAAAATCCTAGGCGATCATGACACCAGCCCCAGACCCAGACCGACTTCTCTGTCGACAAAATGCCGAAAAAACCTCAGTGTGAACCAGTCTTTAACCTTAATCTAACCTAGCCTAACGTAACCTAGTCTGGCTGCTGTCCGTGAGAGAAGACTGGGAGAGGCGCCCGTCCCGTGGTCTAGACTGTGCTGATGGCGACGGCGGAGCAGCACTTAATTCATTTATTCTTATTAAACAATTTTTGTCCGTGATTTAGACCAAAGTAACAGCTTTCCAAGAGGATTGAAGGTAAGTAGAAGCCGTGTATTACAAAATATTAGTCCTTCATAAGGTAGTAAGCGAGAAATGGCAGGGGCGATAAAACGAATCTTAATCTATATTTTTTTTTTGCGGACGCTCCATGCCGCCCCTGCGTCGATGCGTGGCCTCTCGGTGGCCACGGTCGATGCCGCCCTGCTGGGAGATTGCCCATATCGCCCATGCCTAAATCCGCTACTGGCTGAAGGCTATAATGCACGAATGCTGGCAAATGTAATTTTCCTTAGCTACTCCTCAAATCCTTGACGTTATAGGTTTTCTACGTTGAATGTGAGACTGAAGAAAATGTATTTTTTTGTTTTTTGTGTTGGGATTGACTTTCGTCTCGGTAGCAATCATTATACATGATGCCGTGGATAACATCAGAGCATGGTTAACAAATGAATTAACTTTTATTTTTTTTACCATCTATATATAATATTAAACTATATTACAGAAGTTGTGGATACAAACTGAGATAACTACGGTACCTACACAGCAAATTTTCGTTTTTTTACGTACACTTTTGATATTTTGGTATTTACATGAAATCTTAAGATAATAGACATGAAATTCAAAGGATATAAGAAAAACAGAAATACAGAAATACAGAGTATTACAAACTGCGCGGGCTTGGAGAAGTGAAGATGCCGTGTGCAAGGTGTGGTGCCGTGTGCAGGAAGCGTCTGTCCACCAATCAGCTGCAGGAGTGGCGGCGGCGGGCGACCAATCAGGGAGGCGAACCCGGCGGCCAATCAGGAGCCACAACCTGAGGGAGACGCGGGCGGAGGTACAAACATCAGGTTAGAATATACTCTTCCCTTTACTAACACTAGAAATAATACGTGTATGTTCAGGAAAATAGGTATGGATGTAGAGGGTGTACTAGTGCATGGTTAGGGATGGCGGGAAGGTTGAGAAAGTGTGTAAAGTGTGGTAAATAGGGTAGAGCGGAGGTAATGGCGGTGTGATGCATGTGGCTGGCGGGCTCCGGTGTAGCGGCTCGAGACGTAAATGTCCCGCGCGGCGCCAAGACTGCCTCTGCCACCGCATTATTACCCCTGACACTCACTCCTTGCTTGTTAACCTTATTATCTTGGTATGAATGTTGAAATGACGTTTGTACCGTGTAAGGGTGGTGATAAGGACTCTTAACACTCGTCTGTACTATTCAATGTGTGTATTCCTTGCTAGCTTCCCTTATTAGCGTTGTAAATATGCGTGTGTACCTGTGTATGTACGTGTTTGGTCCTCGTGGTTTTTAGAGTAGGCGTAGGTATCGGTAGGGGTCGACTTACCTAGATGGCTCCCTAATATTGCAGTATAACGACGGTGCAGTCAGTTCGTACACAAGTTGTTTCGTACACCAAAAAGTTGTTTCGTAGTCTATATGATACCATAGTCGTACACTCAGCTCAGAGTTGAACTTGACTACTAGAATTACAAAATGACACCAGGTATGTACGAAAAAACTCAAAATCAGTACGAAACAACTTGTGTACGAAACTCCCTGTAACCAATGACAGACCATAGGTGCTTATAGCCGAGGTTATAGAGGCCGAAGCTATGAGTGCTAGATTTTAATGGCAACATAACTTTCCAAGACAAGACAGTTTGGTTAATAAACATTGTGCAGCCTTAGATCAACAATTCTCATTCAAAACATTCATTCATTCAACATTCTCACTGGTACCTGGAACTCGCCGTTCGGAATTCTCGCCGACGTCGACGAGTGTGCCAATTTTTCACGTCGGCGGGAGATTCAATTTTCGGCGACAGTTCCAGTTCTTGATCTTTATATGACAGTATCCAATATATACATTTCATCAGCTTTTACCCGTGTTTCTGCATTCAGGGATTAAATATCAGCAATAACTCTACAAGTTAGGTTAGGTTAGGTAACCAATGTCCAGGTTAGGTTGGTGAACTAGTGGGAGAGTCAAGGTCAGGTCATGTAACCAATGTCCATGTTTAGTGTCCATGTATTAAATTCCATTAAAGTGCAGTTTTACAGTGTTTTGGGACAAACGCAGGTAATTATGGAGGAGAGTTTCACGTTAGTTTTCAGAGACACCAACTACTTTTTCTTGGCCTACAATAGGTGCTTGTTCTAATGGTGCTAGTTTTATTTAGCGCAAACCAAAAAAAAAAATGAAACCTAACCTAACCTCATGTTTTGATGAAACCTAACCTTACAGGTTTTAAAGAAACTTAACCTAACCTTAACCACAAAATAAATTTTTTTTTTTTTTTTTTTTTTGGGTTTGCGCAAAATAAAACTACCACCATTAGAACAAGCACCTATTGTAGGCCAAGAAAAAGTAGTTGGTGTCTCTGAAAACGAACGTGAAACTCTCCTCCATATTAACCCAAACGCAATGTGGTGTCCAGTAATGAAATACCTTTTAATCTTCCTCTTCATCTATTCCAAGTGGAACTGTCGCCGAAAATTACCGCATCGGCGAGTGTTCCACTCGGCTCGAGTTCTCGGTTGGTGTTTCGGCGAGAATTCCTATCGGCGACAGTTCCATATACCAAAGATATAGCTTGGTATTTGTCTGTTTTTGTATTTGTATTCCTGTGTCTTGATATTTGTGTATCTACAGAACAATTCTTGCTGGTGGAATATTGTTTCACTTGCGCATGTGCATATTTTTTCATGTTTCATGACAAACAATGAAAAAAATGTGCCAAAAGCGTTACTAAATAACTTGGTACATGTAGAAACAATTTTAATATATAATTAAGACGAAAAGCCATTACATCAAACAACTGGAGGTAGATGACGGAAGCAAATATTTCCAGAATTTTTTGTTTATTATCAAGGCAAATTATACATATCAGATTCTTACAGATTTATGTTTAACAAGTATAACCTATGGCAGTTATGATATTTTTGGAGTGGGCTTTGTTGTATTCTCTTGTTGTTTTCTTGTTTGTAGGTTGCTGTAACCACTGTTACATATATCTGAATTTAATTTTCAGGTCCAATCAAGCAAGTAGGGAGGAGGAGGAGTGAGAGAGGTGGTGTTGTGAGGAGTCTTTTGCGGAGGGGTCATGTCAGGCTCAAAGTGTTACAAATGTAACCGCATGGGCCACTTTGCTCGGGAGTGTCCCATGGGCAGTGGTCCGGGACTCAGGGGGCGAGGCGGACCCAGAGGTGAGTTCATGCCACTGTACAATAACATGACATGATACATATATGTGGGGTAGCGCAGGTGTACATGTAGTATGTATACTCTCTATGTACAGCAGTGTCTATTGCCCACATGTATATATTATATTTTATTTGCTTTACTACTAAAGTTAACTCCCTCATGTCTGTGCGTGTCATGTTTTTTTTCCTGTATGCCTCCGGGTGAAAATAATAATATTATATATTATTATTATTATTATTATTATTATTATTATTATTATTATTATTATTATTATTATTATTATTATATGCAGTACCATAATGCTATAAAATTTGTGTGTAAAATTTGTATTATAAATATTCATTTGACATAAGCATAATAGCTGTAAATTGTATCTACAGAGAAATGTTACAAGTGCAACCGTCCGGGCCACTTTGCCCGTGACTGCAAGGAGGAGGAGGATCACTGCTACCGTTGTGATGGGGTCGGTCACATTGCCAAAGACTGTGAACACTCTTCTGATGAGCGTAAGTTCCCATTGGCTTGAACATTGCCTCATACCTAAATCATTTCCCTGTGAACATTAGAGTTTAAAGTTTTGTGTACGGTAGTATTTATCCAGCCATGCCTGCTGTACATGAACATTTAAATCTACTTTCACTATATACAGCAGAGGTGCATCACCTTGCTTTAACATTATCCCCCCCCCCCCCCCCCATAAAAAAGTGAAAAAAAGGTAGATTTTCAAGCAATAGCCTTGCATTATGAAACTAAAAAATGCTGAATTGTTGCTTATCCCAATATTCAATGATGAGATTAAAAGGCATTTATCCCCATCAATAGTGATATGATAGTCCCAGAGTTTCATCACGTGAGTCCTAAGTGAATGTTGTCTTTGCAGCCTCATGCTACAACTGCTCCAAGATGGGCCACATTGCAAGGGATTGCCCTGAGCCCGAACGCACCTGCTATGTGTGCAACAAAAGTGGGCACATTTCACGCCAATGTACAGAGAACAAGAGTGAAAATCGTAATGCCAAGGTAAATGTTACGGTAAATATTTACTTTATGACTTTTGTTGTTTTATGATTGTTGAAAGATTTTCGGTAAATATGCAGTTTCAACCAATACTCCCTTTGACCAATACTTTCCTAGCCTAAATGTGGGGGGTTGCCCCCCAGACCCTCCTTGTGTTATTTTTCGTTTCCGCCAGCTCTTGTAGGGGTAAGAAATACTCCTTATGATGAGAACGGAAACGTTCAGGATACTTAAAATCACAGATCGTGGATTGGTTTAAACTGCACTTATACCAGATTTTCAGACAAGTTCAGATTTTTTTTCGTTTAATATGTAATGTTTTTTCTAATGGAGATAGGTTTTTCCTGTGCAAACCTAAAAAAGTTTTTTTTGCTGCAATATGAAAAACTATTGACAAATTTCTAAAACTACACTTTGTAGACGTTTTGACTGGAAAAAACACTCCCTTTGTGAAAGCATTAAATAATATCCTAATCAAACCATTAAGCTAACCTAACCCTCTAACTAACCTAACCTAGCCTATAAATTTTTTTTTCTTTGCACAACATTTCAGTGTTACTTTCACACTCGTTCTGATCTATAAAAACAGTAGAAAGGTGAAAAATACTTTAATCCAGACAGTCATGTTCTAAATACTAGCCAATATCACTTAACACAACCTCACTCTTACTGAACTAGTGATTTGGATTGCCTATCAAGTAAAGTGAAGGCTAGGGTTAGGGAAGTGAAAACAAAGGTGTGTGATAGGGAGAGAAAATTAAAGGTTTCTCACTTAGCGTGTGTTGATAGCAGTTCTGTTACACATGGTTTGGAGAAGCTGCAAGAGCTAGTTACACGGTCTGGAAAGGTTTGGCGGAGAAGGAAATTGGCATTGAAGGAAGCATAGAGCAAAGTAATCGGCTGCAGCAAGGATGGCAGTGTAGGTGTCGAGATGTTTTGAATGATGGCACTGGAATAGATGGTAAGGTGATATTTGGACTAAGATATCAACCCCTTTGCACCCAGATCTTTCCACTAATATATAAGATAGTTGTTAGCCATAAAATAAAATAAAAGAAGCTTGAAATACCAAATAAGCTAGTGGAGAAGGATATTAAACAGGTCATATCTATAAAATCTTGCTTATACAGGGAGGTCCCAAAGATACGAGCAGTTAGGTTCCACCTGGCATACTCGTAAAGCGAAATCTCGTATAACGAAACACATAACTAATGGTAAAATATAGGTTTGGTTCCAGGACCCCATCAATTAAAAGAAAAAGAAGAAAAAAAGACTTTTTTTTTTTTTTTCAAGCTAAAATAAACTAGCAAACAAGAAACTCTCAAACTCTCAAATATAGGGCTCTAGATACCACACCACCGCACCACCACACAAAACACAGTGAATTAAGAGTGTGACAGCACAGTAGGACAGAGCACAAATAAGTCACATTAAGTAAACCAGCAAATCACTAAAATCGACTCACAAGGCACAATACATACAAGCAACAAAGACGTTGTATGTACTCTTGGGGACGCTGTGTGATACACTAGACTCGAGAGGGTATGGTAGATCAGGAACAAGGGAGGGGTGCGCAGACCTCTTCCACTGCCCACAAACTCGTCTCTGTGCTTCTGAATCATTGTACATTGTCCAGGGTTGTGAATTTTTGTAGGCCACATTGTCATACCGAGCCACCAGAATTATCATATTTTTGTCCAAGCGAGCGACCTATTTTAGCCGAAATCAGGTGTCATATAGGCTTGTAAAATGTTTCCACGAATGTGTGGGCAAGAAAGATACAGGCGCAAAGGAAGAAATTTGGCACAGAAAGTTATATTTCGTCTCTTAACTCATTGTCCAAGCGAGCGAAGCGAGCTTTTAGCATTTATGCTAAAATTCGTAATATATTGTGCCTGGCGACATTAGTGCAGTGGCAAAAGTAGTGCATTAGTGCAGTGGAAATAAAAGGTGTTCGTAGCCTTCACAACAACAGTGTTAGCGTCGCCGAGAGGCAGGCCGCTTGTGTTAGGCCTCATATAACCACTAACTCGTGTTTCTAATGCCGTTATAGGTGTTATTTAGGGTTAGTGTGGTGTTATATACGTGGTAGGGTGTATGTGAGGTGTTAAATATGCCATTTCAGCCGTGGGTACAGAGAGGAGGAAGAATAACAATTATGAAATACCATCACCACCACCACCACTATCAGATTGATTATCGTACAACCTTAGGTAAAATCATATAGTAGTCAATAAATGACTTTATAATTTGAGTAAATAACTTTTAATTTACTTTAGTAAATAACTTGGTAATTTTACTCACCCCAGTTTGAATGTCGTAGCATTGGATTTTCGATCTCGTATATTGAAAATAGACCCTAATTTACACATCTCGTATCGTTGGATTCTCGTATATCGAATGCTCATATAACGGGACCTCCCTGTATTCACAAAAATCATATTGTGGTATACCCAAAGTACAATGGAAATTACTATCTGGGCCTCAAGGGGTTAACATGGAGATCCTTGGCAACAAAAGTTAGGTGTAGGGTGGTCAAGTTAGGACTGGCAGAAGTTGATGGACCAGTTGGGGGTTAATTCTGGAGGCAAAATGAGATAGTTTGAAGTTATTGTTGTGCCAGTTTTGTTGTGAGCCATAGGGTTCCTTTCGGGTCTTGGGTAAACAATATATTCCACACGTTTGGGAGAACACCTTATGTAGGAAGATAGAACTCACTACTTTATAGAATTATATGTTAAGACATGGGATATTTTCCTTTACACTTCCTTGTCGTATGGTAGTGAGCTCATGGAAATGCCGATACATTTAGATTATCTCATTGCAAAAGTATGGTGGTGCATCAGTACCTTGCCAGCCGTTGAGGACAGGTGACAGGTGTGTTCCATTAACACTACAGCACAACTTTATCATAGACAACAACACTTGAGGCTGTGATATTGTTTTGCCAATTAGAAACACCGACACATTTATACTAACTGCCAATAATTCTCCTGGGTATTTTTATCCAAACCCCACCCCCCCCCTCTTTTTTTTGTTTTGTTTTTGTTTAGTTTTGTCAAGCTTCTCACAAGGCATTGAAAGTGAATTATGTATCTGTTTGGGTTCAAGAACATAAAGTGATTCATTTAGAATAGCACAAAATGAGGGTGAGCAAAATGATAAATTGAAATTAAACTTAGAAACCATTTTGAAGGGTAACACCATGATAGTGCAGTTTTAGGAGACTACTAGCAGTATAAGGTCAAGGATAGTCATGGCATTCTTGTTGTTACAGTGCTATGTGTGTGGCAAGATTGGCCACATCTCCCGGGAGTGTCCCTTGGGAGGGGAGCAGGAGAATGAGAAGCGCTGTTACGTGTGTGGTGCAAGCGGCCACATCTCCCGCGATTGCCCTCAGGGAGAGTCTGACACTACATGCTACAGGTAAGGAGTATGCTTGGTCACATTATTTATTTATATATATTCATTAACTTATCAGAAGGTTTGATTTGTACATCTGTATTCGTCACTTGGTCAATATTTTTTATATATATATAATCATTGGCTCATCAGAAGCCTTGAATCGTGCACCTCCATTCCTGAGTAAGTGATGAAATGAATCCCAAGTATTTAAACATGATCAGCACTGATGTATGTATGTATATATCACCGCTTATGGAAGGGTTGCGTGATGTGTACATGATGTGATGCAGCATGTCTGGGAAGAGAATCTAAATACTAGTGAAAGTTATTAAGATCTTCAAATATGAAAAGCTTTTGGATGACCTGTTGCTATTATGTATGAACGATATTAGGTGTTGGGTGAGGTCTTGAGCTAGTTGTCAAGTGAGATTAGATGTCAATTTTAAGGTAATTTGACTATCGTACACTGATGCTAATCGGGTAAGAGTGACAATTATATGAGCTGGAAATATCAGATTAGATGTGAAGGCTTTATCATGTGCACATTCAGCCTTGTCTTGGAGTTGCATGTTTTATTTACTTTGGTTATCTCTGCAACATCAGCAATAATTGTAATATAGAAGCTCATATTTAGCTAACCATACACAATGATGTATACAGTAGTCGTCAGGATCCTAAGAAGTTTGCGCTTTGCAGGATTCTAATTTGGATCATGCAAACAAATAGTCTTATATTAGCTCAGATTGTTACTTTCCACACCGAAGTATTTGTCTTGTGCATGCATTATTGTTCTAGATGAAGGGCAGTCACTCAGATGGCATCATGACTATTCTGATTTGTCTTGGTTGTGTCACTGCTCAGTGGACGGCAGTGTTGAAACTTGCTTGGTCAGCTAACCCCAACCTAACCTTAAAGAATATATATATATATATATATATATAGTGCTGTTTGATTATGCAAACAAAGGGAGGGAGGGTGCTTTGAAAGTCAATGAAGTCAGAGGGTATCTTAACAAAATTTCATGCGAATACTTTTATTACCAGCACCTCCATACTATCTCAGCTGTCACTCACCCTCATGGCTATTATCCATTTCCCATCACTTCATAATATTTAGTGTTCAACTATTTTGTTCCCATTCATCACTGCAAGTCGGTAGTGTTGAATCTACAAAGGCAGAGTGAGCCCATATTACTGAGGTTGCTGGTTGCTTCACGCTGGTTCGTTGACCCACTAGACCTGAAGCCTCAATATCATAGGATGAAGCATACCAAAGAGTAATTTCATTATTTCTCAAAATAGGTTGAGGTGCAGTCTAATATAAGATTGGATTTCACCATTTTATAAGACCATAAACATTTCAAAAAAAATCCAGAGATCTATTTTTATAAGTTGGGATTGATGAACCCCTTCATTGAGGATGTCTATAATTATTAAGCCTGTGCCCCTGTGCATCAGGTTTAATTAAAGTTATGTATAATTATATATCACGTTGAAACTGCCTAAATGAATAGGATGCTCTTTGGGGAGGCAGTAGCAGAGTGGTTAGCGTCACCGAGTGGCGTTCTTGAAGACCCGAGTTCGATCCCGAGTGAGACCCATAAATCCACTTCAAATATTTCTGCACCGTCAAGTGGCCTAAGAACACCCACATGCCCTGTTCATTAACTCTACCTTCGATTGAGAGTGCATCGGAGGACACAGGGGGGCGGCATGAGCCTCTAATTACAGGCATCACTAAAAATCCTGCCTGCGCCACTACAGGCGCTATAGGCATAGATGTATATAAAAAAAAAAAAAAAAAAAAAAAATTGTTTGAAAAAGCCTATCATAGCTAATATTTACCCACTACATCATCGAACAAGTGCCTCTGTGGTGTAGTGGCTAGCACGCCTAGCTATGAATTTGTGGTCCCTGGTTCGAATCCGGGCGAAATCTGATTTACAGTCCAAGACCTGAATCTTGTCTTGTAAAAAAAGGTCGCAGCCATCTATCTCATAACCCAAAAGCTGCTTTTAAGACTTGCTATATGTCATAGCTTTCATAGTTTGTTCTTGGGAAGAAAATATAGCCCCAGCCTTCCCATCACACTACTAAGTCATCCCCAATGCATCACTGAATCTGGGTGTTTTAGTCTTCATGGTATTGATAGCGTGATAGCGGTTGGGTGTTAAAGGGCGTCTGGTGGTTCCTTGCAACTCTGAATCTACAAAATGTAGATTCATCATTCTGTATCACCCTAGACCATTCAGCAGTTCAATCTGTATGCTGCCTAACAAAAGCAAGTCGCTGCTTCATAAAATGAGCAATGTGAGGTTTCTTGTAAAGGTGGCGGGCAGGGATCTTGCGCTTTTATTTGGTTTGCCTGTATTTTTCTTTCTTACCCCTACCTACAAATCTGGGTGCTTTTTCTTCAATTCAGCAGCTATAAGCCTTGGATTCTTCATTAACTTCCACTTTATAAGCTTATCAGTAGCTTTGGTTGTCTTTATCAAAAGTGCCACCGCAGGTGGGTTGCTGCATGAGGCATTTATTTGTGGAGAATCCCTTTGCAGACTCTTTGCAATCTGTTTTAATGGCACTTTCTCTCTTAAAGTAATCGTCCAGACCCATTTTTTCTTTACATATAATGTTGAATGTTCATTCAAAATACCTAATCCACAAAAGTAATTCATTTCCACGCCTTATTTCCCTAAAAACATTACTTTTGTAAAAAGCGCAGGAAAAACAACAGCCCCATTCCAGCCATGGCGGGAAACTTGCTGGTGACGTCACGTCAGGAAGCCTCCCATCCCCACGCTAATACAAATACACAAACTCGGAGAAAAAAATATAGTACTTGAAGAATTTTGGGCGTTTCTGATAAAAAGAAATAGCGATATGGCATATAAGTACTTGCATCCTTTATGGGTGCAGCAAGAAAGCTGTGCCTTTCCAGAGAGCTTAGCACCCATTTCCGACCTATACGGCCACGATATATGTGTGGAGCGCCGGGCGAGAGGCGCTCAGCGAGACAATCTGCTTCACACCGCCCGCCTCTCCCCCGGCACTCCCACACGTCTCCACACATATATCGTGGTCGGAAATGGGTACTAAGCTCTGGAAAGGCACAGCTTTCTTGCTGCACCCATAAAGGATGCAAGTATATACCATATCGCAATTTATTTTTATCAGAAACCTAAAATTCTTCAAGTACAGTCAAACCTCGATATAACGGACAAAAGGGGGGGAGGAGTGGTCCGTTAAAGCCGATTGTCCGTTATAGCGAGGGTATTTTCCCAAGAGTGGAAAAATATATGAAAAAAAAAAATTGTGAAATAAATGAGAAATAATCTCAAACAACCAGACCATGTAGCTATGTTGGGAGGTAAACAGTGACTAGCGCTACATCAGGGATTTGGCACACTCGCCCACGACTGTTCGGGACTGGTATTAGGAGAGGTAAGTATCAAGGCTCGCTCATTACTGCTTGGTATGCTATGAAATTTCATTATTCTAGTTGAATGTAGACATAATCACATTTGAATTGCTATTATTCATACATGTGAGTAAAGATATGAAAATACTTTCAAGGCGCTCATCCACGCCTGGCAGTGCGGCCGCGGCAGCAGCAGCAGCATCATGAGACATTATAATCACCCCAAAATAGATAAAAAGAAAGAAAAAGTCTCCCGTAAAGTGATGGGGGTTATCCCTAAAATGTTGATGCTTTCTCTCACCGTCTGGCTAGTCAAGCTCAAGCTCTAGTGAAAGATAAACAAACTACGAGCCAGATTCAGCAGTGGCTTCCAAAGGTAATGCTTATTATCATAACTAATGCTCATTATTATATATATTATATGGTTGTGAAGTGCAGTTCTATACACGTGTCACTAGGTCAGTGTAGCACTGTATGTTACCTTAGATAAGGGTGATTTAGGGTGTTGAGGTGACAGGGAGACGTAGCAGCGGCCACGCCATAACACTAATAGTCACTATTTTAAACAATACACACCTTCTACCACTAAATCACTAGCAACACAGGCTCCTTCCTTATATATCTTAATATGTGATACATCAAAACTCCTTAAAACCCAAGCATTCCAAAGTAAAATGAGAAAATAATACAATTATGTTGAGTTGACAATTCGAGCGGCAATAAGCGGTCTGATATGAAAAAAAAAAAAAAATTGTCACGCAAATGGAGTCTGTTACATCCGAAGTCCGTTATATCGAGGTTTGACTACTATATTTTTTTCTGAGTTTAAGTGTATTTGTTTGTATTAGCGCGGGGCTGGGAGGCTTCCTGACGTGACGTCACCGAGCCATGGTCCGTCGTCTGCTAGTGTGCAGGAGCGTTTTGGGAGCTCGGGGAATTTACAGATTTTGATAGCGGATTATTTAAAAACGGGTGACTATGCAAAAAGTGACAACATATTGTTGATATACTTGATAATGGCTATATTTTGACAGCATTAAATCAGGAATGATGAAATGGTCTAGACGATTACTTTAATGTGAGAATATGAGCCTTCTTAGCAAGATAGTATTTGCCAATCATTGTGGTGATTTTACATGAAAATACTCAGGGGCGATAAACACGTGCACAATTTCCATTACACTGGAATACTAGCGCAACTGCAACGCCCTTTTGGGATGGCATCACGAGCTGCACCAGAGTTTTGAAGCTGCCAGTAAATCACTTCAACGGTGAGGATCTGCCAGGCGTACAATATTTAACAAAGTCTCCTAATATTACATCCTTGCCTCAAAATACCCACGGTTGCCTCTGAGGTGTAGTGGGTAGCTACGAATCTGCGGGCCCTGGATCGAATCCGGGCCAGGGCAAGTCGGCGGCCAGCCCACACAGTTGTTCATCCTTCCTTTCGGGGATGGTCGATAAATGGGGAAACCTGGGGAAGGTAACTGTGGTAACCGGGATGTCACACTAGCCATGTGTCCCGGGGTAACTGATTCTCACCCACCACAGCAGGCTCAAGGGCTAATGCCACATAGATGAGCACCGAGGGCAGGCACAGCATAGCGTATGCCCCCATCTCTACATTTACCTATTACCCCAAAAGAAACTAACTGGTGTATCTCGTGACTTCTTCCATGTCAACTGATCAAGGTTTTCTTTTGAGAGTGTTATGTGTGAGGGCAGCAAACAGCCACATTACATCTCAAGTACAGTAGAACCCTTCTAACTGACTCATTTAACTTGATCCCACATTCCTCAGACAAATATTCTAGACTGATAAATTTCATAAAATTTAAACATGTCCGAGTAATATGAAACCTCAAATGCGTTACTTGGATGGCTACCACCATGACCAGCGTGGCAGAGTCACTGCTGTATCAGTTTGGCATGGGTTAGCATAGCATAAGAGTGTTTTTATTCTTTGTTGGAGTGTATTTTTCTTTTATTTAAACAAATTTGTGAAATATTTTGCCTTGACTGATTAAGGTAAATAATAGAATGAAAACGGAAAATAAAAAATTGAGAGAACATCTGAGGCATCTGGCTTTCATCCAACAAAATTTAATGCAAAATCTTTTAGTACCTCTGAACTGTGGCCATTTAAAGACAAAATGCCCCATGTAGTACATTGTACTCTTTTCATCGTAAATGCTTCTATCAGTGAAAAAAAATAAAATACATTATTTTATCAATTTGTGACAAGCCATCATTGTATGGGTGGTGTAACACTCCAGTGTCTCGTGCTTCTCCTGTGGCAGCACCTTGCCAAGATGCCGTCATCTTGGTTTATGATTATCACTACTTTTTCTATAAAAAAATTACTCGTATTTTCTGAGAGATGCCTAGATCATGCAAGATCCTTCTCAGAAGCAGAGCTAGAGGCAAAAGCAACATAAAGCGATATGAGGGATATGATCTTGATCTTGGTATTACATGTGGCCTTTTCTTCATAGGCCGGGCCTTTGAACCGGCTGCTCCTGTAGAGAGAAAAAAATGTGATTTGTCCTGCCACCATGGCGAGGCTGCCAGCGGCGCCACTTTCCCACATATCCTGCACATGTCACAGCCGTCAGATCCTTCATCATCACTTATACCACATCCTTTTCTGCATCCAATGCTGCAAGAAATATGTTTATCTCCAGGACCATTTATCATGGACTTCATTTTGCCAGTGTCCACGAGCATCTCCGTGGTGTTAGCGTGCCTAGTTACGAATCCGCAAGCCCTGGTTTGAATCCCGTCCAGGACATTCGATGTGCCCACCCAGCTGTTTTTCCTTCTTTTAAGGGTTGATCGATAAATGGGTACCTATGGAAACCTGGGGAAGGTAACTGGTAACCCGGGTGTCACACTAGCCCTGTGTCCCGGGGTAGCGGGTTGTCACCCACCACAGGCTCAAAGGCTAATGCCACGGAGATGAGCACTGCGGCCACGCATAGCTTAGCGTATGCCCTCATCTTGACCATGAGCATTCTCAGCAATTAAAAAAAATCTTTTTACCTCATCAACATGGAAACTGAAAACCTTTTTGAAAATAATGTGCTGCAAAATTGTTAAGGAACATTAAGGAATAAGGTTAAGGAATACGTACAAATTGATGGGTTGATAATAAGCAACCCTCCCAATATTGGTTAGGAAAGTTCTGACCTGTAGGACAAAGGGTACATATATTTTTGGAGTGCAAAGGGAGTTTGAAGGGAAACAAAATATTATGGATGCATGAATAGTGATGTTAGAGAGAATTAGTTTTGCAAGGCATTGGCTGTAAATATAACTTCCAGGAAAATAAGACTTGGACTGTAAATGAGTAGCTTGCAAATTATTTCAGAATTTAGATGGCAGAATGGTTACAGAGATATGTGGAAGCTTAACTGTTATCATATTTGCATTGTGGGTGACAGGAACTGTATAGATACAATGAATGATGTGTACTGGAGGGACCGCCCGCCTGGAAACCAGTAAAAGGCATAAAACATTTACTCAAGAAAAAATTGCCATAATTCCCCAATCATTGCATCATCCTCTGGAAAAATCTTAGGTGCTTATGGGCAATATTTCCTGGTAAAAAAAAGTTATACCTCATAGGGGATTTTGAGTTCTTTCCCCTCAGAATACCTCCATTTTCTTTTGAGTAATATTTCTTTACTATTACATACTAATACTAAATAGATTTATTTTTCTTTTCTTATTAAATGCTTTATCTTATTTTCCATCGCATGGCAATATATATATGCATCAGTATAGCCTTGCTGCCTCATGTCACTCAAGGGTCTGACTGCCCAAAAGGTGTGATGCTTCATGTTGTGTCTGTATTTGCATGTACATTTCTTTTGTGTTTGGCTTCCTCCTGGATGGTTTCCTGTAGACCAAATCCCTAGAGATCCGTTAAAGAAAGGCTGCCGACCCTGTCGACACAAATAGGTGGATGAGAGAGAGGAAGCGAGTGATGGAGCCTCGGTCGCTGTCATATACCCTTAACCCCTTGAGGCCCAGAACGTAATTTTCATTGTATTTTGGGTACCATTAGATGATTTTTAGTGAATATCAGCAATATTTTATAGATATAACCTGTTTAGTATCCTTGTCGACTAACTAAATTGGTATATTCAGTTATTTTTTGTAATTTTATGGCTCGACAACATACAATTTTTTATAGCAAAGGAAAGATCTGGGCGTGAAGGGGTTAATATTGTGACTGATATCCTGTACAGCGGAGGGGACCAGGTGCCATTTCTATTATAACAGTTACTAAATAAATTACTAAATGATGTTTTATATCCCTAGAGAAATAAATGTGCAGTGATATAATCACACCTAAAAATAATAGAAGGGTATCCTGGCAGACCACGGCCCGTTTCTTGAGGCAAGGTTTTAGGCATTTAGAACCTGTCGTTTTGTTTATTACCTATTACAAAAGTGATGATACTGTTTAAAAGCTAAGGAACAGTTTTTTGTGAGACATTATTTGAATGTCTTTAAAAAGAACTCATTTCTTCATTCTTCTTATCTGAGAGGAAAAAAAGATTCCTTTAATGGTTTTTTTTCTGAAGAAATGAAGATACATTAGAATCCAGGCCAGGGCAAGTCGGCGGCCAGCCCACACAGCTGTTCATCCTTCCTTTCGAGGATGGTCGATAAATTGGTACCTGGGGAAGGTAATTGGTAACCCGGATGTCACATTAGCCTTGTGTCCCGGGGTAATGGGTTCTCACCCACCACAGGCTCAAAGGCTGATGCGACGGAGATGAGCACAGAGGCCACGTGCAGCATAGCGTATGCCCCCATCTTTACCTATAGACAGACATTGAGTAAAAAAATTCTGCTGGAAAGGAGAAACAAAATTTTGTTCTACAAATTGGGTCAAAACATCAATGTTATTTCATAACTTTCCTAACAAACATCAAAGCAACTATACGTAGAAGAAAAAAATCCTGCTCAACAATCCCCTGAAGTCAAATTATATGTGAAGATGGTTGAGAGTGCTTTCCAAATACGGAATCCCCCTCGTTATACATGGGGTTACGTTCATGATAACCTTATCGTTATGCAATGCGTCGTGTATCAAAGGTTGAATGGCATGAAGGGGAGCGACAGGGTTCTCACAGTTTTAACTCTATGGCTTTGATTTTTTTGTGTACGTACGTGTGTACTAATGATATGCATGTAAATTCATGTGATTTGGTTAATTTATATTATAAGAATTTTTCAAAAACGTTAACAAGAAATTTCCCTTTTATTGCTCTTTCAATTGACAGTAAGCAAAATAGGATAGCTTTGTAGTCTAGGCTGTGAAAGAGCTGAAAGCAAAAAATCCACTTCCAAAGCTATTGTGTGTCAAAGATGTGGCCGTGCCCTGTGTTGTGCCTTGTATCTGTTTGCCTGCCATGAGGCTTTCACATGCCTTCATCAAGCTGTTCAGCCTGCTCTGCTTATGCTTCCTCTTCCTTGTCATGCTTGGAAAGGGTATATTTGGCCTGAATAAGTGAAATTAAGGGAAGCGAGGAAGTGTCGGGCGATGACGGAACTTATCTGGGGATTGAAATTTTGCCATAACTATGTTTTTATTTTTTTTATTTTACTACGTGAAACTTTCAAACATTTACCTTCATCATGGGTGAAAAAAAAAATTCCAAAAATATCAGTCATAAATCACATCAAGATGCTATAGCCTAGAGTTTAATTAAAATTTTGCTTTTCAGCAGTAAAATACTTATATTGAGTTTGAGCTTGATCTTGAGTTGGTAGTCACCCAGCGATGGGTCTTCGGCAGTCACCGTGCTCTGCAGTGTTGTGTGTAGAGGTAGGAGGGGAAAATGGACCCCCTAGTTGCCTAGGGACCTCAGGAACTCCAAGCATCGCGATAGCAAGAAATTTACCACTACCGTGAAACTTCATGTATAAATGTGCGAAATTTGAAATGGGGAATGTTTAGAGGTACCGCGAAACCTTGTATTCGTAAACCAAGACTGCAAAACTTGGGAAAGAAAATATACATGGACATGCTAATCATGAAAAGAAATTGAAAAAAAAAATGATGCATTATACAAAATAAATAACAATGAACATGACTATGAAGGTTGTAATGATGGTCAAAGGGCTGATGTGGAGTCCGAGGAGGCCGTAGTGGAGGGCCGAATGGGAAGGCCAAGAGGAGGGTCAATGTGGCCCAAAGCCGTCCTTGGACAAAGCAGGTGTTGAGCAGATGTCCTTGGACGAAGGAGGCCGGAGTTTGTGTTGGACGAAAGCGGTCCCAGTTTGTGCCCGATGAAGGGGGCACTGACGAGGGCCGGAGTTTGTGCTGGACGAAGGCGGCACTGACGAGGGCCGGAGTTTGTGCTGGACGAAGGGGGCACTGACGATTGCCGGAGTTTGTGCTGGACGAAGGGGGCACTGACGAGGGCCGGAGTTTGTGCTGGACGAAGGCGGCACTGACGAGGGCCGGAGTTTGTGCTGGACGAAGGGGGCACTGACGATTGCCGGAGTTTGTGCTGGACGAAGGCGGCACTGACGATTGCCGGAGTTTGTGCTGGACGAAGGGGGCACTGACGATTGCCGGAGTTTGTGCTGGACGAAGGCGGCACTGACAAGGGCCGGAGTTTGTGCTGGACGAAGGGGGCACTGATGATTGCCGGAGTTTGTGTTGGACGAAGGCGGCCTGACAAGGGCGGATTGTGCTGCGAAGGGCATGATGCCGGAGTTTGTGCTGGACGAAGGGGGCACTGACGATTGCCGGAGTTTGTGCTGGACGAAGGGGGCACTGACGATGGCCGGAGTTTGTGCTGGAAGAAGGGGGCACTGACGAGGGCCGGAGTTTGTGTTGGACGAAGGGGCACTGACGAGGCCGGAGTTTGTGTTGGACGAAGGGGGCACTGACATGGCCGGAGTTTGTGCTGGACGAAGGGGCACTGACGAGGGCCGGAGTTTGTGTTGGAAGAAGGCGGCACTGACGAGGGCCGGAGTTTGTGTTGGAAGAAGGGGCACTGACGAGGGCCGGAGTTTGTGTGGAAGAAGGCGGGCACTGACGAGGCCGGAGTTTGTGTTGGACGAAGGGGCACTGACGAGGGCCGGAGTTTGTGTTGGACGAAGGGGGCACTGACGAGGGCCGGAGTTTGTGTGGACGAAGGGGGCACTGACGAGGGCCGGAGTTTGTGCTTGGACGAAGGGGGCACTGACGAGGGCCGGAGTTTGTGCTGGACGAAGGGGCACTGACGAGGGCCGGAGTTTGTGTGGACGAAGGCGGCACTGACGAGGGCCGGAAGTTTGTGCTTGGACGAAGGGGGCACTGACGAGGGCCGGAGTTTGTGTGGACAAGGCGGCACTGACGAGGGCCGGAGTTTGTGTTGGACAAGGCGGCACTGACGAGGGCCGGAGTTTGTGTTGGACGAAGGCGGCACTGACGATTGCCGGAGTTTGTGTTGAAGGCGGCACTGGAGGCTGGAGTTTGTGTTGAAGGCGGCACTGGAGGCTGGAGTTTGTGTTGAAGGCGGCACTGGAGGCTGGAGTTTGTGTTGAAGGCGGCACTGGAGGCTGGAGTTTGTGTTGAAGGCGGCACTGGAGGCTGGAGTTTGTGTTGGACGAAGGCGGCACTGACGAGGGCCGGAGTTGGACGAAGGCGGCGGCACTGGAGGCCGGAATTGGACATCCTTGGAGCGAAGACACTGAGTAGACGCAAGACGATGAAAAGAATGATAGCCATGGAGAGCAGCATCACCATGGAGTAGGTGTGGCACAGAGCGTGTGAGTATGTGGACATGAGTTGTGTAGCACAGGTGTGTATGTGGGCGATGAAGTGTGTAGCCAAGGACATGTGTTACTTTTTATATTTATCAGCTGGGTTAATGGCGGCACAAGATATATAAGAATGGCTGCCGAACAGCTGATTCTGGTGGTGAAGGAGGAAGGACAACATGGCGACCAAGTATGGCGAACGCTGGCACACAATACAACAACAAATTATTAAAAATCACTGAGATGTCGCGCAGGACAAGGGTGCCTAAAACTGACTGATTGAAATAGCAAGGATCCACAAGTCATTAAATTGGGGATATTAAGTCATTACTTGCTGAGCTACAAAGTGATGATGAACGGAGGTGTGACCACGAGGCACATGAGGTACCTACAGTGTGTCACAGTGAGGCACGCGTGGCTTGGAGAAGAGTCCAGCGGAGGCACAGCTTGAAGTGGAGTGATGAAGGCGTTGAATGCGTTGGGGTGCTCCGGTGCGTGGTGGTGTGCCGTGGCAGGAGTGTCCTTTGTTGTGCTGTGGCGCGGCGTTGGGTATGAAGGTTGTGCCTCAGCATGATGTCCTTTGTTGACGAGAGCGGTGGTGCCGGGGTAGCAAGCGTTGTGTTGGGGCACGGCGTCTATGTGTGCCTAGATTGTGGAGCGGCTGAGTTGTGGCGCCAAAGCCGTTAACCGGCTAATCCTCATTCTGTGAATTCCCAAATCCTTCATGGAGTTCTTGGAGATCCTAACCAGATGTAGGAAAGGATGTGGCGTGGCGTTGGGTGACGGGACCGGCTTGGGTGAGGGTGAACAGCAGCGCGCGGCACGTTGTGGTTGGATGATGCCGAGGTGTGCCAGGTCGACAAAGGAGCTATGAGCCGGTTAATGTTTCTTCAACTTTTTGGGTTCTTTACTTATCCCACTGCTGTCCATCACATCACGTAAAGGATGGACGTTGGTGATCCCTTCCTTTGAGGTAGCAGGCAAATAAAATTTGTTCCTGCTATTGCATGTGTTTGGTTGGGAATGCACAGAACAAGTAATGAGTCCTTGGAGGGATGGAAGTGGACTGCGGACAGTGTGGAGAGCGTGGCTGTAGTTGCCAACAACTCGCATAATCATATCTCATTATATAAATAGCCTATAAGTACACCCCTGTACATATATTTCAAATCAGTGTTACTTAACACATAAAATACTGTAACTTTAGCTTATCTCCACAAATGGGGTTCTGCAGTGGTCTGTATGGCCCCCCAAACCTACCCAAACGCTTGGGCCGGCGGCCGTTAGCGGAACCGCTCCTAATTTTGCTGCATTTAGCGAAATTTTTCTGCAAAATTTTATTGCTAAGGCTAGCATAGAGAGACGGAATAGCTGAATTTGTTTTCTCCCCTACATCGAGCTTTTGGGTAAATCTAGTTCTGTTAAATCGAGCTTCGAAGGTGTGTGTATGTATATATATATTATATATATATATATATATATATATATATATATATATATATATATATATATATATATATATATATATATATATATATATATATATATATATATATATATATATATATATATATATATATAGTTTTATATATAAAAAAAAAATAGTGCACTGAGTTTCACCACTTATGATGAAAGCATAGAGAAAATAGTCCTGAAGTGATGAGTGACTCGCTCCTCCACCTTCACCACCTCACTGCACTGCTTGATTTAGCATCCCACTCTTTTGTTGTGTGCTCATCTAGTGTTAGCCATCCCTTGCTTCATTTTTCTCCTTTTTGTTTGCAGCTTGGATTGTTTTTGTACATAAATGAATTTAATTCAGACAATGGTACACTATTGAGAGTCGGTTTTCTTTTTAGTAAAGAAACTGAAAGAATAGTCTTGTTTCCACAAGGGCTTGATTTTAGTCACAGGTAAGAGCCTTATACAATGGGTTTGTTTCCCTTTTTGATGTTTCTTCAAACCTCATAAGTGCATGAATGATAAAAAATCAATGGATACATGATGGTGAGCAGTGTGTGAGTGTACCAGCCTATCAACTGTTGGTGTGTTTTAAATGTGCGTATGCATTGTTTGTGCCCTGAGAGACCTCATACAAGAGATGGGTTGTAATTTTAGCCACAGCTAAACAGCTTTGTAACCACAGCCACAGCAGCAGCCTGTTCAGTTGTTTACCTTTTTTGGTGTGGGTAGTTGCTAACACCCTATGGCCTCATGCATGGCATGATACACCATAGGAAGTTGTAACCATAGTTTCTATGGACAACTATGGTTAGGACGCAGGCTGAGTGGAGGCATCAAAAATAATTTACTCACCTAGGAATCTGCTCATAACGTAATCTTGCACAGGATGATAATTGTAGCACATTGTTTTTCATATCTTTGATAGGATAGAGAAAACTGATTTTTTCAGTAACTGATTATTAAATTAATAGTTACTGCATAATCAAATTGGTTAAGTGCCACATGAGCTTGTAGAAAAAAATTTGAAAGATGAAATTAAGTCATAGCTTGGTATTACCAGTTATTTCTCTTGATGCCTAATGGACAAGCCTGCTGTGATGTTTGATGGTCACTTCACATGGTGTGTCAAATGAGTGGCCAGTCATGATGGTGCAGCGGGATAGAATAGGCCCGTGGGGAACGCACAATCAGTGTCGTGAATGCATTGTAATTTTTCATGGGCCACTGTTGTGCTCTGCTGCAAATGGGTTAAAGTTTAGGAGAGACCAGTGATAAGAATGCGCACTTAGGCAACATTTTTTGATGCTTCAGGCATTTTTTAAGTTTGCTGATACTGACTGGTATTCTGTGGATGACCTATCTTAGCCACCCTGCTTGGATGCCGCTCTGGGAATCTCCATGATTGAAAATTCGAACTTGCAAACATTCATGTGAGTGATTATGCCTTTGTATGCATTTTCAGATGCAACCTGAAGGGCCATATGGCTCGCAACTGCCCAAAATGTTACATGTGCGGTGGCTTTGGGCATATCTCTCGCCAATGTGAGATGGTGGCTTAGACCGGCCTGTCCCACTCCTGGTCTCTCCCTCCGAAGCTACTGCTGCTGCTGCTGCTACCCACTACCATGACCCCCCGACATACACCATGGTGTAAACTGGTGCTGGGGCTTGACACTTACAACCTGGCTATTCACCCTCTGGGGCTCTCCAGGCAACAACTATGTTACATCATGTGTTTGCGGGAAGCAAATATAACCGTGTGAAAGGCCTTTAGTGGGTATTTCCTTGTAAAGCAAATTCACAAAATCGAGTCAGTATAGTTTGACAGTAATTGAATGGTTGAGCCTTGAAGCAAATGTTACATGCTTGGAAATAAGCATGTAGGATTACCGTCTTGAGCTCTGGTTCTTACTAAACTTGCCCCTTATTGGAGGAGGAAGAGGTTGTTTAAGGATGATTTCCTTGGATCATAACCTTGCTCTGTTTATTGATACATACTGATTTTTGTGATTAATTAATTAGTTAATTAATTAATTGATTGATGTTTATGTACCAGATCTAAATTATCAAAGGCACTAGAGTGATGTGGAGGAGAGAATTTAGGACAGCTTACCATTGCTCTCAGTATGGTAATTTCTCAACTTGTAGGATGGTTATAGCCAGTAGATCCTTGAATGTTGAAGTGTTACTGAGAAAGTTTGCAAGGGCTTTATTAAATGTAGTCCTATTCAACTACAAAAGTTTTAATAGTTGTTCTTTGCCGAGTACAGATAGTGATGACAGACAATCAGGTTATTTACAGTGTGACAACCTAACCAAATTTCAAAACTTGTCAAATGAGAAATCTGCGAATCATCTTCTTTTATTACATTTGTTACTTTTATTTTTTTTATTTTACTTTTCGCTAAGTAGTATATTTTTATTTTATATTATTTTTCCCCTTTTTTCCAAGTTTACTGTTAAACTTGACTGATGTGTGAACGAGTTGCTTTATTTTTCAATGAGCTTCTGAGTAAACAAGATGACTTAGTTGATGTGGCAAACTTGGTGTTAGGGGTATAGGTGTAATTTTTGCTGTAAAACCTTACACTTATTTAATTTTGTGCTGATGACCTAAATATATTGTATTTGGAAGTTTTCTTGCAATGAATTATCAGTATAAATAAATGCATTAGGCATCCAAGAACTAGTCAAAAAGTAGGTGGAAATTTCTATAAATGGAAAGCTTTCCAATTATTTATAATTTATGTCAAGGTAATTTCATGCTGACAACAGTTGCAGTCAAGTTTCAGTAGTTGAGCTTACCTACGCTGATGTGGGAGGAAATAGTTTCACGGAGACTGACGTGGTCATCAGCACAAAGGTGTTGCAAAGAGGAGAATTGTGAACACATTCATGAAATTGTCGTGGGAGTTTTTTTCAAATTCAGGTGATTAAATATATAAAGAAGTAGATGACTTTATATTCAGATGACAGACTGTTCCGGTATTGGTTGGTACAGTCTGAGTAGCAGGAGAAAGGATGTAGGAAGGTATCCCAGAAGTTGAGGTAAAATGTCCTCCACTTTTGGCGTGTGTGTGTGTGTGTTTCTGTGGTTAGGCAGCAAACAGGTGACGGTGGAGTTTATACTGAGTGATAATAGGAGGGTGCATAGAAGGTGTAAATCCTGGCCAACTTGCTCATCCCCTTAGTTAAGGTTCAAGAGGAGGAGGAGATTGGAGATGACAGTATTTGTCAGGTGGAAGGGTGGAGTAGTCATTACCTTAGGTTATGTTATGTTGTGCTAAATCAAGAGTTTACATATGAAATCTATTCGAACAGTCGATCCCAAAATTTAAAGAATCAGATAGCGGCATTCATTTAACTTGTTTCATACCTCGCATTGTTGTTTTGTTCGTGTCCCCAGTCACGTGCACCCTAAGACCAGGGTTTCTTACCTGCGTAGAACACCCTCTGAGCTGCTCCACCCCTCCCCCTGTGCCCGGGAAACCATTCACCTCAGGGGTTCCCGAAAAGGTCACTATATTTGATCTTTCAACCAGTACCTGCACAGTCATCCCTTTGTTATTGTGGAGATGAAGATTTGTGGGGTGATCAGCTGATGCTACTTTTGGAGGTGATCAAAGGCTCATTTATTTTTATAGTTTTAATATTCTAAGTGATCAGTGTGTTGCTTTCCCCTTAAAAATGGACAAGTTAGTCCTAAGGGAATTCACATTTAGTGGCTCATCACAAACCCAATCTCATTTTCTTATTTTTATTCAAATGAGTCTTTCCTTGTTGACCCTCCATGGGACACATTGCTGATCACCGCACATCTATATATAAAAAGTGAGACTATTTTGTTACTCTTGAATATTAGCATTACAAAGGCGGAAGAAGAGCGGTTGATTACAAAGTCTTCTAGTCCTTACAATTCCCACTTAAAGTTATTGTTGTTCACATTTTTTACTCTGAATTTATGTGTGTATTGAGAACTTAATGTCCCCTGTGTGCCTGATGTTCATCCTCAATAAACAGGTTCACAATATTGGTTTGCATTGTGATTGCATCGCACACCTTGTCTGAAAGTTTTGTTGCTTCTGATAAGTATCTCTGAATGGATCTACTCTTTATAGAATATCCAATGAAATTTTATGCAGCTATAGATGGTTGAATTACTTTCCGTGGTACAGAGCTGGCCCCACGTTCATGGTGATTCTGAGGTGACCACAAAGAGCTGAAAATTATTCCGTATTCTCTCATGCTGATGACTATCTTGCATTTTTCAAAATTATTCATTGGACACCAATTCTGCAGTGTTTCGGTAATTTACCCTCTTAAGGATATATATCCAACGTTGGATTACTATTGTTTCCATCTATTTCTCTCCTTACCCTATTAACTTCGATACCTTACACACACTTCTCTCCCGCCTACAACCCCCTTTGCTGGTAGTAGGTGACTTCAACTGCCGCCACTCCCTTTGGGGTGACTCCACCATAAACACCCGTGGCCGCTCCCTTGAACGGTTCCTAGCTACCACCGACTTCATTATTCTCAACTCTAATCGCCCCACTCACTTTGATGTGAGGACGAGGACTCGGTCATTTTCCTGTCTTGACCTCTCTCTTTGCTCCCCCCCTTCCCTCCGCTTAGACCTGCATGGTCGGTCCTCGACCAATACCCTTATAGCGACACTTTCCTATCCTACTTTCTCCTACCTCATACCTCTTCCTAACATTCCACGATGGTGTTTCCGCAGAGCCGACTGGCGCACTTTTGCCTCCCTTTCTGCCCTTCCGCTTCATCCTTCCACCTTTTCTTTCATCTCTGATATGCTCACCTACTTTTCCGTCTCTATTTTAAGTGCCGCCCTTACTGCTATCCCCCGGACCTCTCGTCCTTTTACCTCCAAATGCGTTCCCTGGTGGACTTTAGATTGTTCAAAAGCCCACCGAATAAAGCGTGCTGCTTGGAGCAGCTACCGCTGCAAACGCGGTACCCCCGGCAAACTCCCAGCTTTTATTTCATTTAAAATAGCCTCTGCCCGCCTTAAGCGGACCATTAAACTCTCTCTAATTAATAGTTGGTGCACTAATGTCTCCTCCCTCACCACAGATACCCCCATTTTATCAGTTTGGCGCTGAATCCATAAATTGTCAGGTAAACACCCGCCCCCTGTTGCCCCAGTCCTGCACGTTCATAACCAAATTATTGCCGAGCCATTACAAGTAGCAGAGGAATTGGGCTCCTTTTTTAGTCTTGTAAGTAGTGGATATCACCTCTCCTCAGTTCACTAGAATCAAAGCTGCCAGGGAACGCATTCCTGTCACCTCTCTGTCCTCTTCTGAACACTACAATGCTCCTTTCTCTTCCGAACTAGCCTCCGCTCTTCATTCTTGCCGCAACACATGTGAAGGCCCTGATGGCATTCACTACCTAATGCTCAGACACCTTCCTCCTGTTTCTCTCATCTTTTAACTAGCCCTTTTTAACCAGGTTTGATCCCTTGGGGACTTTCCACCTCCCATGGCGCGAAGCCCTTGTCCTCCCGTACCTCAAACCCAATAAATCCGGTACCCTCCCCCAAGATTACCGCCCCATTGCCCTTACTAGTTGCCTATGCAAGTTACTGGAACGCATGATCAATCTCCATCTTATGTGGTTCCTGGAATCGAAAAGTCTTTTCTCCCCTTCTCAATTTGGTTACCGACATGCCTGAAGCACAGCTGGCCCCTTAGCCCACCTAGAAACATACATTATCACAGCCTTTGCCCGTCACAAATCAGTCCTTGATGTTTAAAAAAAAAATTAGAGAAAGCTTATGATACCACCTGGCGACACCATATCCTCCACCAGTTAACCACTTTCGGCATATCTGGAAACATGGGGGTCTTTCTCAAGTCCTTTCTATGTGATCGCTCCTTCAGAGTCGAAATATTTTCCTCCACTAACTCGTCCTTCCCACAATATGAAGGTGTCGCCCAAGGAAGTGTCCTCAGCACTTCCTTGTTCCTCATTGCAGTAAATGGACTCGTCTCCACCTTACCACCTGGCGTCCGGTCCTCCCTTTACGTGGATGACCTAGCCATCTACGCTTCCGGCCCTTCCCTGGCACCCCTCCACTGTCTCCTCCAATCTGCTATTTCCGCTGCTTCTTCCTGGGCTACTTACTGATCATGGCTTTCGTTTCTCCCACAAAATCCTTCTCCATCCTTTTCTCTCGCTCTCGTGTACCACTCCCACCCCCGGTTTCTCTATATGACATACCTCGCAAGTATTGCTCCTCTGGTAAATTCCTTGGCCTCACTTTCGACTCTCGACTTATCTGGAAGGCACATATACTACGCGCCAAAATATTGTTCACCGCATCATAACAGACGCTCCCATAAGGGAATTTTGAAAATGTACTCTATAGCAGCCTAGTGACTTCCGAGAGAGATATCCTACATATGGCAGCATGTTTAAAGCACGGGCAGTCCATCAAGACCGTTGAGGAATGTTCAGATGCCACTTGTCAATTATAGACTAAGCATTTTGAAAAGGATCGCCTCACTCCCCGCGAGTAATTTGAACAGACGCGCGTTGGTATAACTATCATTATTTTCATAATGGGTGGCAAGAAAGACCTAACAAAGGAGCAAATTAAAGTTATTGTCACTACACAAGGCAGAGAGGCCAGAGGAAGAAATATCAAGGATTGTGGGTGTTACGAGGAAATGTGTGATGAAGTGGGTGGAGGGTTTCGTGAACGTGGTGGGGTGGCGACACCGTAACATAAAGAAGTGGCCACAGTGAGGATGTAAAATATCAGCAAGCACTGTAAATGTCATGAAACGTCAAGTGGATGCCCATCCTCAAATAAGAGCAAGAAAATTATTACGATATGACATTTGCATCCTCGCTGTGGCCACTTCTTTATGTTACGGTGTCGCCACCCCGCCACCCTTCACGAAACCCTCCACCCACTTCATCACACATTTCCTCGTAGCACCCACAATCCTTGATATTTCTTCCTCTGGCCTCTCTGCCTTGTGTAGAGTGACAATAACTTTAATTTGCTCCTTTGTTAGGTCTTTCTTGCCACCCATTATGAAAATAATGATAGTTATACCAACGCGCGTCTGTTCAAATTACTCGCGGGGAGTGAGGCGATCCTTTTCAAAATGCTTAGTCTATAATTGACAAGTGGCATCTGAACATTCCTCAACGGTCTTGATGGACTGCCCGTGCTTTAAACATGCTGCCATATGTAGGATATCTCTCTCGGAAGTCACTAGGCTGCTATAGAGTACATTTTCAAAATTCCCTTATGGGAGCGTCTGTTATGATGCGGTGAACAATATTTTGGCGCGCTGTGTATCCTATCCCCAAAAGTAAATGCCCTTCGTCGCCTCCGCCTCCTACAAACTACCTCCTATGTGTCTTGGGGTGCTGACCGCAAGACCCTCCTCCATCTCCACACCGTCCTGGTCCTCTCCACTCTTAACTATGGATGTCATATTTATTCCTCTGCCTCTGCCTCCCTCAGCCTCCTGGACCCTGTTCACCACCTAGGCCTCCGTCTGGCTCTAGGTGCCTTTCGCTCCTCCCCTGTTGAGAGCCTCTATGCTGAGTCGGGCCTCCCGTCCCTCTCTCACCATCGAGCCCTCCTATCACCGGTGCTATGCTCGCCTTCATCAATTTCCTACTTCTAAGATTGCAGTCCCTCAATATCTCACAGTGATCTCCTCCCCTCGTTTGCCGCCGCCCTTCCCTGTTCGCATGCGCACCCTTCTCTCCCACTCCTCCTTTTCTACTCTTAATCTCCTCCCTTTCTATGTCCATTCCTTCCCTCTATGGCTTATACCTTCCCCCCATATCTGTTCTTCTGTCCCCACTACCTCTCCCAAGTCTACCATTCCTCCTATTGTCTTACACACTCACTTTCTTGAACGCCTTTCCACTCATTCCTCTAGCACCCACGTCTACACTGACGGTTCTAAATTCTACTCTGGATCTAGCTTTGCTATCCTCTTCCCCTCTCTTCACTATCAATTCTAACTACCTAAAGAATCCACTGTTCTTACATCGGAATTGTACGCCATCCTCTTCGCCTTAAAACGCATACTTTTCTACCCATCCTGTTCCTTCATTATCTTCACTGATTCCCGCAATTCCCTTTCTCTTATACAATCCCTTCGCTCACTTCACCCTCTTGTTCGGGAGATCCAAGACTGGTTATTCCGCCTATCCGTACGCCACAAAACAATATGCTTCTGCTGGATGCTGAGTCACGGGTATCTCGGGCAACGAACGCGTTGATTCTTTAGCGCGCTCGACCACTGTCCCAATGCCCCCGTTTCTCAAACTTGCCAGCCTCTGACTACTACCCTTCCTTTAAATCTTTCCTTTTCGACCGATGGCAATCCTCCTGGACCACTTTCTCTGCCAATAAACTTCGCCTGATCAAACCCTCTATATCTCCATGGTCAAATCCTTACCACACTAATAG
This sequence comes from Chionoecetes opilio, assembly GCA_016584305.1. Lineage (NCBI taxonomy): Eukaryota > Metazoa > Arthropoda > Malacostraca > Decapoda > Majidae > Chionoecetes > Chionoecetes opilio. The sequence goes on from JACEEZ010018471.1 coordinate 292,236, forward strand.
ACGTTGGGAGACTGCTCTCGCACGCTTACGCATAGGCCATACCAACCTCACACACTCCTATCTCATGTCATGCTCCTCCCCAACCCTCTGCACACCCTGTCAAGCTCCTCTCACTGTCCAACATGTCCTAATATCCTGCCCCCATCTTACTCCTGCTCGTTCCAGTTCCTTCCCTCACTTGTCCTCCCTTTCCCGACCTCCCTGTCTTGCGTACATTCTCCCGGAATTCCCCTCCTCCCTGGAAAATTTAACCTCCTTCCTCCAACAAATCCACATCCTACATCTGATCTAACCATCCTGCTGTAACATTCCGTTCTTTCCCCTTCCCTCATCGTTTCGCTATTTTTCTTTAACCCCTTCCCTTTATATGCTTTGCCATAGTGCCATATGACCTCTGATGTCTGGCACATTCACCTTTTTTCTGGCATTAAATCAATCAATCGGTAATTTACGAAGAGACGGCACAGATCCCCTGACTTCTGATCTTTCTATAATTTCTTTATTGAGCAGAGCAAACCTAGTTTGGTTCAGTACGTACCTCAAAAACTCCCTTCTTCACCTGTCTACTCTACATAGCGTTCTATACAACTATCTTTCAGTGACAATTTAGTCTCCTGCCACTACTCAGCATAAACCTCTAAACAATATCCTCCAATCACACACAACTGTCACCTTCCTCCATGGGACATTTTTGGGATTTTCCCTACAAAAAAGCTCAACTGGAATCGTAAATTTGTTTACATCTCGCCTCTTGATAAATCAGCTATGAAGTTAGGTGTTCTGTGATGTACTTATGTATGCGCTACTGGATACTGTACTCAACATTGTGAAAATTGAAGTGCAAGTTGAATTCTTATCTGAATGGTATTTTTGATGATCCAGGCAATTAAAATTCATAAAAATTTCAGCATAAAAACGATTGGTGGCACATTGCAATGTGACAACCTGTGCCACTGCTACAGGCACTGCCGCAGAGCCCTGTCACTTTATTCCTATTAAAGTAATCGTCCAGACCATTTCATCATTCCTGATTTAATGCAGTCAAAATATAGCCATTATTGAATACTGTATATCAACAATATGTTGTCCCTTTTTGCATCCAGTCACCCGTTTTTTAATAATCTGCAATCAAAATCTGCAAATACCCTGAGCTTCCAAAACGCTCCTGATTTCTTGCTATAAGCCCCAAGTGATATGCCTCCTATATGCCTTCCTTACTCACCTCCCTGTCCCAATTACCAATTTATGATCTTCCCCCAACAATTACATGTCCTTCATCTGATCTAACCATCCTGCTGTAACTGTTAAGTTCCTTTCCCCTTCCCTCCCCGTTTCACTCTTTATCTCTAACCCCAACCCCTTTATGCTTTGCCATAGTGCCATATGACCTCTGATGTCTGGCACATTCCCCCCTTTTAAGCATTACAATAATTCAATTCCTGGCAATTTGGAGACGACGCACCATGGCTCGATGCCTTCACCCGAGGCCCCCCCCCCCTGCCCCTGGTAATCCAGAGGCATAAGAACAAAAATAAATACACAGTGGTCCCTCACATTTGGCGATCTAATTAGTCTTCCCAAACCATCGCCAAAAGTTAATTTCGCCAACCACGAATAGTACTTTCAATGGGAAAATTATCCATTAGTCTTTGACGAGGCCCGAGTTCACCTTTTTGACCTCCATTTTCGTACTTTAACTGCTTAAAAGCAAAGACATTATGCATGAAACATTAACAGCAATACAAAAGACAATAGATAATAGATAACAAGTTATTTACCATGAAGTATTTAGAGTTAGGCAGCGATGTAATGCATAATACTAAGAAAAAACAAGAGCTGGTCAACAAGGTGGCAGTTGCTGCTGCCAAGATGGCCGTCAGATGTAAACATCACCCCCTCCTGCTGCCGCTCTCCACTGTAAAACGTCTGATATCTTGGGTTTGCCGCTTCACCTGGGATACCTCGCTAGGCAACGCCCTCCGTGCCACCACCATGGGCCATTACTGCTCAGACTCCTCCCCGCACCCATGGATAAGAAAAACATCCCGCTTCCTGGATGTCTCCCTCACCCGCCTGCGGGTTACCGTCACACACAACACTCACGGCCCACCTGACGACGAGTCACCTAGTCTTTGACGAGGCCCGAGTTCCGGGAAGATAACAAACACCTACATGGACGCTTGTGGGCGGTGCATTCTGGGCCGACGTCATTCCGTGACGTCAGCGCGCGTCTTGCCAAAAGTTAATTTGAAGCGCCAAATGAGATTCTGGTACTGTATCCAACCTATTGCCAGTACTGTGTTTCGCCAAGCTGAGATTCGCCAAACACGAGGGACCACTGTAGTACTTGAAGAATTTTGGGTGTTTCTGATTTTTTTTTTTTATATATGGCATATACTTGCTTGTATTCTTTATGGGTGCAGCAAGAAAGCTGTGCCTTTCCAGGGAGCTTAGCACCTGTTTCCGACCGATATGGGCACGAGAAATGTGTGGAAAGGTTGGACTGCCGGGGGAAGGCAGGCTGTGTGATGCAGTTTGTTGACTCCGTGATGTCATCAGCAAGTTTCGCGCTTTGGCTGGAATGGGGCTGATTTTTTTCCCCGCGCTTTTACTAAAGTCGTCTTTTTACAGAAATAAGGAGTGGAAATTGATTATTTTTTTGTGGATTAGGTGTTTTGATTGATTGATTTAATGCTAAAAAAGGGAAAATGTGCCAGACATCGGAGGTCATATGGCACATTAGGTGTTTTGAATGAACATTCTAACATACTTATGCAAAGAAAAAATGGGTCTGGACGATTACTTCAAGATATAAGCTGTTTTTTTCAAGGAAGTGTATAGATAGGTGATAAAGGGGCTATTACACTGGGCAAATTTTCCATGTATCTCTGGTAAAATATGGAGGATTTTTGCCTACGTGGACCTACCGCGGTTCTCCAATCACACTTGCCTCGCGCTCCCTCGTCGCATCGTAGTTTTGACTGATGCATTTCCACAACAATAAAAATAGCTGACGTCCCTCCCCAAGCCCCAGTTTTCACTCTGCAGAGCTGGGCTCCTTTGGCCCTAGTGGCACTGAATTTACTTAAACAACGAAAAAAAAAACTGAATGTGGGGGCAGAGATGGCCTAGTTGCGAGAAGAGAGGAGCATAGTGAAGTGAAGGGTATGCCTGACAACCTACCCTCCTCGCCTTGAGGGCATAGGCGGATCCAGTCAGGTAATGCCACCAGTCGTTTTAGGGCGCACAAATTTTCCTGCACTTAAATTGGCTTTATCATCAAAAATACTGTTCACATCGAAAAATCAGCATCACTGCTTTACTATATGAGGCTTGAAGATTTCCAATCTATAGTTACCTCAAGTAGAGTAAATGGGTCCATTACCTTGCTTTCAGTTATGTTTTTGGTTCACTGCAGGCTTTTGCTTGTAATTTTTAAAAAATATTTTGTTAGACTGGATAACTGTAGATAATTGTGTAAGAATTTCCCTTTCTTTTACTTGTCATGCCACGTGCCACACACGTGACTGCCTCGTGATGCCTCGTTTTCTACTCTGCATACGAGACATTTGTAGACAATGTGTGTGTTGATACTGCTGAAGACACAACCTCCATAGGTTAAACTATTGTCTAAAACTGTCGATAATTGTAGACAGCTCTAGTAGGCCAGTAAATTTAATCAAGATACTCCAAAAGTACAAGTGCTTTCAGATGTTTCAAAATGTGCAAATTGATTTTGAATGTGAAGAAAGAAGTATTGGCATGATTGTGATCATTGAAGCAGCCAGTAATATCTGGAGGGTAAGACTGAGGCAGCGATGGTGATCATGAGTATAGCTTTGAGTCATTTTGTATGAACAGGTAAGATGAAACTAATCTAAATCCCATTTTATTAAAAGAAACTGTCAATAATGATATATGTCTTGGCCTGACAGATCTATGGGCTCCCGTCTGGGCAGGAGTTCCTTCATGTTTGGCGGTGACATGGGGCGGAAGGACATGTCATTTGGACCAAGTCTTCAGAGTGAGATGCAGCAGCTAAAAAGACAGCTTGATTTTGTGAATCAAAAGTATGAGAATGAAAAGCTGAAAAGAGGTATGTATTCTACCAATCATATTCAAGAATTAGATCTAGACGGGGATCTTGGTGGTTGATCCTTCTGTGTGTTGTAGAATATAAAGGGAGTCCCATAGTCCCAGGAACAAGGACAACATTCAAGTAGGCTTTATCACTTTTCCCCTCCATCATGAAGGACGCCTCGGGCTGGCGTGGGGAAAGTGCATAAAAAAAATTGTAGGTAGAATCCCAAAATATGTTTAATTATGTATAAGTATTTGGCATTTTTATTTTGCCAAGATATTGTTGGGATGGAACTGTATATTGAAATTTTTTTTAATGAAAAATTGCTAGATGACACATGTACGATACTGTCTTTCAGCATTTTTTCAACGTACAATTATTTTCCTCCTTTCAGAATTGCTGGAGAAAGAAAAGGCTTTGGATATGGAGAGAGCAGCCATGTTGAGTTCTCAGGGAGGCAACTACAACAGTGGAATGGTATGTATGTCTACAGGGCAAAACACATGATAATCTGTTTATGCTCTATACTGTTATCCACATTAAGTAAGGTATGTGGAAACATGATGGTTAATAGGATACAGGTTGTGTAGTATATAGCGAGACAAGTTCACAAACATTTTGAGGCCTTAAGATGACTATGAAAAATAAGAATGTTAGAATGGTTCCTTAAAGTAATTGTCCAGACTATTTCATCATTCCTGATTTGATGTAGTTAGAGTATAGCCATTATCGAGTGTATCAACAATATGTTGTCACTTTTTGCATCCACTCAGCCGTTTTTTTAATAATCCGCAATCAAAATCTGTAAATTCCCCGAACTTCGAAAACGCTGCTGGCAACTGGCAGACGATGCGCCACAGCTCGGTGACGTAACAAAAGGAAGGCTCCTCTTCCCGCGCTGCTGTGTGTGTGTATTAGTGTTTGTGTGTGTGTGTATTAGTGTTTGTGTGTGTGTGTATTAGTGTTTGTGTGTGTGTGTGTAGTAGTGTTTGTGTGTGTGTGTGTAGTAGTGTTTGTGTGTGTGTGTAGTAGTGTTTGTGTGTGTGTGTAGTAGTGTTTGTGTGTGTGTGTAGTAGTGTTTGTGTGTGTGTGTAGTAGTGTTTGTGTATGTGTGTAGTAGTGTTTGTGTGTGTGTAGTAGTAGTGTTTGTGTATGTGCATAGTAGTGTTTGTGTGTGTGTGTGTGTGCGTAGTAATGTGTGTGTGTGTGTGTAGTAGTGTTTGTGTGTGCGTGTGTAGTAGTGTTTGTATGTGCGTGTGTAGTAGTGTTTGTGTGTGTGTGTGTAGTAGTGTTTGTGTGTGTGTGTGTAGTAGTGTTTGTGTGTGTGTGTAGTAGTGTTTGTGTGTGTGTAATAGTGTTTGTGTGTGTGTGTAGTAGTGTTTGTGTGTGTGTGTGTGTAGTAGTGTTTGTGTGTGTGTGTGTAGTAGTGTTTGTGTGTGTGTGTGTGTAGTAGTGTTTGTATGTGTGTGTGTGTAGTAGTGATTGTATGTGTGTGTGTAGTAGTGTTTGTGTGTGTGTGTGTGTAGTAGTGTTTGTGTGTGTAGTACGTAGTGTTTGTGTAGTAGTGTTTGTGTGTGTGTGTGTGTGTAGTAGTGTTTGTGTGTGTGTGTGTGTAGTAGTGTTTGTGTGTGTGTGTAGTAGTGTTTGTGTGTGTGTGTGTAGTAGTGTTTGTGTGTGTGTAGTAGTGTTTGTGTGTGTGTAGTAGTGTTTGTGTGTGTGTGTAGAAGTGTTTGTGTATGTAGTAGTGTTGAACCTCAGCAGGCTCCGCTAACACCTGTTCATCCACCTCGTACTCTGGCTCAAACATATAGGGTTGGGCTCCCATCACAATCTGGTTCGTTTTTCTCATATACGCGAGCAGCGTCATCAATAACATGCGTAGCCCTGTTGGAGGGAAGAACAAAAATTTCGCGCGCTTTTTACAAAAGTCGTGTTTTTACGTAAATAAGGCCTGGAAATCAATTATTTTTGGTGGATTAGGTGTTTTGAATTCCTAATTATTCAACATAATTAGGCAAAAAAAAAATGGGTCTGGACGATTACTTTAACCCCTTCGTGCCCAGATCTTTCCTTTGCTATGAAAAATTGTATGTTGTCGAGTCATAAAATTACGAAAAGTAACTGAATATAACAAATTAGTTAATTGACAAAGATACTAAACAGGTCAAATCTATACAATATTGCTTATATTCACTAAAAATCATCTATTGGTAGTCAAATTACAATTGAAATTACGTTCTGGGTCTGAAGGGGTTAAGATCAAAGACTGAGAAGTGAGTCAGTTATTGTTTGCAGATGATACAGCACTTGTAGATAGCAGGGAAAGCTACAAAGTCTAGTTATAGATTTTGGAAGAGTGTAACAGAAGAAAACTGAAAGTGAATGTAGCCAGGTGATGAGATGCAGCAGGGAAGGGGTCAAGGAGGTGGTGACTTAGTGTGGAGGGGCAAGAGGCTAGAATAGTCCTGATATTTAGGTGTGGACATTGAGGCATTGAGGAACAGCCACTGAATTATAGGCCGGTATCACTAACCAGAGTTGTTGCAAAAATTTGTGAGAGTATTGTGAAAAACAGATCGATTGAATAACTTGAGGAAACCAGTAATCAATTTAACCCCTTGAGGCCCAGAACGTAATTTTCATTGTAATTTGGGTACCATTAGACGATTTTTAGTGACTATATGCAATGTTTTATTGATATGACCTGTTTAGTATCCTTGTCCACTAGCTTATTTGGTATATTAAGTTACTTTTCGTAATTTTATGGCTAACAACAGACAATTTTATATAGCAAAGGAAAGATCTGGGCGTGAAGGAGTTAATCCTCAATATACCCTTTCCTTTAGAAGCATTAAGGAGGGTCATGATGCTTTTCCTATCTTCACCTACAGTCATTCTATAAGTGGCTTCCCTTGTGTGAAGATAACTGCAAATCTTTCAGTTGATGAAAAAAAGGAAAATTTCTTTAGTCATTTTCTAAATTCTTTGAATGTCAAGCTATATAAGGTGTCTGGAATTGAGTGATGTCTTCTGGTATGTCACCAGGCCTCATAGGTTACCTACTTCTTGTGTGGTCATTGCTGGTCATGGATGTGCCACAAATATTGAATTCATAATCATAATGCATAGTTAGTATAATAGTATAACAATTGGTTTGACAATATTTTGCTTATTTGATAAAGATTGCAAATTTTCAAAGCTGGGAATTTTTTATTCATTATTTATCTAGGGATATATATGCATATTATCTTGCTGTCAGGATGGGCTACAAGGTATGCAAGGCAGACATTAAATTGATCAATTAAGTGAAATTAGAAATGAAAATTCAAGAATGGCAGGAGACCACTATTCACAGGACTCTCCTCCACAGGCAATGCTGAACTCGCCCACCTATGGCGGCGGCGACCTGGACAACTACCAGCAGGGACTCAAGCGAGACTCCATGACAATGCAAGATAATTGGGACCTGAAGCGGCAACGCTACTGATTGAACGTGAAGTCTCCAGTGTTGAACAATGCGTCTTTTATGGGGCATACACTCAAACCTCGCTAAGTCAAAGTAGGAGCTTATTCATGAACATTTCAGTGGGCGAAACATTTGAATTTCAGATTGGTAGTTTGTGTATTGTGGTCACACTTTATGTATGGATATATTGCAAATTTTCTAAATGGCGTGTTATAAACCAGGATTTCCTGGAAATTAGTGAGTCAAGTTATCAAACAAGCTGAGATTTATGCAGTTGATGACATCACCGTACTGGAGAGTGTAGTCATGTGTTCTCTCCACTGACGGTGAAGGAGACATCATTTTCTCGCAATACAAGTACGTTTGTGGTGATCTTTGACTAAATTTTTACTACCTTGTATTTGGCTGTTAGACCCTTCTAACCTTCATGCCGTGGTCTTTCCATGGGATCATGTCAACGCAGCCCATTGGGAGTGTTAATGCTGTATAACTTTTTTTATAAATGTGAACACTACACTATCATAATCCATACACCTACCTTGAATCCATACATAAAATACTAAAAACTATAAAAATGGATGTGTTTCTAATAGATTGATTGTGGCAAGAATTTTGATAAGTTTGATTTGCATACAGGTGTTGGGTGCGACTGTTTCAGGCATCATTGTTGTTCCTGTTTTCATTCACTGGCTATTTATGAGAATGATCTTGAGGAAATATTGTTTCTTGAGAGTGCAGAGCTGTTCCCCACCAATCAGACAATATTTTTTTATTCATTGATATACAGACCTAGAAAACTTACTAAATGTCATGAGTAATAATTCACAAAGGAGGTAAATTTATGTAGATGTTGAATTAGCGAGGCTTGTGTGTATTATCTGTTTTATGATTGTGTATTACCTAAAATAAATACAATATTTGGTTTAGGAGAATTTTTGGGCGAGTCATTATTGCATGTATATACTAAGCTGATTGAAAAATAACTCATTCGAAGTGTTGTAATAAAGGTATCTGCTTTCAATATTTTTTGTAGAACTGTTTCATGTGTAATAATCACATTTGACTTCTAATGTTCTCCCAGATTAAGAATTGTGTCCACTGAAAATGTTGCATCCTTGGCACTGAATGAAACTGGAGTGTCCAACTTTCCACACCTTAGTTAGATAGGAACAGGGTAACAAATCACGGGAACATTTTCATCTTAGAATACTGTCTGTCACTTGGTAATATGAAAAATAAATAGTAATGTCCATTCTTATATAGATTCTGTTTATTTTGAATAAAACCTTAATGTATTGAAGGCAAAGTTTCCAAGTGCCAACTTTGTCATTATTTTGTGTAGTGAATTTTATATGTAAGCAAAACTAATTTAAGTATTTGACTATGGTGCAGTGATTTGTATGTCTTTTGTTTCCATGCATTTCAAGTATAAATCTGCACGCATAGCTATGCATTTTATGAGCCATTTTAAATCTAAGTATCCTTTTTGATTGGTGAAATTTATGGTAATGGAGCTAATAATTGATTTTCTGAAAGGGATTTCAAAATAAAGATACTTTCCATAATATATGAGGTATCATTAGCTAAAAATGCCCGTGATAAATTTAATTCCTGCGTCTAACTAAGGGAAAGGAAATAGTAGGTGGTAACTAAGGGTATTGATCTTAGCATTGAGCCAGACAGCTGCGTTACTGATGTGGTGTTCTGTTGCTTGACTCGTGTCAACGGTGCCACGGATTTAAAAAAATGAATATAAATCATACGAGAGTTCTTCGTTGATGGCATACAATTTTTTCACATTTGAATTTTGATATTGAAGTAGTTCTTTTTTATAATAGGTTTCTAAGATGAAAATACTCATGGCAAGTTACCCTGTCTTTCTAACATTTTGTTGGGTAAATATAGGCCCTCCCCTACTTACCAACATAATTTGCGCTGGGCTTTGTACTAAACTTTAAATGTGTTCCAAGTCCAACATGGAAAGCTCAATGCTTTTTACTAACACCACCGCCACTGGCTCCATTTGAATACTCTTGAGATATGTTTAAGGTGATTAAATATTTTGTAAAACCATAATATGTATTTACAGACAGGTTTGCATGTAACTCAAAGTATGTACTGTAACTTAAAAGTATGTACGTATGTAGGGTAATACGTGTAGTTTGTTTACATTCCAAAAAATATGATATGGTTCAGGATAGTATGATTATTCATCTTTTAGTTACATACTAAGTAAATATTTGTGTTGTGAGAGGTGTGGATAACTGAACTATCCTTAAGTATACCTGTTCAAGGGGGGCTTGTGAGAGGTGTGGATAACTGAACTATCCTTAAGTATACCTGTTCAAGGGGGGCGTTCTCTTTTTATGTTCCCATTTATAGGGTAGAGGGTTGGGAGGCCTTTGCCGAGTGGCTAATTTCCCCTGAAAACAAAAGATTAATTTGCTTTTTGTAATGTGCCACCATACTCGTATGAGAAAAGGCCAACTTTATGAATAGAATGTAATACTCGATATACGTAGATATTTGTATTTCTCATTACGCAAGCTGTTACTCAAGTACAGCCGTGGATGAAATTATTTTGATTTTATTTATGTAAGTACAGTGTTGCCAAATTCTATACAGTACAAAATACCTTCTTGACTAAGGCTGTGGACAATGCTAATAACCAACCCTCAGATCCAAGATAGAAATTTATGAAATAGAACATTGCTCAAATCAAGCAAGAATTATTCTCCTAAATATTGCAATCATAAAGTCTGTAGCTATACTGGAAATTTTATTTTCTGATAAATGTTCATGTATATAAGTAGCCCTATGGTGTAGTAATTAGCATGCTTGGCTCTCAATCAAGAGATGCATGAATCTGAGAGGATGCGAGTTTGATTTCCTTGTTGACAGATCATTTGGACTTGTCTTTTTTCACACCAGTCCATGTTCCCTTTCCCGACCTCCCTGTCTTGCGGACATTCTCCCGGAATCCCCCTCCTTCTCCCTGGAAAATTTAACCTCCTTCGTCCAACAAATCCACATCCTACATCTGATCTAACCATCCTGCTGTAACATTCCGTTCTTTCCCCTTCCCTCATTGTTTCACTATTATTCTTTAATCTCTTCCCTTTATATGCTTTGCCATAGTGCCATATGACCTCTGATGTCTGGCACATTCACCTTTTTAGGCATTAAATCAATCAATCACCTAGAAGAGAGCAGGTACAGGATGTATGGTAAGGAGCTGTGACCTCAAAATCCTGGCAGGTTCTGAAGATGGCAATCCTTTGCTCTTGAAGGTGTGAATGAGGTGTGTGTGTGTGTGTGTGACTCACCCACGGTCTTACCCATGCCAGCTGAACTCGGGATTGCCAGGTATTGTCCACCCGGAAAGAGATTGGAGCTCATAGTAGTGCCTAATCTTTGGGTACCTAATGGTGGGACCTCACACACCACACACACCCCATCCTCTTGCCCAAAGGAGACAGTAACAGCCTACGCTGTCAGCAGAATCTACCCCGAGCCGAGCTTGAACCATCAACTTGTATGTGTACTTTGGAAGTATTTATTCACTTATTGATGCAGCTGAGATGGATCTCCACTGCTACCAGACAGCTCTCTCTCCTTGATCCAGTGCAGGAGACTATTTGAGTTGGAGCTGGTGTATCCTGGTGTTGGCGGTTGGTCTGGTATATTGGCCCGCCAGGCATCCAAGTTGTACTTGAAGGTGTCGGGTGAGACACCCCTCATGTTTCTTAGTTTTGTCGGGATGCAGTTGAATAATCTTATACCACTGAAGGTGAAGCTGTGGTGTCAGAGTTCTTACTCTGTGAGATGCTCCTGGGGTGCTGCACACGTAGCACAGCCGTCCTCTCCTGGGGTGTGCTGTTTCTTGCACATTTGTGTTTGGTATTTTGTGTCTCGGATATCAAGAGATTTTATCTATCAAAAGAGATATCAATATGTGTGTATTCATCTAGTGATTTTCAGGAAAAGAGCAAAGCTCGTATTGTTACGTCTTTGAAATTATGAATAGTCTTGGCATGTACTACTTTTTTATCCATGTTTTTCCACAGTTCAAAAGATCTGTATGGTCAACTATATTTCTTGATATATCTCTTATATGTGATCCTTTTCAAGTTCTTCCCATGATCTCTTTTATCTTTTGCGTCCCACAAATACACATCCATTATTTTATATATATATATATATATATATATATATATATATATATATATATATATATATATATATATATATATATATATATTATATATATATATATATATATATATATATATATATATATATATATATATATATATATATATATATATATATATATTAGGGTGACACTTATTTTCGAAAGTGAATTTTTATCGGGACGATTATTATTCTCCTAGTTTCTGGTTCCATTTCGTCAAAAAATAGTGTAAAATATTTTTGAAATTAAACAATATTTAGAACTGCCTCAATAAGGTCACAGTTAGTATATTTTCTCGAAAAATAGATATTTTAGAACATTATGTTCTATGCCTCTAGCAAATAAAATATCACTTCTAGTTTGCTCAAACTACTAATCTTGACCTAAAACATATAACTGGACTTCATACTTTCAACTCTAGGTCCCCCTCAACTCGAGTATTAGCCCCTCAAAGGGGGGGTATCATGGGCATTGGGCGCCCATCTCTCACTCTTTGTTGCCTACTTTGCAGAGGTCACGGTGGACTTGTGGGTGGTTGGGAACTCACAGCGGTGCTTCTCGACCACTTGTAAGAGGAACTGCCTCTGGTCTTCACTCTTGGTAAGGGCCAGGTTGAAAGACTGCATCAACGCCACCCCGCGCTCCGCGAAGCCGTTGACGACTTGAAGGGCCTGGACTCGGCGGGATGCGGCGATGAAGGCTGGGTCCGTCGGCCACTCCTCCGGATCCTTGAGCAGGAAGGCGGTGCTGATGTCCAGAACCTTGAAGAACTCCTTTGATGTAGTTGTGAACTTGGCCAATGTCTTGTTGGCGATTGAGGCAGTGGACAGGTCCACATTGACACGCCGCGGGGGATCCTCCGATCCTTCCTCTTCTTCCATCGCTTTAATCATCTCCCGCTATGTCGCCAAGTCGATCCCCTCGTCAAAGATGGCTAGGGCGACGAGGCGCTCACTCAAGTACCATAGGTGCCTGGCGAAGACTGTCGTCGTCGCCTTGGCCACCGCCGAGTCCGGATAATAGACGAGGGCCTTGAGCAGTGCGAGGTCCGCGGCTGGGGCCGTTGCCGGAAGCGGCGCTTTGTACCAGGCCGTCATGTAGATGGACACGGCGAAGATGGTGAATCGCTGGATTCCAGCCGCTTCGCCTGACATCTGAAACTGTTCCCGGAACAGGAAGAGTTTGATGGCACAGATGACTTTTGCCATCCAGCGCGCGCGATGGAAGGCGCCGGGACGAGCGAACCGGGCACCCCGCTTGTTCAGTCCCACTGGGCGGCGAATCGTTTGAACAGGACGATGATAGGACCAGTAGAGGGACCGAGGCATGCCGTGAACGCCTTCTCGCACACCAGTTCGTGGATGTGGTGGCGGCAAGCCAAATGAAGCACCGTCTTCTCGAGTTTCTGGTCAATGATAGAGCAAGCTCCTCCTGAGAGTCCTGTGTTTGAGGCGGTGGTGTCAAAAGAGAGGGCACAGATCCGTCCCTTGATGTCCCAATCCTCGAGGGCAGAGAGGACGGCTTCCACCATGGCGCGGCTGGTGCCGTCGGGGAGGCTGGGCACAGCCAGAAGCTTGTCGACGTTCTCTCCAGACACCAGAACTGGAAGGCGATCTTCAGCAGGGCCTCCGTCAGCTGCTGGTATGATTTTCCCGTCCCAGTGAATGGTCAGCGGCACAGTAAGATGGAAGGCTGCCTTTATTTCCGCTGCTGCCATAGCACGGAACTTTGCTCGGTCGCAGCGGGAGAATTCGCGGTTCAAGACCAGCTCCTCGGGGTTGTGGCCCAAGCTCCTCGCAGCCGCCGACAGCAAAAAAACACCTCGGTCGGTAAGTTTCGTCCGATCCATCGCTGCGGAGAGATCAGGGGTGATCATCTTTTTCGACGCGCGGAATCGCTTGGGTGGTAAAGGGGTCGTAGATGCTTCTGCATTCGATGTGGAAGGGCCCGGGAGAGAGAGCTCTTCCTCTTCTTCTCGGCGACGACGGGTGACCGAGTCGGGCTGCTTGCACCTGAGCTGGAGCTCGATGCCAGTTCGACGAGTTCTTCTCGGCTCTCCATTCTCCCTATCAGCATCTTGCTGGCGGCTCCTTTCCGCTTCCTGTCTCCTCGTGCACTCCTCAGTGTGCAGCGTCATGTCATTTGTGGAGGAGATAGACTGCTGTTTTAGATCTTGTTGCTGAACCCATCACATCGTTTCAGAACTCAGTACTCACTGGAAAAGAGAATGAAACACTGTTAGTGTTGGCAAAACTCATCGCATCCTTATCCCACGGCAGCAGTAGAAAGAACATGTTATACTAAGTTCTTCTGTACACCAGTGTGGAAGACTAAACCAACGACTTTGACCGTCTGTCTGTCTGTCTGTCTGTCTGTCTGTCTACCTTCTACCTTGTTCTACCTTGTTGAAGTCTTGATGTAAGCATCAGGGCCAATCTGGGGATCCGCCTTTTCCACACATTCCCTCGACCTTGAGGTACTGGATCTGGTCAATGATGGAATTTGACCCAGCCCCTCTATAAGTCAGTCCGTGTGGTATTGGAGGCTGGTCAGGTATTTCTTGTAGGACCTTGTCTAGCCTCCGCTTGAAAGTATCTGTGCAGCACCCTGTTATGTCTCTGACTGACCTTGGCAGGCAGTTAAACAGTCTGGGTGCTGTATTACAGAAACTCTCTGCCTGGATAGTTTTCAATCTTTGGGATGTGCTGCCAATTGATTTTCTTTGGCAAACCCGCCCCAACCTTGGGAGTTCCCTGCTCTTGATGACTTCCTCTCCTCTAGGTGTTGGGTTTGGCACCTTGCCCTCAAGAATTTTCCAGGTGTATATTATTATGTATCTCTCTCGTCGTCTCTGTAGAGAGTACAATTTTAAGTGTTGGAGTCGTTCCCAGTAGTCAAGGGAAACTCCAATGTTAAGCTTGCGTGTGAATACTCTTTGCAGCTGTTCCAATTGTTGTATCTCCTTCACTCTGTGAGGAGACTGTCTGTTATCATTTTTCAACTCAGAAACTGCAACAGCTATCGAAACGAAAACTGGCATGATAACAGAACGCCATGAGTACTTTTCGACAAAAAGTATAAACTTTGACCTCGTTGAGGCAGTTCTAATTATTATTTTATTTCAAAAATATTTTACACACAATGTTTTAGACGGAATGACACCAGAAAAGAGTCCGTCCCGATAGAAATTTCCACAAAATAAAAAAAAACCCAAATAAGTGGCACCCTAATTATATATATAAAAATATATATATATATATATATATATATATATATATTATATATATATATATATATATATATATATATATATATATATATATATATATATATATATATATCTATCTATAATAATATAAGCGAAAGTGTGTCTGTCTGTCTGTGTGTGTGTGTGTGTGTGGTATAGGTTCCGCCCCCCGTGGCGCAAACACCTCATATGGCACATTTTTGGAATCAGGTTGACCAGGGGAAGGTCATAAGCCCACTTATGAGATGATCCGATCACTTTTTTTCTCTTTTTTTTTAGCAGCCTATTAGCGATAATTGTGAAAACAAAAGTGGGTTGCGAGAATTGAGGAAGCCTTGATGTAGGGTGATGGGTAATGGGTGAGTGAATGGGTGGGGTGATGGGTAATGGGTGTGGGGTGATGGGTAATGGGTGAGTGAATGGGTGTGTGGTGATGGGTAATGGGTGAGTGAATGGGTGTGTGGTGATGGGTAATGGGTGAGTGAATGGGTGGGGGGTGATGGGTAATGGGTGAGTGAATGGGTGGGGGGTGATGGGTAATGGGTGGGGGGAATACATACATTTCTACATCCATGATTTCAGGAAAGTTAGAAGGGGCTATCTGGAGAGTCCATGTTTGGTGGGCCGAAGGCCCACCAATAGCCCTCCGCAGGAGTTAGCCAAAAAGTCCGCCCGAAGGGCGGCTTTGCGGCTAGTATATACATAAACCTCGATTTCCCGGACCTCAATTTCCCGGATATCGGATTTGCCGGACAAAATCCGGGGTCCGGGTATATGTCAATCTCGGACAATTTTTTTTTTAATTTTTTTTTTTTTTTTTTTTTATACGTTGAAATGCCTGGTCCTGTTCGTAAATTGACCAAGTTGTCCGGCGGTCCGAGCGTCTTCTGTCACCCCTGGTCAGTGTCCGTGCCTCCCGCCAGGTGGCAGCATGCTCAGCTGTCATATTGTTTACATTTGGGCACACAACATTCACGGTTCACCTGCACGGCCTCCGTCAGTCACCTGACTCCCACTGCCCCTGGTGCAAGAACATTTCTGAGACTATTGAACACTTTCTGCTGCCTCCTGCCAGGTGGCAGCATGCTCAGCGGTCGTATTGTTTACATTTGGGCACACGACACTCACGGTTCACCTGCACAGTCTCCGTTAGTCCCCTGACCCCCACTGCCCCTGGTGCAGGAACGTCTCTTGAGACTATTGAACACTTCCTGCTGCCTCCCGCCAGGTGGCTGCATGCTCAGCGAACGTAAAAGTCCGCGGCGGGGTAGTTGATATTGTCGGTTGCCGGACAGTAAATACTAGAGTAGGATAAACGTCCGGGGGTGGGTAATAGCATAGGACTTTTTTTTTATTTTTTTTTATTTATTTTTATTTTTATATAATTTTTTACTTGCGATTCCCGGACTTTTGCGGTTCCCGGACCAGTGCTCCCCCCTATTAGTCCGGGAAATCGAGGTTTGTGTATATATATATTAGTGATGGACCGAATGTCTATTTTCCGTATTCGCGAATGCGAATGCGAATATTTGGTTTTAATATTCATGAATGCGAATGCGAATTGCGAATATTACATAATATTTCAAGTAATACACTATTTTTGATATACAGATTACTGAAATATTTTGTATGTATTGTAAGAGTTCAGCCATAAAAATATGAATGTCTAGAGTAAATTCCATTAAATTTTCTGTTCCCAGGTTGCGGGACGAGGACCCACTCTTACACGAATGCCTACATGATAATATCTTGCATGAATAATAATTTTTGCAAAGTTTACACTTTGCAATGTCATTAGAGATAATCTCGAAATACGTAATCCCAAACCCCACTGTAATGACTGGACGCCATTACGCAGTAAGCTGCTGCAATAGCCCTACTGTTCTCTTTCAAAGAAAGTTGATTGTGTTCGTGGGTGACAGAGAAGAGCGCGTATATGAGGTAGTGTTCGAGGGACTATGGCCTTGCCTACCATTACGCCTCCTTACCCCATTCTTTTAACTAACGCTCGGCTAAACTATTAATTCATATATATGTTTGCTTGTGGAATATTATGTTCACTTTTTTTCTTCTTATTTTTGTAAGTTTAATGATTGGGCAAAATATTCGCATATTCACAAACAACTACGAGTGAGAGTGAGAATGCGAATGCAAATGCTAATATTGAAAAAAAACATGCGAATATTCGCAATTGCGAATGTGAATGCGAATATTCGGTTCATCACTAATATATATATATATATATATATATATATATATATATATATATATATATATATATATATATATATATATATATATATATATATATATATATATATATATATATATATATATATATATATATATTTACCGTTAGCTATACTCTTATAACTTAAAAAAACAAATACAGGTACAGTATTCCCACGTTATACGATCGGGTTACGTTACTAAAAGATTGTATAGCGAGCCATCGTTTATTGAAATTGACGTGGGCTTGATATCTGAGACACTAGAGCTTGCAGACTGCTTAGAAGTTCACTGATTGCTCGCACAATCGTAAAAGCAAGCGAGTGCTGTTATAAAAAGAAAAGGGTACTAAAAAGTACTTATAATATAATATATGTAAAATATATTACTATAGATAATTCTCCAAAATCGGTGAGATACAGGGATGGTATAAGAAGCAAGGGGACAACATAGTGATGACCTTGGTGATGACTGGTAGACTTGCATTGTGGTGATGGCGCAGGGGTACCCAGATGTAAGAACGGTTGACTTTCGTTATGTGGGGAGAGGATATAAGTACCAAAATGCTGAATGTCTGACTTATTGACCCCTAATGCAGTGGCAGAATAAGGGGTGTAAAAACGAGGGGGGTGGGGGGCATCATAGTTTTCATATACGTACGTATATATATCAATCAATCAATCATTGGGGGCATACGCCGGGGGTCGCGTTGCCTCGCCCACCCTACGACGCCACTCCCGGGGGTCACCACGTGCGAGTTCCCATGCAGGCTCCTTTCCCATACCAAGCAGCTCTCGACAAGAAACATCAACTTGCCCCAGCCACGAGCCTTGTGGGCGCCCCCTTGGCCTCCTCCACGCTGGATTGTCTCTTACAGATACAACCCGATGGGAAGGATCGGTTTCAGGGTAGCGTTCCACATGCCCATATTGCCGAAGTTGCCGCTGACGGACTATGCAGGTAATAGGCCTCGATTCAGTCTCACGGTGCAATCGCTGATTTGACACGTAATCATCCCAGCGATACCCCATGATTCTGCGAAGACACTTATTACCAAAGGCTCATTCGTCTCTTCAAGTCACTATTTAGTGTCCATGTCTCACAACCATAGAGTAAGACAGGAATCACAAGCGACTTGAAGATCCGGATCTTTGTCCTTCTGCACAGGTACCGACAACGCCAAATACCCCCGCTGAGCGATTCCATAACACCGTGGGCTATGCCAATCCGCCGTAAGACTTCTTGACGTGACCTGCCGTCATTATGAACTGTGCTACCAAGGTATGTAAAACTTTCCAAGATCTCAATGTCCTCGCCACACGCATGAACAGACTGTACTGCTTCATCTAGTAAGTCTCCAAACACCTGGACCTTGGTCTTGAGCCAGGAGACCTCAAGTCCCAAAGGCTTTGCCTCCTCGTGCAGCGCCTTGAGAGCCATCACCAGGACCTCCAGCGACTCAGCAAAGATTACTGCATCATCGGCAAAAACAAGATCAGTGATCTTGGTGTTGCCGACGGATGCTCATATGTATATTATATATTATATATATATATATATATAGTTATATATAATATAATATATATATATATATTAATATATATATTATATATATATATATATATATATATATATATATATGTATATATATATTATATATAATATATATATATAAAATATAATATAATATATATATATATAAAAGATATATATACGAGCATTCATACATACATAA
>JACEEZ010018471.1:316188-348688 GCA_016584305.1 Chionoecetes opilio
TATACAATATAATGGGTACGATAATATTACGATAGCCTGCATTTATGAACAATAATTTACACTTTTCAAACAATAATTTCTGACAATGTAGTTGCACGGACAGTATATTTCCTGTCCCGAAGAACATGGCTATATGATTCAATAAGAAAAGAAAATAATTACTCATAAACATCACAAGAATTTAACGTTGTAACAAACACCAACAACGAGGGAGAAATTGGAGAATGCTCGCAGCTCATTGCTCATCCATGACGACAACGCGTCATCACCAAGCTCATGCAGAGCTGGGCAGTATTTTAATATATTTGTATTTAGATACGTATTTAAATACATTTGTGTATTTATAACTGTATTTATAAATACATTGGTTTTCACGTATTTAAATTCAGTATTTAAATACTTTAATGAGTATTTAAATACATGGTATTTAAATACTCATAATATAAAAATGTAAATACTTTTTTATCAGTTAACTACTCAATAATCTCAATTAATAATATCAATTACTCAAGTTAATTAATCAATTAATTAAATATACAATAGTAAAGTATCCTTTATCATTCATCAAACATTTTATATTGTTAATCATGAATTACTGAATACATGTTAATATTTGTGTGTATTTAAAATGTATTTTCAAATGTATTTAAATACAATTGATGTATTTAGTATTTAGTATTTAGATACATTTGTAAAATGTATTTAGTATTTGGTATTTAGATACATTTCTCCCATGTATTTAGTATTTAGTATTTAAATACATTCAATGTATTTAGTGCCCAGCTCTGAGCTCATGACATGATGAGTAGTGTGAAGGGCGCGCGGGAGGAGTCACGCCGCCTCTCTCGGCGGGCTGAGTGAACTTGGCCTTGCAGAAAAACAATCCGTTACCACCAAACGAAGCCACGACTGTCTCATTGAAGCCATCAAGAAGCATGGCCGGTAAAATGCTTTGAACTCCTGGTGAGAAAAGAGACCTAAAGTATTTTTTACCAAATAAAACCCCTGTGGATTCAGCCACACACCAGTGAAATGGTAAGTAGCCTTATGTAATGCAATGGATATTTTTCATATTTTGTACCAAATATTTGTTTTACGCATTTTAGAAAACGTCATTGATGTGTATTGTTGAATAGTGTTTTTCAGTAGTGTTCTAAGGAAGTGACTGAACATGGGCCGGGACATAGACATGGCCGGGAACATTATTCCCCCACATTCACTCATAGCTATAAACTTGCTCAGGAAAAAAAAATCTTAAGATCAGAAAACTGCCTCGGAATCCCTAGACATTATATTAAACGCGTTCTTGTCCTCTAATCGTTTGCGAGGAGATTAATCATGTCCTAGGAATACAACTGGCTGACCTGCACCCACGTAGACGTCCGCTGAGAGCTTGTAGCCAGCGTGGGGCGTCCCCGACGAGTAGCGACAGCGATAGCATCATCATCACACATTGATTAGATGGTGCAGGGTTTGTAACTTTGTATTCGTGACAGATGTGGTGACAGACGTCCTGCAAAGTCCAGCAGAGAGGAACCAAGCCCTCACCGCGGAGATGTAGGTATATAGTTATGTAGCTACTGCTGAGACACTAGGCTGCTGAAAAAGAAGTGTAGTTGTGTCTAATAGCAGTGATGATTTGATGTTGCGCCTCTCAATCAGTTTGTAAGTTTGACATTGAATTGATATATAATTCAGATGAAATAATATAGCGTACGATAATCTAATTCAAAACGCAATAATTTTTTGGTGGGTCGGAACCATGATTTGGTCTTGTCAATCTGTGAACGCTGATTGGAATCGCAAAGACAAACATGATGGAGATTCACGGAGCAAGGCTGGGCGGTGGTTGGGCGAGGCTGCAGCGTGACAGTGGCGTGGCCTAATGGAGAGGTGGGAATGTGTGTTGTTGATGTGGTGTTAGGTTAATCCTCTTACACTTGGGAGCCTCGATCAGTTACTGTTTTTCAATCAGCAACGTGTCTGTAACGTGAGGGAGAGAAGATGAGTTTTTAATCGTGTTTTCGTATGTGTGTGTTTGTATGTGTGCTTTCGTGTGTGTGTGTGTGTGTGTGTGTGTGTGTGTGTGTGTGTGTGTGTGTGTGACTGTGTGTGTGTTATATGGAAGGAGCTATGGAATATATGAGGGAGAATGCCACCAGCAGCTTCTTCCACAAGTATCATGTCAAGTTTCACAAGATTTCATCGTTGATGTAGGCTACGTGAAGCGCCTTCGTTGTTTTTGCAGACGAGCCCAGTTGAGAAAATAAATATTGTAAACATTTTGCAAGGCGTGAGGATCAAAAGTGACACCAATCATATGAATCCTCAGAACAGATGCAAACTGGTATTGATTGATGTTGTTTTAAAATTATAATGAAAGCTATTTTAAGGCCGTTGACTTATTATTTAACACTTTATGGTTTCTTGCCTTTATGACACGCCGCTGTTAATCATGATATCTTTCAGACTCATTTAATTACATTCATAAGAGATAAATATATTGCAATTTCCGTTCGGTATGTCATCCACGTAAATATAAGCTTTTATAACGGATGGGGAAGAATATTTTTGATTAAAGACTAGATAATCCCCAGCAGGTTAGACAAACAGAATAATTAGCCTACTTCGTCTGCCCCCCCCCCCCCCCCGTGCCGTCCCGTCCCCCACAAGGCAGCCATCAGGTCAACGCTTCTGACCTTACGATTGTCTTTTTGCCTATTATGACAGGGAATCCTGGCCTCCTGAGTTTCGATCAGTCACCCCAACCTCCGCCTCACCCCCCCCTCCGCCGCGGGTGCCGAGTCGGTGCGTCCTTGTCGAGTTGGCTTCTCTCTCTCCTCTCTCTCTCTCTCTCTCTCTCTCCTCTCTCCTCTCTCTCTCTCTCTCTCCTCTCTCTTCTCTCTCCTCTCTCTCTCTCTCTCTCTCCTCTCTCCTCTCTCTCTCTCTCTCTCTCTCTCTCTCTCTCTCTCTCTCTCTCTCTCTCTCTCTCTCTCTTTTTTGTGCGTCCTTGTTGAGTTGGCTCTGCGGGCGGGGGATGTAAGAGTAGCTAACATCACATCTTTGAAATTTCGGTTCGTCTCTTAATACTTCTACACCAGCCTTTTGTGTAGATATCAGCTGCACCCAAGACGATACATTTTTTTGACATATGGAGTGTCTGTTTGGAAATATGTGATAAAATTTATCCCGGTGTGTACCTGAAATTGATACTTATTTTTATTAATTTTACTGTTGCATACGTTTGAATTCGTAATCTTGTATGCAGTAAAGTCATATAAATATTCAATTCTACACAAGGAGGAGAGTGATGGCGCCGAGCATTTCATTACTGAGATGAATGAACATAAGAACATAAGAACATAATACAATAGGGAAGCTACAAGAGGCTGTGAGATCTACACGTGGTAGTTCCTGTTACGTGGAGTAAGGAGCGATGCGGGCAGCATATTCCCGTTCTCTATGCGAGTATGTGGTTCCCGAGTGAAGACGCTTGGCTGTAACTCCGAAACTAACCATAGGATTTTCTCGAAAATACTCTCATTGTGATTCCCACACAAAGTGACCTACTACAGATTACGGCAATCTATCATACCTTATCCGTAACCTCACGTAACCTAACCTGACGTGTTCAAGAGTAAACGCCATATACTCTTCCAGAAAACGGGAATATGCATGCGGGCAAGATCCATGGGCTCCTCGGTACGCACACCACCTGAGCAGCGAGTGAGCCTGACGCGGCCCTTCCCCTTCCTCACCTAGCCGTCAGGGCAGCGGAGTTATGGACGCCAGTGTTTTGATATACATGATTGTTTCGACGCGTCCATTCACTTGGAAAATCTTTAATACGCGGGTTGAGGTATTTCGTACACATGCAGCCGTCACATCTGTGTATATGATATGCACCGGACGCTGGGACTGCTGCCTTTATTATTATTATTCATTATCACTTTCTGGTCCCCAACTGCCTGACTTGCCATGCTCATTACTTGTCGCTGTGCTGGCGGACTGACTACATCCACCCTCCATCATTCATTACCCTATAGATATCCACGCTATACAATGTTAACCCCTTGAGGCCCAGAACGTAATTTCCTTTGCACTGTAAACACAGAATTACCGAAATCTTGTCACTGTGACAAGCTCGGCCTTCGTCATTATAGTTTGACAAGAAAACTCGTCACACGGACAAGATCTCTTCCTCATTTTCTTCTGCACATGACAAGTTCTAATCTTGTCATGAAATCTTGTCATGAAATTCAACGTACTCAACGTACTAAACTAAACCTAACCTGATTCTTAACCTAACCTACCGTCGCTGCTGTCCGTGAGGGAGGGCTGGGAGCACTATAAGTTCTATATGAGCATATATGTTCATATAGAGCTCAGTGGGTGGGCCCCGGAGGCAAGGCACTCCTGAGGCTGGCACAAACCCCCTCCCGCCGAGGTGGCCGCCGTCGAGGCCTGCATCAAGGCACGCCTGCAGGCGGTGGAGCGGCGGCGGCTGTAGCGGATACTGAAACACTACAGGCATTGGCAACAACATCGCGCAGGGACGGCGGCCAAGAAGTGAGGAGCTCGCTGATGACCACGTCATTACTCACTCCTTGATGTACTCACCGCCGTGACCGCTATGACGCAACACGGTGACCTCCGAACAATCCGAACGCCTGGCATGCCACGCTGCGTGACCCCTTCCCGGATGTCTCCACTACTCATGGTGGTGACGATAATTATTATCTCAATGTTTCTTTGATCTCTTTTAATTCTTATATCTCGCTATTCTTTTCGTACTTTTCTTATAATTGTCAAGGCTGACACTGCATGTTTGTTTGTTTGCATGAATTCCCGACACCCGCTGTATATCTATAGTGTTTCGATTCGTCAAAATATTAATTAGTTCTGTTTAACTAAATAGTTTTTGTAAAAATATCACTAAGACAAAAGTCACGATGAAAAAGTCGAAGAAAAAGAACAAATATTAAATCTTACTCACCGAATGTCCGTCTGTCCGTCTGTAGGCCTACAGCTAAGGCTCCGCCATTTCTGTCCCAATTTCAACTGAAGTTTGAGGAAAGGTTTTGGTCATCCTTGAGATGGGTATAAACTACATTTGGCAAGGTTTATCCAATTTCTTCATTAGTTACGAAAATGGTGTTTTTTTGCAGCCTGGGGCATACCTACCTGGCACAGGAGACACTTTTATGTTTATGCTTTTCACCTCTCTCTCTCTCTCTCTCTCTCTCTCTCTCTCTCTCTCTCTCTCGAGAGAGAGAGAGAGAGAGAGAGAGGGAGATGGAAGGAGAGAGAGAAAAAAAAGAGAGAAAGAAAATAAAAAGAGAGATTCTAACCTCTCTCTCTTTCTCCCTCGAGGGAGATGGAAGGACAGAGAGAGAGAGACATTCATAAACACGGTTTTACGTGTACAAAGCCATTCGGATTGTCTTTCACAGCAGCATACTTAAGTTATTACGGGTAAATTTTGCTAGTAATAACAATAATAAATATTAATTATAAATATTAGATAATTTTTTGTTCCTAATATCTCAATAAAAAAGTAAGGGTTTGCCCAGGGCGCCACACAAGCCAAAACCGCCACTGCCTCCAGCTATAATCATTCTAGAGCTGCAGATGATCACTGTTTGCCAAATGCAGGATACAAATTCAACACGATCTTATTTACATGATCCACAGAACAAAATGTACACACCTACAGACTGCAGTGTGTCCTGCGTGGTTTTCCCTTTGCCTTAGGTGCATGCTGCCATACATACGGTACTTTATGTAAAGGCATAGCATCCACCCCTATCCCTACATAGGGATTGCTACCGGAATCCCTAATACTATTTCTCACACTACTGGATCTGCACCCTGTTCATGGAGGTGTTGCACACTGTAAACACAGAATTGTCACAGTGACAAGATTTCGGCCTTCGTCATTATAGTTTGACAAGAAAACTCGTCACACTGACCAGATGAGGGCGTGTCTCTTCCTCATTTTCTTCTGCACATGACAAGTTCTAATCTTGTCATGAAATCTTGTCATGAAATTCAACGTACTTGTAAAATATTTTTTCATGTAATTCAATAATTTACTTTGTGCAAACTTGATTGAAATATTTTCAGTTAATATATTTTTTTTTAAATCAAATAGTCCATCTCTCTATCCATCAATCTATTTATATATATATATCCATCTATCTGTCAATCTTAATCTATATGCCTGTGCTCACACAGCATCACCTGTGGTGTGGTGCGTTGGTGTGGTGTGGTGTGGTGTGCTCACCTCATGCTCCCTCCCTCATGCGCACACACACACACACACACACACACACACACACACACATACACATACACATAAATATATATTAATTACGATATTATATATCTTTATATATAAACACATATTATATATAATATACCTCTTTATAGGTTATAACTTGGATGGTTGGTTTTTATATATAAAAATAAAGTTTGTAAATAATAAATTTTATGCTTATTATGCTTATTCATTTTTATGCTATATTCATGTTATTATTTTATTTTACTTCTTCTTATTAACACTTTCTTTTTATTAATCCTTTACGATTATTATGATTAACCCTTTATCATTTATTTATTATTTTTATATTTTTAGTACCTGAGGGCTAGGGTCTGGTCTCAGTGCCTGGGTGGTGGGCGTGGTGGGCAATGAAGGGTTGGCTAGGCGCCGGGGTGCGGTTGGATGGTGGTGGGGGTCTGGGTGACGGGCGGGCTGGGGGCTAGGGTCTGGGGTCCGATGCGAGAAGGCAGATACGCACTGAGTGAACTCAGATACGCCCCTTCAAACCGGACCATCATGTGAACCCTTGACCTTTCCCTACCTGTCATCACGTCGACCTGAGCAACCTATCCTGACCACGACCCTTGAACCACCCATATGACGTCGACCGCTCTTTAAACCTCTCCCATCAGATACAACCCGACCCATTACTATTTAACCGTTACCATTACAACCCGTTATTATTATTTTTTATGCTTTATTATTTTATTTTTTTTTTTAATTTTTTTATTTATTTATTTATCTCTCACCCACGTCTCATCCACCAGTTACCTTCCCCTGACCAGAGGGAGGGAGGTAGGTGGACGGGAGGGGGAGGGGCTGGGGGATGTCTATCAGTTACCTTCCCCTGGCCAGGGGGAGGAAGGTCGATAGACGGGGATGGGGAGGATGGTTGAAGGATGGGGAGAGGGTTGGGGGGGATCCTCTCACCCACGTCTTGCCTATCAGTTACCTTCCCTTGGCCAGAGGGAGGGAGGTCGACAGACCGCCAGAGGGTTTGAGGGGGGGACGGGGTCCGAGCTCGGTAAAGATATCCGTAAAGGACTTGTGCGGGAATCGAACCCATCACCTTTTTGTTGACGTATTGAAACACCAACACTTTACCACGAGCTATGAGCACCGCTAAAATAATCGAGAAGTTATATTTGTACACCTCACCCGAACTCCTACTGTGACTTTTACCTTTAGGTTCATTTTACCAGGCAAAAACCTGGGAAAACACTTTTATTGCCCGTGTTCTCCTAAGAGCTCCGAGATGATGCACCGAGCCTGGGGCACCGCTACTCTTACAGGGGCTGCCCACCCTGAAGTATGCCTTGGGCTGTATAAGCTCCAAAGTGATAGTGAGACTAGCGGTACAGTGTAGTGTACTTAGCTACTAACTCCACCCTGAGGACACACGGGTTCCACTTCTCACTCAGACTGACATCAGTGATCCAAGCTCCCTGCAAGCCTCAAGGGAGAGATCCCTCCTGGTCTATCTAACTAACTCCAAGCTGGCATATTATCTGGCTAAAAGCACACGGGTTCGAATCCTGCCCGGCCAACAAACTATTATCATTATCAGCTTGTGAGTGTGTGCATGTGTGTGTGTGCTAATTGTGTGTGTCGGTGCTGTTGTTTTTTTTCTCGACCTCTAGTCTTGCTTTCCTCCCTCCCTCTCCCTGCTTGCCTGCTTTCCAGGGCAGCAGGCAGGGAGAGGGAGGGAAGGAGGAAGTGGGAGGGACAGAGTTAGGGAGAGAGGGAGGAAGGGTGATGGAGTAAGGGAGGAAAAGATGTGAAGAAGAGAGAGAGAGAGAGAGAGAGAGAGAGAGAGAGAGAGAGAGAGAGAGAGAGAGAGAGAGAGAGAGAGAGAGAGAGAGAGAGAGAGAGAGAGAGAGAGAGAGAGAGAGAGGGATGATGGAGAGGAGAGAGAGGATTATATTTATTAGTATATTATTATTATTTGATATATATCGAGAGAGGAGATGAGAGAGAGAGAGAGAGGAGAGAGAAGAGAGAGAGAGAGAGAGCAGAGGAGAGAGAGAGAGAGATAAAAAAAAGGAAGGGAGAGAGAGAGGAAAGAGGAAAGCGAAGAAAGAAGACAGAAGAGAAGAGAGAAGAGGAAAAAAAACCCCATATATATATATATATATATATATATATATATAATTATTTATATATATTAATCAACAGGATGTCTCAACAATGAAATATAAAACAGATAATAATGGAAAATCTGCATATATTTGTTGTAGAAAAAAGAAGAAAGACACCCGGAGCAATGTAGAGAAAGTGAGAGGTGAAGATCCAGAGAAAGAAAAGAGTGTGACTAGAGAAAGTCGCGAACGTGAGACAAGAGAATTGACACTGAAAGATTAACGAACCATGAGAAGAGTGCGAACAAGAAAAATTAACGCCATGACAAGATTTCTTTTGTATAAAGAGTAAATTGTCATGTTATGACACAATTTGTCAGGTTGACAAGTTAAGAGTCAGTGGACAAGATTGGTATCTGTGATTGAGACAGTTCGAAGAACAAGATTGTACACTGACAAAAAGATGAGAGAGTGAAGGGTACATAGAGATTTTAGGAAAAAAGAATATTTATAGATATGACCTGAAAGTACTTGGACGAACTAAGGATAAAGGATTAGAATTTCATGGACAGAGATGATTTTGATAGCAAAGGAAAGATCTGGGCGTGAAGGGGTTAAGATGAATACAAAAGTCGGACTATCAAGATGCCTCTCTAATTGTGTTGTAGTTTGATGAATATTTCAAAGCTGTGGCTAATAGGGTTTTGGATGTTGACTTAACCCCTTCACTGCGGATATCAAATTCAAAGGCCTACCCCCCTGTGCGGCAGGTTTAATTAAAATATAAAATAATTACTGATCATATTTTAAAGTGCCTAAATGAATAGGATGCTCATTCCATACCAGAAAATCTATGTTTGGTCTTGGTGGAGGCTACCAGCTAGGTGAAGAGTTACGTCAAAGTGGAGCAACAGGGCCGTGACCGTGCTGCCAGACGCACAATGAAACTACTTACTACTCAACATAATACAGCTTATTTTGGTACATAAATGCTTCATTCATGCATTCATTCATTCATTCATACTTCTGTTTTATATCCATCAAGAATATATTGAATATCTTGACTATTTAGCCTCGCCATTGAAGTAGAGTGCGCGGCAGCGTCAACACGTCGTACTGTACCGCTTGACCTTATTAGTCACACTAACTCACTCAAGCAGAAAAAGAGGTTATATTGTATCGCAACACTTGACACTGTTGCCATACAAGCCTATCACAACGAATACTTACCCATAATATCATTGAGCGCGCAGTTTAAATACAGAAACCATATATGTACCAGCCGCAGTGAACCCTTAAATAGCTGAGAGACCGTATTTGTACCAGCCGCAGTGAAGGGGTTAACCCTTTCACGCCCAAATTTTTTCTTTACTATAAAAAATCGTATGTTGTTAGCCATAAAATTACGAAAAGTAGCATGATATACCAAATTAGTTAGTTGACAAGGATACTAAACAGGTCATATCTATAAAATATTGCTTATATACGTATACTAAAAAAAAGCGTCTAATGGTAGCCAAATTACAATGGAAATTACGTTCTGGGTCTCAAGAGGTTAAAAGGCCAAGACAATCCTGCTCTTGTCTATAGGTGAAGGATGAACCTCCGTGTCTCAAGGGTTGGGCGCTGGAGGGGTTAGGTCTTCCGTCCCTTATCGGCCAGCCCTCCAGCAGACTTTCATCATTTTCTCTCCTTATTGAATTTTCTGCCATTTTTCTTCTTCTGCCATTTTGGAGGTAAAGAATGATTTCATACCCCAAAAGATTATTCGGTCACGTTTTAATCCCTTGAGGTCCAGAACGTAATGTCCATTGTAATTTGGGTACCATTAGATGATAATCAATATAAGCAATATTTTATAGATATGACCTGTTTAGTATCCTTGTCCACTAGCTAATTTAGTATAGTAAGTTAGTTTCGTCATTTTATGGCTAACAACAGACGATTTTATATAGCAAAGGAAAGATCTGAGCGTGAAGGGGGGTTAAGATTATATTTTTCGAAACAAATTCAAGAAATGCCACACGTGTAATTGCTTTCACTTTACTTCTTCGGACACAATATTGACATCACAAACAAACGTTCCACGGCGTCGTTGGCACCAAATGCAAGTAACTCATCGCTGGGGTTCGTTAGTCTACCTTTGCTATGCGGGTTTGGAAGCACCCTTGGAAGGAACTACAGAGCAACTTAAGAAACGAAACGAAACGAAAACAAACGAAAACGAAAAAAAGTGACAAGTGGAAACCAATAATTCAAGCTATACTGGTTAGAATTACTAATGCATTGTTAACTATCACTAATATATAAGTAGTTAATTATTTTTTTGTAACATTACAGTACCCGTGAAACAGTTATTGGGTTTAATTCGAGATTAGCCAAATCAAATATTCAACTGGAAGGTAATGACTAATATGTGGGTTCGGGCGGGCATATTCTTGCGGGCTTTGTGTTACCTTATTTTTTTGTGCCCTCGGATAGTCCTTTGTGATGTAAAAAAAAAAGTATTACAAGTTATAACGATGTTGTATAATGGTATACAGGTTATGCAAACATCCCTCAAACTCACGTGTTTTGTCAGACCCTTAGGAGAGTCTACATGACATGCACAGAAACAGGACCGAGCCGCCCTGTATAGGAGATAGATAGATAGATAGATAGATAGATAGATATTTTATTGTCCACAAAAATGCATAACAAGAAATTACATAATATACCAAAATTACTATTAGCTCAGAAATTTACTCTAATCAGTAATTAACATAAATATCAAGTGTCTAAAAAAATGTATATGGGAAACGTTGTGGCGCCTTAGTATTATTTTCACATTAAAATTCTACTTCCATGTAATATGTCATTTCCTATCAGCTTAATCTAAAAATTCAGCAGCACTACTAAAAGCAAAAAATGTAAACTAACATCGCATTTAAGATACATAAAATAAGATTGAAATAAGACATAAAATAAGATCATTCTCAGTCCACAGGGCTAACGGTGTGGCCGCAGCGATGTAGCCGTCAAGGCAGCGGAGTTATGAACGCCAGTAATTTGATATACATGATTGTTTCGACGCGTCCATTCACCTGGAAAATCTTCAATACGCGGGTTGAAGTATTTCGTACACATGCAGCCGTCACATCTGTGTATATGATGTGCACCGGACGCTGGGACTGCTGCCTTTATTATTATTATTCATTATCACTTTCTGGTCCCCAACTCTGCTGTCAGTAACAAATGTTCATATTGACACCTGCCCGCCCCGCCAGGCATGTGCAGCCTGGGGGGAGCAATGGTTATCACTGCTAACACACCACCTGAAAAACATATTGTATTGGGTTACAGTAAATAAAATGTCTTTCGAGGAAGTAATATTGCAAATCAAAGCAATATTCTTAATCAATTAGCACATTTACATTGATTATTTTTTCGTAATACATAATGTCTCTTCCTTTCATTATTATCATATTGTCAATACCGAATCGATCATTATTATGAGAGAGAGAGAGAGAGAGAGAGAGAGAGAGAGAGAGAGAGAGAGAGAGAGAGAGAGAGAGAGAGAGAGAGAGAGAGAGAGAGAGAGAGAGAGAGAGAGAGAGAGAGAGAGAGAGAGAGAGAGAGAGAGAGAGAGAGAGAGAGACGTACATAAAGACAGACAGACAAACAAAAATACATAAACACAGACAGACATAACATCACTAAGGTATTCCACGCAAACATTTCATTACTCTCTCTGGACCTTGATACACTTTGAGAGAACAGTGATTAAAACAGACATTGATGATATCCGAACACTAATCACAATGACATTACCATCCCGTTTTAATTTTCACCCATGTAATGATGTTGCACTTCACGGGAGAGCTTAGGTCACTTCTAATAACATCGCTCATCGAGAAATATGAGGTGAATACATTATTATTTCCATGCATAGCGGTGTGTAATGAAAGACGATAGTAGGGTAGTCTTTTTTTTTATTTTTTTATTTATTTAGTCATGGCGGGCTGCTGGCGATGCTGAGCCCAGAGAGTTGCAATAAAAAAATCAACAGTAACAGTGGAAATAATAGTGGTGGTGGAGTAGTAGTGGTGGTAGTAGTGGTTGTAGTAGTAGTAGTAGTAGTAATAGTAGTAGTAGTGGTGGTAGTAGTGGTGGTAGTAGTAGTAGTAGTAGTAGTGGTAGTAGTGGTAGTCGTAGTGGTAGTAGAAGTGGTGGTAGTAGTGGTGGTAGTAGTG
The DNA here is from genome assembly GCA_016584305.1 of Chionoecetes opilio. NCBI lineage: Eukaryota > Metazoa > Arthropoda > Malacostraca > Decapoda > Majidae > Chionoecetes > Chionoecetes opilio. Next base: position 328,821 of record JACEEZ010018471.1, read on the forward strand.
GTAGTATTAGTATTAGTAGTATTAGTATTAGTGGTGGTAGTAGTGGTAGTGGTAGTAGTAGTAGTAGTAGTAGTAGTAGTGGTGGTAGTAGTGGTAGTGTTAGTAGTAGTAGTAGTAGTAGTGGTGGTAGTAGTGGTGGTAGTAGTAGTAGTAGTAGTAGTAGTAGTAGTAGTAGTAGTGGTGGTAGTAGTGGTAATGGTAGAAGTAGTAGTAGTAGTAGTAGTAGTAGTAGTAGTAGTAGTAGTAGTAGTAGTGGTAGTAGTAGTAGTAGTAGTAGTGGTGGTAGTAGTGGTAATGGTAGAAGTAGTAGTAGTAGTAGTAGTAGTAGTAATAGTAGAAGTAGTAGTAGTAGTAGTTCAGTACATTTTATTTTCGTAAGAAACTTACATAGTACGTAGAGTAGACGCACGAGATATACAATAAGAAAAAATAAATGTTATTGTTATATACAAACAGCATACTTTGCACATACTTATATGATAAATTTTTCAGGTATGTATTTTTATGTGTTTCACCTTAAGATATCAAATTAAAAATCTCATACATGTACAAATAAAACAAAATGTATGAATAGGCTAACCATTAAAATCAATTGATATAAATTAAAATGATCTATGAAGTATATATATATACAAAACTAAAATATGTAATACATTTGTAAACATAGGAAATATAAAAAAGTTAACCCCTAATCTATGAAGGGATTAATATCCATAAAATAAACAGGGGCCTCGCCTCTCCTCATGTCGCTGTACCCAGACTATCCTGGCCTTAATAACATCCAGAGCCTCTTCAAATATATTGATATTGTAATACTGATCAAATAAATGTCTCACATAAGTCATAAAAAGACCTTTTGTATAAAAATATATATTATATTTAATGATAGGATTGTTTGACCTAATCAGTCTTTTAAAGAATCTAACTTGTATAAGGGCTGTGAGATGCCTTAATAATAATTGATTGCAGTTTTCAGCAGTGATGTGGCTGCAGTAGTCAGTAGTAGTAGTAGTAGTAGTAGTAGTAGTAGTAGTAGAAGTAGAAGTAGTAGTAGTAGTAGTAGTGGTAGTAGTAGTAGTAGAAGTCATGATGGTAACAATATGGATGATGAGGATGACAATAATAGTAATAGCAATGATAGTAATAATGGTGATAATAATAATAACAATAATGATGATAATAATGATAATTATAACAATGTAAATGATAATGATGATCATTATATTAGTAGTAATGATGGTAATGATATTGCTATTGGTAAATGATAAGGATATATGATGCCAAAATCGATGATAATGATAATAATGATAATGATAACAAATAATAATGCAACTAATAATATTGCTATTGGTAAATGATAAGGATATATGATGCCAAAATCGATGATAATGATAATAATGATAACGATAACAACACTAATAATAATATACTGATAATAATAACCATATTTCAGGAGTGACTAACTCCTCTGACTGACAACATAGCCACTGACGCATAGCTATGTTCTATATATGTGGTCTATGGCTTGTATAGGCTATATATATATGTTCTCTTCTTTCGCTTGTTTGTATCGATGTCAATAGTTCTTGCATCCTTTTGAAATACAGATGATTATTTGTATAAAGAAAAAAAATATAGCCCTATAGCCTATACAAGCCATAGACCGAGATTCCCCATCCATCAAGCTTAAACAGAATCCTTAACCTAGAATGCTTATGAAATGAACTTTACTCCGTCAGGGAAGATGTTTTTTCAGCTTCTCCTTCTTTGAAAGTGGTAATATTTAGTGTCATCGGTGGATGTGAACAACGCCATTGAAGTCTTTCTAAGTCTGGAAGGAGCTTATGATGTGTTTTCTTTAAAGGTGGTAGTATTTCTTGTAGGATCTTTAACCCCTTCACGCCCAGATCTTTCCTTTGCTATATAAAATCGTCTGTTGTTAGCCATAAAATTACGAGAAGTAGCTTAATATACCAAATTACCTAGTGGACAAGGATACTAAACACGTCATATCTGTAAAATATTGCTTATATTTCATTAAAATCGCCTAATGGTGGCCAAATACAATGGAAATTACGTTCAGGGCCTCAAGGGGTTAAGTGGCCGGTGAACAGCCATTGAAATACTTAGTTGAAATGCATACTGTAATACATTGAGAGTCTTTCATAAGTCTGAAAGGTTTGTTGATACTCTCTCACATGGGAGTTTGTATTGCATTACCTTCCTTCATATTGCTTTCGTTTTGAAGTCGTATAGCGCACTCTGCAACGTGAGCAGAATACCAAAAGAATGATTGTGACTTAGTGTAAATATAGATACGTAGGCTACATGGAGGATACAATATGTAGTACGTGGGAAGTGAAGCAGAGGAACACTTGCTGGGATTATGGCAGGAGGCATTTTCAGGGTAGAACAAGAAGTAACGGATTCAAACTGGAAAAGCGTAGATTTAAAAAAGGAAATAGGGAAAAACTGGTTCACAAATTGGGTGGTAAATGATTGGAATGGACTCAGTCGTCAGGTAGTTAGTACGGAGTCAATAGGGAGCTTTAAAAGGAGGCTGGATAAATTCATGGATGGGGATGAAAGGTGGATGTAGGTAGTGTTAAGTAACAGGAACTACCACGTGTAGGTCTCGCGGCCTCTTGTAGCTTCCTTCTGTTCTTTGGAGGGAATACAAGTGTGACAGTGAAGAGGGACGGTGCAATAATACCATGTGTGCCATTATGCCTCGCAGACGTCACCGCTGAATGGATACCGCACAAAGGAGAAGTGAGGCAGAGGATATAAAGTGTCACAGAGACTCATATGTCCATATCTAACGTTCTTTGTGCTTCCAGAACCTGCCTTCGAGCTTGTGTCCATGGCAACACACCCTCCCATGCATACTTTTAAGCGCACACCCTTCCATCACCCTTCATCTCCTCTTCTTGTTGCTTGAAACGGAGGGAGGAAACAGTAATCAGCGGCAGGATTTTCTTAACAATTATTCTTATATTCCCGTTCACTGCTCTTTTCTTAGCAATTCATGGAACTGCAGGACATTGTTAGCAAGGATGCTTAAAATGTAATGGAAAACATATGTAAGCAAGAAGGGCAACGCATATAAAACAACAGGAATAGATGTTTTTAAAATGAAAGTCTTCGGGTCTTCTCTTCAGAATAATCGACCAACAATGTCTGCATCCAAATACGTAGTTACTGCTTGCTGAATAGGAGCATTGAATCCCATCCAGGGAATTGGTATTGGATCCACTCGCTTGGGAGGCAGGTGTGCTAATCCCTGTATAGCCTCTTATAGGTAGTCCTCCGTGCTTACCGAACTTATAAGTGAGCCATCCCTTTCTTCCTGCATGCTCAGTCGATCTAAGTATTTTGCTTCTCAGTTCACAGCCGCTGCTTTTCAATGCGTAATGTTCGTGACTCAGAAACGTTTTCCTTTGTGTTATTATTGCATTGCATCCCCCGCACACACACACACACACACACACACACACACACAACCACACACCCACACACACCACACACAACACAAACACACCTACACACACAAAACCACACACACAACACACACCACACACACACACACACACACCACACACACACACCAACAACACACACACACACAAAAAAACACACACACACACACACCACACCACACACCACACACAAAACACACACACACACCACTTTATCTCGCATCTAAAATCAGGTTCAGCAACAGCAATGCATTTCGACTATTTTATTATCATTCCACAAGCGCGGGAACGCTGAGGACAAAGAGTAAAATACAAGAACGTCTGACTGCGGGCTGTGTTTTCTGGGAGGCGATCCTGTTATTGCCGCACTGACATTTATGCATAAGAATGACTTTCCTCTCACATAGAACTACTAGAGAGTGACGAATAGATTCAGAGCTGTAGAGGAGGAAACGTGTAATGTGTCACGCATTACGTTTTAATTCAACTTGTTATTAAGGTAGATAGCAGTCAAGGTGTGCAGCGATCGTATGTGAGGCCAACCAAGATCAGTAGAAACAGGTCTGCCGAGGTGTGGGAACAGAGTTGATTCCGTGACGTCAGAGCGAGTGCCCACCCCTCTGTCATCCCCCCCTACTCTCTCGTCTCCTCCGCCCCCCTTTGTTTCTCTCTCAAGTCTGTAGAACTTTGTGTGAAGAAAAAGAGACCCTCAGGGCACCACTAAAACACGGTTGTATTGCGGGAGATCTTTTTTGTTGTTTTTCCCGGGATAGGAGAGAGGCCAGTCCGGGTATAGACCTAGGCCCAGCCTGTGAGGAGAAAAAGGGCCAGCCCGTGTTCATAGCCCCAGGGGCCAGACTCTAGGAAAGAGAGGCCGGGTGGAAAGGCCCACCCGTGTTGGTCTCATCACAGCCCAAGGTAGGAGAGAAGGGCAGGTAGAAGGCTGCGAAATAACAAGGAAATAAAACAGGCTCGGGTTGGAAAGGGGAAAGAAAATCAAAGGGGAACGTAAACCCAAGGGATGATAAAGACACAGGGGGAGACCCCGGAGGGCGAGGTGGAGGCAATAAGTGGGGAAAAGTGAAGTAGAGGTGAGGGATGAGATGATCACTTGCATGTGGGGTATGTGTATTGGATTCCTTTGATGTGTTAAATACCTGAAGCTGTGTCAGTTCATGAACGGAACAAAGCGGGAAACAGCTGATTTAAACTGCAGCGGTGTAAAATTTGGGGAAGGGGTCAAGAACAAATCAGCTTCAAAAAATCAGTGACAACTGAAAAAAGATAGGTAAACATCAATTTTTTGGAACATACAGTGGACGGATAGACCGATAGGGTTAAAAGGGCAGGACAAGGGAGAAGTTTGAAACCGACTGATCACTGGAGGCAAATTCCTTTAAATGAAGTAAAGAAAAAAAACTGGGAAGGGCACCCTTCCTGATGAATGGGGCTGGGAAACCCTTGGAAGAAAAAATGAAAGCCTCGAGGTAAGATAAGTCACATAAAAGGATAATGTAAGGGAAGTTCGGAGAAATTGCTGAACTGAAACCAAGGTAAGATAAAATGAAAGAAAGTTAGTTCTTTAAAAGGAGTTCTTTGGGGCTGAGGCAAGGAAAAGTTTATGAAAAACTTAAGAATGAAAAACAAAACAAGCAAGGGGGAAAAGGATTCAGCAAAAAACTCCAGATCCAGAGCAGACTAGATCGAAAAACAATAAAATTTATGTATGACTACAAGGAGATTCTGACGGTAAAACTTGCAAATCGAAAGGAAAAAAAAAAGCGAAGAATGTTTTTTTTAAAAATATTAATGCATTGGGTTACCTTTATGATAGGATCTAACCAAAATAAAATTGGAAGATACAAGGACTGGTGGGACAAGGGGGCAATAAGAGCCGGGCCCCCTACTGTGAAAGAAAACTGATTGAAAAAAAGGATCATGAGAAAGGTTTTTGGTTAAAGAAGAAAAGAAAGGGGGTGTACAACATTTAGGGTGGCACACGCTGTAAAAAGGGGGCCCCCAAATGACAAACACTGAGGTAAAAGAAAAAGCCAAAAATAAAGCTGAAAAGAACACAAAAAATTTTACTAACAGGGGAAATCCTTGGAGCACGAATATAGAGTGAAGAGGGGAGGGGGGGAACCGGACCCAAATAACACACCGGGGAAGCGGCAAAAGGGAGGGCCGCACACCCAACGGAATAGCCGGAAAATAAAAATCACTTGAGGGACGAGGACAGACAAAGACCCCACCCGGCGAGAAATCATGAAGTTTGGATGTATAAATGTAGGGGTTGGGGTTTTTGGAAAATGAGGATGTATAAAGGGAATTGAGTGAATGGAAATTCGAACTAGTTGGTGTGACTGAAACCCATTTAAGAGACGATAAACGATAGTGGTATAGTATTGGAAAAGGACGAAAGAAACAAGAGAAACTAGGGGGGGGGTTTGGCCTTTCTCATAGAAAGGAAGGAAACCTTAAAGTAGTGAAAAAGACGTGGGTAATAGTGCTATGAGTGGGAGTCTGGCTGAGAGTGAATGTTTGGGTCGAACGACAAGGAAAAAAAGTTTATAGGTTGTGGTATCATAGGGTTTTTGGGGGTGATAGAGCGGGAGGAGAATAAAAAGAAGTACAACATTTAAAGAAGATTTTTAGAGACCATCCCGGAAAAGGTGTGATGGTTAGGGGTGATATGAATGCACATCGGGGTAGGCTAGGGAGAAAATAAATCAAAAGGGAAAAAATCTTGCTGAATTTATGATGATTAGATTAAAAAAACCTGAATGAGACTGTGGCAGAGGTCGAGTGACGTGGAAGCAAGAAACCAAGAGAGTGCAATGATTATGTTTGGGTAAAGGCAAAATGCAGGGGTTTTTTTGCCGAATGTGGTAGATAAGGGGGGGGAAAATTGTTTTGTTCTGACAAATAGCTTGTAGTGGACTGTATAAGTGGAAAAAAAGTGACCAAAGTAAGGCGGTGAAAAACAAAAGGAGGTTGAAGATGAAATGGGAAGATTTTCAAATGTGTCGAGTGAGATGTGGGGCAGAGAAAAGTCAGGAGGTGAATGAGCTAAAAGAGGTAACGAAAAGTGAGGGCGCTCACTTAAAAAAAAAGGGTTTTATTAGAACAAATGGAAAAAAGGAGTGAATAAACCCCATGGGGAGGGAAATTTAAAAGGGGAAGGAAGGAAAGAAAAGTTTAAAAAGGAAATGTAAGGGTTAAAGAAAAGGGGCAAAAATGAAAACGGGGATAAAACCAGAATGCTGGGCAGAAATTAAACAGCAGCGGCAACAAAAAAAAGAAAAGATGCGAAAGTTATGTGGACAGGAGTAAAATCCGATCCCAAAGAGAAGGACTTGCAGGTGGGGGGGTGAGTGGACAGATTCATGAGAGGGGAAAATTTTCTGGGAAAAAAAAATGTGAAAGCATTGAAAATAAAAAGCGAATGTGTAAAAATGAACCCAAAAAACAAAAAAGGTTATAAAAAAAATTTTGGGGAAAACTAGGGGGCGTGGGGGGAAACTTTTACGTAAGACCAGAATGTTAACGTTGGAAAAAAAGATGCGGAAGGTTGAATGAATGGATTAGCAGGGATGAAGTAGAGGAAGTGTGTAAAGGGGGCAAAAGAATGAAAAAGCAGCAGGCCCGGATGAAATACCATATAGATGTAAAGAATGGGGGTGGGTGGTTATTGAAATACTGCCCTATTTACCCTTGGGGGGGAAGAAGAAAGGGTGCCTAAAAAGGAATGAAGAAGTAAAACCCATTTCAAAAGGAGGATACAAGAGTAAGAATAAAAGAAGACTATAACCCAAAAAGCCCCAGAATACATAAATAAAATTTTTTTGTGAGTGTTTAAGGAAAGGGGTGTAAAGGTTGGGAAAAGCTAGGTGTTGTGAGGGGGCAAAAAGGTTTTTGAGTGGATGGGGGCGGGACAAAATTTTGGGTGAAAGAAATAATTGAAAAAAAGGAAAGGAAGGAAAAACACGTACCCTTTGGGTTCCTAGACATTGAAAAGCCCTTTATAGAGTAAACGGAAATGTTTTGCAAGGTTTTGGAAAGGTTGGGTTGAGCCAAAAAATATGAAAATAGTGAAAGCTGTTAAGACACTAGAGCAAAAATGGGTAGGTAGTAAGAAAAAGAATGGGTGAGGGGGAGAGAGGTGGGCAAAGGTGCACCGTCCCAACCTTGTTTAGTTTGTATACTGAGGAACTGGCGTAAGGATAGAAGAATGGAGCAGGGGGTGAGGTAGGAAATGACAAAAAAGCTTTTTAATGTATCAATGTATGGTAGTTTGAGTGGTCGGCCGAGGGAAATCCAGACCTGTTAGATGTGGTGAATGGTATGGAGAGACTTTTGGGGTAAATTTACCGTGAAAAGTAAGTGATGATATAAATATAAAAAGGATGACAGAAACGCTACATGGAGACTGGAGAAAAAGATTTGAACAAATTAGGAATACAATCCAGGGGGGTGCTTTGTTCCAAGGATTGGGAAAAGCAAAGGGTGAAAGATCAGCCGGCCAATCAGTGGGTTGGGCGACTTGGGGGTGTGGCAAGGGGTGAGGGCAAGCAAGTATATGTGTTGAGGGAAGTGTGGAAAGTGTGGCTGTCCCAGCATTATTATGGTTGGAGGTGTTGCATGGAAAGAAGTGAAAAAGAGATATTGGAAGGGGGCAAAAAAAGTACAAGAATGGCACTGAATGCCCCCAGATATGCAGCGACGGGGGGGTTTAAGGGTAATGGATTGGGGGTACATTTGGGAAAAACATTTGAAGCAACACCGGTATAGATCAGCCCGGAACAGGAGGGGCCAAGATTTGGGCCCAAAAAGTTTATTTGTGGAGTAATGTAGTAGTAAATGGGGAAACGATGCCAAAAAATGGAGAAAGAAGTGGGTTGCGATTTTGGTGGGTTAAAAAGATAATGGAAGACCCAAAGTAATTTAAAGGGGGTGTTTAATGGATGAAGAAGGGCCTTGAGTGGGATGGGAAAGTGGAAAAATGAGATCGTAGATATGAATATGTGGGGCTGGTAAATGGAAAAAAAAGATAGGCAAAAGAAAAAACTAGAATGTATAAAAAAAAGAGGCACCAGGTATGAAAGTGTGTATGTGGAACCCGGGGGGGCGACCTTTCTTCCAAGCCAGAAAACAGTGCTTAATGTCAAGCAAAGGAACTACAAATGGTCCGAGTCAGGGAGCAAAATGGCCAGATGGTGACATGGGGGGGATGAAACAGTGGGAAATTGATACTAGAATTGAGAAGTATCGGGAAGAAAGGAAATGTGCTGTGGTTTTTACTGAAAAGGGAGGGGCTGAAAATGGTTGAAAGAAGGGAAAGAAGGGTGTTATTATGCTGGACTGGTGGGGAGAAAGGGGGCGGATTTTGAGACAGTGAAAAAGGTTTTGGAAAAATGTGGTATATGGGGAAAAAGACAATAGACTTACGCCCTAAAAAAGAACAAAAACAAACTACAAGCACCGGTTTTTAAAGGGCCCGGCCTATGAAGAAAAGGCCACCTGTAACCCTCAAATCAAAATCAAGATGACCTTTGTGAAAACCGTCAGTCCCCTGTGCTCCCGCCCTGCCCTTCGCTTTTTCCTTTATTGTTTACTAGCCGCAAAGCCGCCCTCCGGGCGGACTTTTTGGCTAGCTCCTGCGGAGGGCTATTGGTGGTGGGCCTTCGGCCCACCAAACACGGACTCTCCAGATAGCCCCATCTAACTTTCCTGAAATCATGGATGTAGAAATGTATGTATTACCCCACCCATTCACTCACCCATTACCCATCACCCCCCACCCATTCACTCACCCATTACCCATCACCCCCCACCCATTCACTCACCCATTACCATCACCACACACCCATTCACTCACCCATTACCCATCAACCCCCACCTATTCCCTCACCCATCACCCATCACCCCCACCCATTCACTCACCCATCACCCCACACCCATTACCCATCACCCCACCCATTCACTCACCCATTACCCATCACCCTACATCAAGGTTTCCTCAATTCTCGCAACCCACTTTTTTTCCACAATTATCGCTAATAGGCTGCTAAAAAAAAAAAAAAAAGTTATCGGATCATCTCATAATTGGGCTTATACCTTCCCCTGGTCAACCCGGTTCCAAAATGTGTCATATGAGGTGATTGCGCTACGGGGGGCGGAACCTATACCAGACACACACACACACACACACACACACACACACACAGACAGACAGACAGACAGACACACTTTCGCTTATATTTACCATTACCCATCACCCCCCACCTATTCCCTCACCCAACACCCATCACCCCAACCCATCACCCCCACCCATTCACTCACCCATCACCCACACCCATTACCCATCACCCCACCCATTCACTCACCCATTACCCATCACCCTACATCAAGGTTTCCTCAATTCTCGCAACCCACTTTTTTTTTCACAATTATCGCTAATAGGCTGCTAAAAAAAAAAAAAAAAAAAAAAGTGATCAAATCATCTCATAAGTGGGCTTATGACCTTCCCCTGGTCAACCCGGTTCCAAAAATGTGCCATATGAGGTGATTGCGCCACGGGGGGCGGAACCTATACTACACACACACACACACACACACACAGACAGACAGACAGACAGACAGACAGACAGACAGACAGACAGACAGACACACTTTCGCTTATATTATTATAGATTACCCATCACCCCCCACCTATTCCCTCACCCAACACCCATCACCCCCAACCCATCACCCCCACCCATTCACTCACCCATCACCCCACACCCATTACCCATCACCCCACCCATTCACTCACCCATTACCCATCACCCTACATCAAGGTTTCCTCAATTCTCGCAACCCACTTTTTTTTTCACAATTATCGCTAATAGGCTGCTAAAAAAAAAAAAAAAAAAGTGATCGAATCATCTCATAAGTGGGCTTATGACCTTCCCCTGGTCAACCCGGTTCCAAAAATGTGCCATATGAGGTGATTGCGCCACGGGGGGCGGAACCTATACCACACACACACACACACACACACACAGACAGACAGACCGACAGACAGACAGACAGACACACTTTCGCTTATATTATTATAGATGAAGCTAATTAATAATTTCACGGCCTCTTGTAGCCTCCTTATTTTCTTATGTTCTTTATTTTCTATGGAGGAGGAAAGCGACTTGGTTGTCCTAATTTCTCAGTCAAAATTATGTCCCCCAGTGTGTGTGAGGCAGCCGTTGCAGCGCCTCCTTGTGTCTGTCTGTCAGGTTTAGGGTCGTGTACTAGTGCCATTGTTGTTGTTGTTTATTCGTGTTGACTTACCGGCAGCCTTTTATTAAGACACACAGGCACCATTTACTGTGTGCATCTGTTTCGAGTTAGAAATGTTTTACGCGCTTGTAATTCCTGCCATCGTAACACAGCACAGCGGCGACACACACACACACACACACACACACACACACACACACACACACACACACACACACGGGTACTCCGTGGTGTAGAGGAAGCACGCTCGGTTCACAACCGAGAAGTCTCGGGTTCGATCCCCGGGCGGAGCGGAAACAGATGGCTTGTTTCCTTAAAACCCGAGCCCCTGTCCACCCAGCAGTGAATGGGTACCGGGTGTTAGCCGGGGTTTGTGACCTGCTCTCCGGGGTGCTGGCTTCGGCCAACACAAAAGCACTAAGGATGAATGATAAAAATGTTGATATGGAGACGGGGCCACACGAGCATTGCTCTGGCCTTGTAAAATACAACTAGATGAATACACACACACACACACACACACACACACACACACACACAGACGCACGCATACGCACACACACAGACGCACACACACACACACACACACAGTCCATCCCACGCCGTGCTCGTCAATCCCTGAGGCTCAAGCAGCGTTGCAAAACATTAACTGGCATCACAGTATTCGCTGAACGCGCACAAAACCTAGACGTATATATATATATATATATATATATATATATATATATATATATATATATATATATATATATATACATATATATATATATATATATATATATATATATATATATATATATATATATATATATATATATATATATATATATATATATATATATATATATATATATATTATTACCTATAAATTTGCTACATTTTTCTTCTATGTGAGTGTGTGTACTTCAACCACGGTCTTGCCCACGCGAGGTGGAACCGCGATCGCCAGTTATACCCTGCCGGAAAGACCATGAAGCTAGTACTGATAGATCTTTGATTAATGCTAAGACCTTATTCACCACACATACCCCATCCCCTTGCTCAAGGGGGACAGTAACCACCTACATTTGTCAGTGAAAAATCCCCGGAGCGAGCGGGCATCGAATACGTGACCACAGAATGGCGAGACTCGCTCTTAAACCACGCAGACCACGCAGGGTGTGTGTGTGTGTGTGTGTGTGTGTGTGTGTGTGTGTGTGTGTGTGTGTGTGTGTGCATTAAGTGTGTTCGTCGTATACTTACTCTCGGAGGCTATGTGTATTTCGTGTATGAATATTGTTGAATGTGCGATGTGTGTGTGTGTGTGTGTGTGTGTGTGTGTGTGTGTGTGTGTGTGTGTGTGTGTGTGTGTTTGTGTGTATATATATTTACCCTCGTAGTTTTAATAGTGGTGGTGGTGGTGGTGGTGTCAGGGAGAACCAAGGCCGGCGAACACAGTGTGGCGAGTCGGGTCTGGTGAGGTTAGTGGTGGGGATGGTGTGGGGGAGGGTGAGGGGTGTGTCGAGGGGGTAGAGGGGGGTAGAGGGGGGGTAGTGGTGTGGGTCATGGGCTGTATCGCAGCTTTAATTCATGCTGGCTGGAGTGTGATTGTGCATGGCAGCTTTAGTGCCATTCAGTGATAGTGACGCGACCCATGTATCGCTACTTTAATGCGTCTGAATAACAGCAGTCAGGAGTGTGTGTGTGTGTGTGTGTGTGTGTGGGTGTGTATGGATGTGTATGTGTGTGTGTGACTGTGTGTGTGACTGTGTGTGTGTGTGTGTGTGTATGTGTGTGTGTGTGTGTGTGTGTGTGTGTGTGTGTGTGTGTGTGTGTGTGTGTGTGTGTGTGTGTGTGTGTGGGAAAGCAATGTACAGACGAGTGTTTGACAAGATCAGTTCGTACCTAGTGAAGTAAAACCATGTCACAACAATGGTATGAGTGTATAGATATAGGCACAGTCTACATATAGGTGGATATGTGGATATAGGTAGGTGTGGATGAGTGGATATAATATGTATGAGGATAAAGTGGATAGCAAGGTAGCTGTACGGTGGATGGTGGGGTCACGTGGTTGATGGTGTGGCTATGGGGTGTGCTGGGATGTGGCTGTGGTGTGGTTGTGGGGTGTGGCTGTGGGGTGTGACTGTGGGTGTGGCTGGGTGGAGTGGGGTGTGCTGTGGGTGACTGTGGGTGTGGCTGGGGGGTGGGGCTGTGGGGTGTGGTGGCTGTGGGTGTGCTGTGGGGTGTGGCTGTGGGGTGTGCTGGGGGGTGGGGTGTTTGGACTGTGGGGTTTTGGCTGTGGGGTGTGACTGTGGGTGTGGCTTGTGGTGTGACTGTGGGTTTGGCTGTGGGGTGGGGGGCTGTGGGGTGTGGCTGGGGGGTGTGAGTGGGTGTGGTTTGGGGGTTTCTGTGGGTGTGACGGGGGGTGTGGTGTGGGGTTGTGGGACTTTTGGGGTGGGGGCTGTGGGGTTGTGGCTGTGGGTGTGACTGTGGGGTGTGGCTGTGGGTGTGGACTGTGGGGTGGTGTGGGGGTGTGACTGTGGGGTGTGGCTGGGGGGTGGGGTGTGGCTGTGGGGTGGGTGTGGTGTGCTGTGGGGTGTGCTGTGGTTGCTGGGGTGTGGCTGTGGGTGTGGTGGGTGTGCTGTGGGGTGTGGTGTGGCTGTGGGTGTGGGGTGTGGCTGTGGGTGTGTGGGGTGGGCTTTTGGGTGTGGTGTGTGGCTGTGGGGTTGGGGGTGTGGCTGGGGGGTTTTGGTTGGCTGTGGGGTGTGGTGTGGGGTGTGGGGTGTGGGGTGTGGGTGGTGGACTGTGGGGTGTGGTGTGGTGTGGTTGGTGGGGGTGCTGTGTGTGACTGTGGGGTGGGTGTGGTTTGTTATGACTGTGGGTGTGGTGTGGTGTGGTCGGGGGGGTGTGGTGTGGGGTGGGGGTGTGGCTGTGGGGTGTGGGTGGCTGGGGGGTTTTGTGGTTTGGCTGTGGGGTGTGCTGTGGGTGGTGTGGGTGGGTTTTGTGGCTGTGGGGTGGGGTGGCTGTGGGTTGGCTGTGGGGTGTGGTGTGGCTGTGGGGTGTGTTTTGGTGTGGTGTGGGTTGGGTGGCTGGGGGGTTTTGGTTGGCTGTGGGGGTGGCTGTGGTGGACTGTGGGGTGGTGTGGGTGGATGTGGCTGTGGGGTGTGGTGGGGCTGTGGGGTGGCTGTGGGGTGTGGTGTGCGTGGGGGGTGGCTGTGGGTGGGGTGGCTGTGGGGGTGTGGGTGGGTGTGGCGTGGGTGTGATGTGGCTGTGGGGTGTGGGGGGTGGGGGTGGGGGTGTGGGTGTGGCTGGGGTGGGTGGGGTGTGGGGGCTGTGGGGTGTGGTGTGGGGTGTGGGCTGTGGGGGTCGTGGTGTGGTGTGGGTGGGGTGGGCTGTGGGGTGGTGTGGCTGGGGGGTGTGGTGTTGGGGTTTGGTGTGGCTGTGGGGGTGTGGTTGGGGGGGTGGTGGGGTGGATGTCTGTGGGTGTGTGGTGTGGGGTTTTGGCTGTGGGGTGTGGTGTGCTGTGGGGGATGTGGCGTGGGGTGTGGTGTGGGCTGTGGGGTGTGGCTGTGGGGGTGTGGTGTGGTGTGGGGTGTGGTGTGGGGTTGGGTGTGGCTGTGGGGGGGTGGCTGTGGGGTGGGGGTGTGGCTGTGGGGTGTGGTGTGGGGTGTGTGGGTGTGGGTGTGGTGTGGGGTGTGGTGTGGTGTGGGGTGGGGTGTGGCTGGTGGGTGGTTGGCTGTGGGGTGTGGTGTGGCTGTGGGGTGTGGTGGCTGTGTGGGTGTGGTGTGGGTGTGATTGGTGGGGGTGGGGTGTGGCTGTGGGGTGTGGTGTGGTGTGGGGTGTGGTGTGGCTGTGGGTGTGTGTGGGTGTGGGGTGTGGGTGTGGTGGGTTGGGGTGTGGGTGGTGTGGGGTGTTGGCTGGGGGGTTTGTGGTGTGGCTGTGGGGTGTGGATGTGGGGGGTGGTGGGTGTGGGGTGTGGGGGCTGTGGGTGTTGGTGTGGGTGTGGTGTGGCTGTGGGGTGGTGTGGCTGTGGGGTGTGGTGTGGCTGTGGGGTGTGGTGTTTAGTGGGGTGTGGTGTGGTGTGGGGTGTGGTGTGGGGTGTGTGTGGCTGTGGGTGTGGCTGTGGGGTGTGGTGTGGGCTGTGGGGTGTGGTGTGGGGTGTGGTGGGGCTGTGGGTGTGGTGTGGGGTGGGGTGGGTGTGGGGTGGCTGTGGGGTGCTGGGGGTGGGCTGTGGGTGGGGTGCTGGGGTGTGGCTGTGGGGTGTGGTGTGGGTGTGGGGGCGGGGGTGGCTGTGGGGTGTGGTGTGGCTGTGGGGTGGGCTGTGGGGTGTGTGGGGCAGGGGTGTGATGTGGCTGTGGGGTGTGATGTGGCTGTGGGGTGTTGATGTGGCGGGGGGGGTTTGTGGTGTGGTGTGGGTGTGTGTGTGGCTGTGGGGTTTGGGGTTTGGTGGCTGTGGGGTGTGGCTGTGGGGTGGGGTGTGGCTGTGGGGTGTGGCGGGTGGGGTGTGGTGTGGCTGTGGGGTGTGGCTGTGGGTGTGGTGTGGCTGTGGGGTGTGATGTGGCTGGGGGGTGGGGTGTGCTGGGGGGTGTGGCGTGGGGGTGGGGCTGTGGGGTGGTGTGGCTGTTGGGTGTGGCTGTGGGGTGGGGTGTGCTGTGGGGGTGGTGTGGCTGGGGGGTGTGGTGTGGTGGGGGTTTGGGGGTGGGTGTGGGGTGTGATGTGGCTGTGGGGTGTGGTGTGGTGTGGGGTGTGGTTTGGGTTGTGGAGTGGGGTTTGGGTGTGGGGTGTGGTGTGCTGTGTGGTGTGGCTGTGGGGTGTGATTGGTGGGGGGTTGGTGGCTGTGGGGTGTGGTGTGGCTGTGGGGTGTGGTGTGGCTGTGTGGGGTGTGGTGTGGCTGTGGGGTTGGTGTGGCTGTGGTAGGTGTGGCTGTGGGGTGTGGTGTGGTGGGGTGTGGGTGGTGGCTGGGGGGTGTGGTGTGGCTGTGTAGTGTGGCTGGGGGGTGTGATGTGCTGTGGGGTGGTGTGGCTTTTGGGTGTGGCTGTGGGGTGTGATGTGGGGTGTGCTGTGGGTGGGGACTGTGGGGTGGCTGTGGGTGTGGCTTTTGGGGTGTGACTGTGGGGTGGGGCTGTGGGGTTGACTGTGGGGTGTGGTTGTGGGGTGTGCTGTGGGGTGTGGCTGTGTGGTGTGGTGTGGGTGTGGCTGTGGGGTGTGACTGTGGGGTGGCTGTGGGTGTGGTGGCTGTGGGGGTGGTGTGGGGTGGACTGTGGGTTTGTGGCTGTGGGGTGTGACTGTGGGGTGTGCTGTGGGGTGACTGTGGGTGTGGCTGTGGGGTGTGGGTGTGGCTGTGGGGTGTGACTTGGGGTGGGCTGTGGGGTGTGACTGGGGTGTGGCTGTGTGGTGTGACTGTGGGTGTGGCTGTGGGGTTGACTGTGGGTGTGGCTGGGGGTTTTGGGGTGTGGCTGTGGGTGGGGGCTGTGGGGTGTGGTGTGGCTGTGGGTGTGGGTGGTGTGGCTGTGGGGTGTGGTGGGCTGTGGGGTGTGGTGGGGTGGGTGTGGTGTGCTGTGGGGGTGGTGTGGCTGTGGTAGCCCTGTGGATGTGGTGTGGCTGGCTGTGGCTGTGGGATGTGGGGGGCTGTGGGTGTGGTGTGGCTGTGGGGTGTGGTGTGGGGTGGGGTGTGGTTTGGCTGTGGGGTGTGGCTGTGGGGTGTGCGGGCTTGTGGGGGTGGTGGTGGACTGTTGGGTGGGTGTGCTGGGGAGGCTGTGGGGTGTGGTGTGGCTGTGGGTGTGGCTGTGGGGTGGGGTGTGGCTGTGGGGTGGCTGGGGGATTGGATGGCTGTGGGGTGGGCTGTGGGTGGACTGTGGGTGTTGTGGCTGTGAGGTGTGGCTGTGGGTGTGGTGTGGCTATGGGGTGTGGCTGGGGGGTTGGTGTGGCTGTGGGGTGTGGTGTGGCTGTGGGGTGGGTGTTGCTTTTGGGGTGTGGTGTGGCTGTGGGGTGTGGCTGTGGGTGTGATGGGCTGTGGGGGTGAGTGGCTGTGGGTTGGTGTGCTGTGGGGTGTGGCTGTGGGGTGGGGTGGGGCTGGGGAGGCTGTGGGTGGGGTGGCTGTGGGGTTGGCTGTGGGTTGTGGCTGTGGGGGGGTGGTGTGGCTGTGGGTGTGGTTTGTGGGTGCGGTGTGGCTGTGGGTGTGGTGTGGGGGTGGTGTGGCTGTGGGTGGGGGCTGTGGGGTGGCTGCGGGTGGATGTGGCTTTTGGGGTGTTGATGGCTGTGGGGTAATGTGGTGTGGGTGTGGTGTGGCTGTGGGGTTGATGGGGTGTGGTGTGGCCTGTGGGGTGTGGCTGTGGGGTGTGGTGTGGCTGTGGATGTGGCTGTGGGGTGTTGGGCTGTGGGGTGTGGCTTGGGTGTGGTGGTGTGGGGTGTGATGTGGCTGTGGGGTGTGGTGAGGCTGTGGGGTGGGGTGTGGGGTGGGTGTGGTGGGGTGGGGTGTGGCTGTGGGGTGGGTGTGGCTGTGGGGGGGTGGTGTGGCTGTGGGGTGTGGTGTGGCTGTGGGTGTGTGTGGCTGTGGGGTGTGATGTGGCTGTGGGTGTGGTGTGGCTGTGGGGTGTGGTGGGGCTGTGGGGTGTGGTGTGGCTGTGTGGTGTAGCTGTGGGGTGTGATGGGGTGGGGGGTGGGGTGTTGCTGGGGGTGGGTGTGGCTGTGGGGCGTAGTTTTGGCTGTGGGGTGTGGTGTGGCTGTGGGGTGTGGTGTGGCTGTGGGGTGTGGTGTGGCTGTGGGGTGGGTGTGGCTGTGGGGTGGGGTGTGGCTGTGGGGTGTGGTGTGGCTGTGGGTGTGATGTGGCTGTGGGGGTGTGGCTGTGGGGTGTGGTGTGGCTGTGGGGTGGTGTGGCTGTGGGTGTGGTTGGCTGTGGGGTGGGGCTGTGGGTGTGGTGTGGCTGTGGGGTGTGGCTGTGGGGTGGGGTTTGTGGCTGTGGGGTGTGGCTGGGGGTGGGGTGTGGCTGTGGGGTGTGGCGTGGGGTGTGGTGTGGCTGTGGGGTGGGGCTGTGGGGTTGTGGCTTGTGGGGTGTGGCTGTGGGTGTGGTGTGGCTGGGGCGGTGTGGCTTGGGTGTGGGGTGGGGTGGGTGTGGCTGTGGGGTGTGGTGTGGGGTGTGGGTGGCTGTGGGGTGTGGCTTGTGGGGTGTTGGGGCGGGGTGTGATGTGGCTGTGGGGTTGATGTGGTGGGGGGGTGTGATGTGCTGTGGGTGTGGTTGTGGCTGTGGGGTGTGGGGGCTGTGGGGTGTGGTGTGGCTGGGGGTTGGTGTGGGGTGTGGTGTGGCTGTGGGGTGTGGCTGTGGGGTGGGGTATGGCTGTGGGTGTGGTGTGGGGTGTGGTGTGGCTGTGGGGTGTGAATTGGCTGGGGGTGTGGTGTGGTGTGGGTGTGGCTGTGGGTGTGGGTGGGCTGTGGGGTGTGGGGGTGGCTGTGGGGGTGGGCTGTGGGGTGTGTGGCTGTGGGGTGTGGTGTGGCGGGTGGGGTGTGGTGTGGCTGTGGGGGTGTTGTGGCTGTGGGGTGTGATGTGGCTGTGGGGTGTGGTGTGGGTGTGGGGGGTGTGGGTGTGGCTGTGGGTGTGGTGTGGCTGTGGGGTGTGTGTGGCTGTGGTGGTGGCTGTGGGGTGTGATGTGGCTGTGGGTGTGGTGTGGCTGTGGGGTGGGGTGTGGCCTGTGGGTGTGGTGGTGGCTGTGTGGGGTGTGGTGTGGCTGTGGGGTGTGGTGTGGCTGTGGGGTATGGGGTGGGGGTGGGGTGGGGTGTGGTGTGGCTGTGGGGTGTGGTGTGGCTGTGGGGTGGGGTTTGTGGCTGGTGTGTGGCTGTGGGGTTGATGTGGTGGGGTGTGGTGTGGCTGTGGGGTGTGGCTGTGGGGTGTGATGTGGCTGTGGGGTGTGGTGGGGCCCGTG
Source organism: Chionoecetes opilio (assembly GCA_016584305.1). Taxonomy (NCBI): domain Eukaryota; kingdom Metazoa; phylum Arthropoda; class Malacostraca; order Decapoda; family Majidae; genus Chionoecetes; species Chionoecetes opilio. The sequence goes on from JACEEZ010018471.1 coordinate 347,473, forward strand.
GGGGGGGTGCGGCTGTGGGGGTGTGTGTGGCTGTGGGGGGGTGGTGTGGCTGTGGGGTGGATGTGGTGTGGGGTGTGGTGTGGTGTGTGGTGTGGTGGGGGTGTGATGTGGCTGTGGGTGTGGTGTGGCTGTGGGGTGTGATGTGGCTGTGGGTGTGGTGTGCTGTGGGGTGTGGTGTGGCTGTGTGGTGGGTGTGGCTGTGGGGTGTGGTGTGGCTTGGGGTATGGTGTGGTGTGGGGTGGGTGTGGCTGGGGGGTGGTGTGTGGCTGTGGGGTGTGGCTGTGGGGGTGTGGTGTGTGTGGGGTGTGATGTGGCTGGGGGGTGTGGTGTGGCTGTGGGGTGTGGCTGGGGGGTGTGGTGTGGCTGGGGGGGTGTGGCTGTGGGGTGTGGTGTGGCTGTGGGGTGTGGGCTGTGGGGTGTGATGGGTGTGGGTGTGGTGTGGCTGTGGGGTTTGGTGGGGCTGTGGGGTGTGGTGTGGCTGTGGGGTGTGGTGTGGGTGTGGGGTGTGGTGTGGCTGTGGGGTGTGGTGTGGCTGTGGGGTGTGGTGTGACTGTGTGGTGTGGCTGTGGGTGTGATGTGGCTGTGGAGTGTGGTGTGGCTGTGTGGTGTGGCTGTGGGGTGTGATGGCTGTGGAGTGTGGTGTGGCTGTGTGGTGTGGCTGTGGGGTGTGGTGTGGCTGTGTGGTGTGGTTGGTGTGTGTGTGGCTGTGGGTGTGATGTGGCTGTGGAGTGTGGTGTGGCTGTGTGGTGTTGGCTGTGCGGTGTGGTGTGGCTGTGGGGTTTGTGGCTGGTGGTGTGGCTGGGGGGTGTGAGGTGGCTGTGGAGTGTGGTGTGGCTTGTGGTGTGGCTGTGGGATGTGGTGTGGCTGTGTGGTGTGCTGTGTGGTGTGGTGTGGTGTGTGGTGTGGCTGTGTGGTGTGGCTGTGGAGTGTGGTGTGGCTGTGTGGTGTGGCTGTGGGGTGTGGTGTGGCTGTGTGGTGTGGTGTGTGGTGTGGCTGTGGGGTGTGATGTGGCTGTGGAGTGTGGTGTGGCTGTGTTGGTGGCTGTGGGGGTGTGGGGTGGCTGTGTGGTGTGGTGTGGGGTGTGATGTGGCTGTGGAGTGTGGTGTGGCTGTGTGGTGTGGCTGTGGGGTGTGATGTGGCTGTGGGGTGTGGTGTGGCTGTGGGGTGTTGGTGTGGCTGTGGGGTGTGGCTGTGGGGGTTGTGGTGGTGGCTGGGG
>JACEEZ010018471.1:356188-371188 GCA_016584305.1 Chionoecetes opilio
GCGACCAGTTGAGCACCGTCTATCGCCCCAACTCTCACCGAAGTGTATAAATAATAAAGGGTGGCCCGGGCGTTGACGTACGAACTTTAATGGCTCCACGCTCAAGACTCACACCGCTACGCTAGAGGTCGATGGTGCTGGGATAATATCATAGCTATACAGACATGGCAGGAAGCAAGGGTTGTTATGGTGTGTCTTGGTAAAATACAGGGACATAGACCACTGTAAAGGCTCTTTGCTCTATAACGAGGGTATCTGCTGAAGTACATACTACTAAATATCAAACTACATGTTATTATTGGAGGTTCTTTGGTCTATAACGAGGGTATCTGCTGAGCTACATACTACTATCTAACAAACTAGATGTAAGAGTTCAGAAAAACAGTTGGAAAAAAATACCTTGCACGTAGAGAAGATAGGAAAATATAAATTTCATGTAGTGAAGAATGAGAGGAATGTAGTATGCTAACTAAAACTACTGTTAACTTTAATTAATCTGGGGAATGTTAATAAGATAACTCGCGGGACAATATCAAAACCCATTTACATTCATATGTACATTTATATTATACATTTATATGTATAATATATGTACGCGTCTAGTCTGTATTTTAATGTATAGTTATTGTGCTGGCTTCGACAACATTAGCTTGTAGTTTGTTTCATCGATTGACTACTCTGACATTGAAATATTTATTTCGAAGATCTGTGTTGAAACGCTGTTCATTTAGTTTTGATTTATTGCTTCTTGTTGTCACTTGAGGATAGAGCTTGAATAGATTCTTGGGGTTGATGATTTCGAATTCTAAGGATCTTAAAAGTTTCTGTTAAGTCCCCATGGATTCTACGATTTTTTTAAGGAAAGCATAGTATTATTTAGTTTTCGCAACCTCTCATCAAAAGATTTATTTCGCAGTGATGGACTCAGTTGGTCGCTCTTCTTTGAACTGATTCCAATTTGGCTTACTCTTTTACTAAACAAGGTGACCAGAATTGAACGCCATATTCTAAGTGCGGCCTAACCAAAGACGTATATAAACGTGACATTACTTTCGGAGTTTTATATTCAATTTCTGTTTAGTGAAGCCCAAGATTATTCAACCTTTTTACTACCACCTAAGCAATACGTGCTGGTCTTAAGATCATTACTAATGATCAGTGGCATAGGGCTGCAGAGCTGCAGCACCCCCAGACACTCACTGCCAGGTGTATGATGCCTTTAGAGACACAGCAGAATTGATACACTACTAACAAATATATCATAATAAAAAGTCATTATATGTTATTTAATTATTTTAATTACGTTACTAAGTGAATTTTCATTAAAACCAGACCAAAATTTAAGTTACTTTCATATTTGCTATACGATTCATGTCTGCGCCGCCGCCGCGCCACTTGTGACCACAATGAGCTGCGGTCGAGGCAGCTAAGTCTCGTCCCTCTCGTGTTTACAGTGCGTGTAGACGGTGTGGTTAAATCGTGCTTTCTTTAATTACCCTATGACGATGGAAAATCCAGTGAAGTATTTGCAAAACATCAATTTATTCCAGCTGACATTAAATGAAAAGACTGAAATCAAGCGTTACCGACTAAATTTTCAAGTAATACTGTAATTCTACCATCACCACCTCAGCCATCCCTTCTACCACCTCCACCAACACTACCAACCCCACCATCCCTTCTACCACCACCACTACTACCATGCCCTGAAATCCGTGAATATCAACTACAACTCATACCTGAGATAGGTAAAATTTGTGTATCCCACTTTATTCCTACTGTTGTGTAAAGCTTGCAGTGCCTTCATTTTATTTTACCACGAGCAGCCACTGCTAATGATGATACCTAAATCCTATTCCTGCTGTACATATAAGTACAGCAACATAAGTGTAGTATTAAGTTAATGACGTATTCGGCATAGATAGACACAAGAGGAGGGTTTGTTAGATGGACTTCGTTTCCATTACACATATATCTTGATTGGACTCATGATATTTTTTCTTCTTCTTTTAAGGTTGTTGTCATTGGTGATGGCAGACTGTGGACATCGCTTGCACTCTCATCGTCGTGTGTTTCGATTGGTGAGTACCCTTGATGGCATGGCATGTGGATGATTGGATAGCGGGATGGCAGTGGCGTCTCTTAAAATCATTGTTGTCAGGACAGCGAGTTTATGCTGACTGTCTTCTTGTTGTGTGCCTCGATGGAAGGATATGCTGTGAGAATGTTTTGTTTGTGGATTTTATGTGTGTGTGTGTGTGTGTGTGTGTGTGTGTGTGTGTGTGTGTGTGTGTGTGTGTGTGTGTGTGTGTGTGTGTGTGTGTGTGTGTGTGTGTGTGTGTGTGTGTGTGTGTGTGTGTGTGTGTGTGTGTGTGTGGATATATTGTGTGTGGATATTTTGTGAGAATATTATGTATGTGGATATTGTGTGTGTGTATAATATATTCTGTGTGTGAATATTATGTATGTGGATATTGCTGGGATGATTACGTGTCAAATCAGCAATTGTCCGTGAGACTGAAACGACCATTACCTGCATAGTCCGTCAACGCCAACTTCGGCTATATGGGCATGTGGCACGCTACCCTTCTCTCCTTCAGGATATTCAAATGCTTCCCTTCTCTCCTTCAGGATATCACATGCTTCCCTTCTCTCCTTCAGGATATTCACATGCTTCCCTTCTCTCCTTCAGGATATCACATGCTTCCCTTCTCTCCTTAAGGATATCACATGCTTCCCTTCTCTCCTTAAGGACATCACATGCTTCCCTTTTCTCCTTATAGGATATCACATGATTCCCTTCTCTCCTTAAGGACATCACATGCTTCCCTTCTCTCCTTAAGGACATCACATGCTTCCCTTCTCTCCTTGAGGACATCACATGCTTCCCTTCTCTCCTTAAGGATATCACATGTTTCCCTTCTCTCCTTAAGGACATCACATGCTTCCCTTCTCTCCTTAAGGACATCACATGCTTCCCTTCTCTCCTTAAGGAATCACATGCTTCCCTTCTTCCTTAAGGACATCACATGCTTCCCTTTCTCCTTAAGGAATCACATGCTTCCCTTCTCTCCTTAAGGACATCACATGCTTCCCTTCTCTCCTTAAGGACATCACATGCTTCCCTTCTCTCCTTAAGGACATCACATGCTTCCCTTCTCTCCTTAAGGGCATCACATGCTTCCCTTTCTCCTTAAGGACATCACATGCTTCCCTTCTCTCCTTATAGGAATCACATGTTCCCTTTCTCCTTAGGATATCACATGCTTCCCTTTTCTCCTTAGGATATCACATGCTTCCCTTCTCTCCTTAAGGACATCACATGCTTCCCTTCTCTCCTTAAGGACATCACATGCTTCCCTTCTCTCCTTAAGGACATCACATGCTTCCCTTCTCTCCTTAAGGACATCACATGCTTCCCTTCTCTCCTTAAGGACATCACATGCTTCCCTTCTCTCCTTAAGGACATCACATGCTTCCCTTCTCTCCTTAAGGACATCACATGCTTCCCTTCTCTCCTTAAGGACATCACATGCTTCCCTTCTCTCCTTAAGGACATCACATGCTTCCCTTCTCTCCTTAAGGACATCACATGCTTCCCTACTCTCCTTCAGGATATCACAACTTTCCCTTCTCTCCTTAAGGACATCACATGCTTCCCTTCTCTCCTTAAGGATATCACATGCTTCCCTTCTCTCCTTCAGGATATCACATGCTTCCCTTCTCTCCTTAAGGACATCACATGCTTCCCTTCTCTCCTTAAGGACATCACATGCTTCCCTTCTCTCCTTAAGGACATCACATGCTTCCCTTCTCTCCTTAAGGACATCACATGCTTCCCTTCTCTCCTTAAGGATATCACATGCTTCCCTTCTCTCCTTAAGGACATCACATGCTTCCCTTCTCTCCATAAGGACATCACATGCTTCCCTTCTCTCCTTAAGGACATCACATGCTTCCCTTCTCTCCTTAAGGATATCACATGCTTCCCTTCTCTCCTTAAGGACATCACATGCTTCCCTTCTCTCCTTAAGGATATCACATGCTTCCCTTCTCTCCTTAAGGACATCACATGCTTCCCTTCTCTCCTTAAGGACATCACATGCTTCCCTTCTCTCCTTAAGGACATCACATGCTTCCCTTCTCTCCTTAAGGACATCACATGCTTCCCTTCTCTCCTTAAGGACATCACATGCTTCCCTTCTCTCCTTAAGGACATCACATGCTTCCCTTCTCTCCTTAAGGATATCACATGCTTCCCTTCTCTCCTTAAGGATATCACATGCTTCCCTTCTCTCCTTAAGGATATCACATGCTTCCCTTCTCTCCTTAAGGATATCACATGCTTCCCTTCTCTCCTTCAGGATATCACATGCTTCCCTTCTCTCCTTAAGGATATCACATGCTTCCCTTCTCTCCTTAAGGATATCACAATTATCACATGCTTCCCTTCTCTCCTTAAGGATATCACATGCTTCCCTTCTCTCCTTAAGGATATCACATGCTTCCCTTCTCTCCTTCAGGATATCACATGCTTCCCTTCTCTCCTTAAGGATATACATCACATGCTTCCCTTTTCTCCTTCAGGATATCACATGCTTCCCTTCTCTCCTTAAGGATATCACATGCTTCCCTTCTCTCCTTAAGGACATCACATGCTTCCCTTCTCTCCTTAAGGACATCACATGCTTCCCTTCTCTCCTTCAGGATATCACATGCTTCCCTTCTCTCCTTCAGGATATCACATGCTTCCCTTCTCTCCTTCAGGATATCACATGCTTCCCTTCTCTCCTTAAGGACATCACATGCTTCCCTTCTCTCCTTAAGGATATCACATGCTTCCCTTCTCTCCTTAAGGATATCACATGCTTCCCTTCTCTCCTTAAGGACATCACATGCTTCCCTTCTCTCCTTAAGGATATCACATGCTTCCCTTCTCTCCTTCAGGATATCACATGCTTCCCTTCTCTCCTTAAGGATATCACATGCTTCCCTTCTCTCCTTAAGGATATCACATGCTTCCCTTCTCTCCTTAAGGATATCACATGCTTCCCTTCTCTCCTTAAGGACATCACATGCTTCCCTTCTCTCCTTAAGGACATCACATGCTTCCCTTCTCTCCTTAAGGACATCACATGCTTCCCTTCTCTCCTTAAGGACATCACATGCTTCCCTTCTCTCCTTAAGGACATCACATGCTTCCCTTCTCTCCTTAAGGATATCACATGCTTCCCTTCTCTCCTTAAGGACATCACATGCTTCCCTTCTCTCCTTAAGGACATCACATGCTTCCTCTGTATCCTCTTAATTACCTGATGAACGGCACGTGAAGCAAGTTAATAACCGTGAATGGTTATGGATGTAGCGAAGTGCTTATTGTGATTGTGAACGAAGTGATATTGTGAAGTGCTCTGTTTGTTGTGATTGTCGTAGCTTCCTGTGGTCTGAAGTGAAGCATTCATCACAGGTGAAGAGTCTGTTGATTCACACTATTCATCACGTCACCGTCTCATCAAGTCGTGTCACCGTTCCGTCAAAAGTTCGTCAATGTAATCAAATGGACCTGTATCACACCAAACGGAACTGTACTGCGAGGTTGGCGTATCATTGACGTGACGTGATGAGACGGTGACGTGACGGTGTAATGTGAAGGGTTTGTTAGTCCTCCACGGGCAGACCTCGATGTAGGGGGCGGCGTGTTTTGCGTGCCAGTATTAATGAGCTTTAAGCCACCAGATTTAAAAAGGCTTCGGGTGGGGAAGTTGTAACAGTCCGGATTTCTCACTCGCGGCCGCTTTTTAATCGGCACTTTTTTTTCCCACACACACTGAAATCCGTTAAAGCGGCGTACACAGAAACACGCTTACAAAATCAATTATAATGTGGTTTCTTTTTATAACCCAACATTTTGTAGCAGTTTTTCTCGGTAGTCAGTAAATACTTGACGGTTATTCTGGGATAAGTCAGACTTGATTACCTGCTGACGGCAGGGCAAATAGTGTTGATTAATATAAAAAAACGCACAAATGTTTTCCTCTTCAGCACATAAATATCGTCTCTGTGATGTAATATAATATTGTCGCCTCCGTGGTGTAGTGGCTCGTGGCTCCTGGGTACGAATCTGCGGGCCCTGGTTCGAACCCGGGCCAGGGCAAGTCGGCGACCAAGAAACCCTTACCTTACATAAATACACATCTTCGTATACTCCCCTGCACTTATATCAGTCCGTCGCCTTACAATTGCCACGGTGCGCATATAATGAATAAGAAATATATGTATCTATCTATTCATTTATCTATCCATCTATCTATCCATCTATCTATTCATCTATGTATCCATCTATCTATTCATCTATCTATCCACCTATCTATTCATCTATCTATCCATCTATCTATTCATCTATCTATCCATCTATCTCTTCATCTATCTATCCATCTATCTATTCATCTATCTATCCTCTATCTATCCCTATCTATCCATCTATCTATTCATCTATCTATCCATCTATCTCTTCATCTATCTATCCATCTATCTATTCATCTATCTATCCATCTATCTCTTCATCTATCTATCCATCTATCTATTCATCTATCTATCCATCTATCTATTCATCTATCTATCCATCTATCTCTTCATCTATCTATTCATCTATCTATTCATCTATCTATTCATCTATATATCCATCTACCTATTCATCTATCTATCCATCTCTCTATCCATCTATCTATTCATCTATCTATCCATCTATCTATTCATCTATCTATCCATCTATCTATCCATCTATCTCTTCATCTATCTATCTATCTATCTATTCATCTATCTATTCATCTATCTATCCAACATCTATCTCGACATGTTAGGACCTCCATCCCCTTGTGAGCTAAAAGAGTGTCGTGATAAATGGTGTGAAGAATCCTTACTGGGTGAGAAGAAGAAGGAAGATAAATAGAAAGAGGAAGAGGAAAGCGTCCCTATATACCTCACCTTCCCTCCCTATCTCCCTCCCTGTGTGTCCCTACCTCTCTCTCCTCCTTCCCTTTATATCCCTCTGCCTCCCACTGCCTCCCACTCCTCACCGTACAAGGAACACACCCAAGGGAGCAATGAGTGTGGCATCTTTAGCAGCTCTTTGAAGGTGATATATAGGCGGTCTCCAGAGGGCACAACAGGTTCAACACACCCTCTTAAAACATCACCACACCGGCCACTGGCGTTCCTCAAGGTGATGGCTCGAGTCTATTTCAGATCCGAGGACTATTTCGGCCGCATCACTGCTTCCTCGCACGCCACGCTGTAGGGGTTGTGTGTGATAAAGGGAGAGAAAGGGAAGAGAGAGACAAGGAGAGGTATGGAGGTTCAGGGGGGAGGGTTAGGTGAGGGGGTTATGTTTATTATTATATAGGAAGACGAAGGGAAGAAGGGAAGAGAGAGAGAGAGAGAGAGAGAGAGAGAGTGTATGGAGGTATACAAGGGAAAGGGGGCTAGGTAAGGGGATTATGTTTATTATTGCCAAAGGGAGAGCAAGGGAAGAGAAGATATAGTGAAGGGAAGAGACAAGGAGAGGTATGGAGGTTTGCAAGGGAAAGGGGGCTAGGCGAGGGGGTCATGTTTATTATTACACACGGTTTAATGGTATATCGTGGGCGCTAGGTATATGGAGGTGGTCCTAATAACAGGATGTCGGTGTATTTCAGAGGGTCAAGAGTGTAAAAATATTGAGTCGTCAGCGTGGCCCCAAAGTGGTTAAGTGTAGGTAATAGCTTTATGGTTTACGAGCGTTGCGTGACTCCAGGGCTTAACCATTTCTACCATGTACGGGGCGGGGGTTTGAGTTATGGTGGTATGGTGGTGATGGTGGTGGTGATGGGTAGTGATGGTGGTAGTGGGTAGGGGTGGTGATGGGTAGTGGTGGTGGTAGTTGCTAGTGGTGGTGGTGATGGTGATGGTGGTAGTGGGTAGTGGTGGGTGTGTTGGTGATGGTGGTAGTGGGTAGTGGGGGTAGTGATGGTGGGTAGTAGGTGGTGAGTAGTGGTGGTGATGGTGGGTGGTGGTAGTGGGTAGTGGTGGAGGTGGCGGTAGTGGGTAGTGGTGGAGGTGATGGTGGGTGGTGGTGGATGTGGGTAGTGGTGGTGGTGATGATGGGTGGTGGGTAGTCGTGGTGGTGGTGGGTAATAGTGGTGATGATAGTGATGGTAGGTGATGGTAGTGGTGATGATGGTTGTTAAGTCTGGTAGTTTTGCAATGGTGATGGGTGTTATAGTTGGGTTTGATGTACATGATGGATGGATGGGTGTTGATGGTGGTGGTGGTAGTAAAACAGTGATGGTGAATGGTGATGGTGGTTGTGGTAGTGGACCGTATAACTAAGAGTGATGCTGCGATGGTGATGTGGCATGTCGTAGTGATGATGATGGACGTGGTATTGATGTTGATGTTATTTATGAATGTCATCACCATCACCACCACTACCACCAACACCACCATCACTATCATCACCATCACCACCACCACCACCACCACCACCACCACCACCACCACCACCACCACCACCACCACACCACTACCACCATCACCATCCTCACCATCACCATCATCACCACCACCACCACCATTACCACCACCCACAAAAAACAACATTTTACAACTATAAAAATCTCAGCTTTAGTGAAAGAGAGAGAAAAAAGTCTACATACGGTGAGAAAGAAGCGAGAGAGACAAGTGGTTTCAATACTTTAAGACTTCAACACTTTAAATTATTACTCAGCGGTATAGGGCGGAGGTCGGGACACTGACTGCTCTTAAAAAAATACCTGTGAGAGATCCGATGTTTTGGTACCGTGTGGGTGAGGAGGGACGTCGCGTGGCAGACAGACAGGCAGGCAGACAGACAGACAGGAAGACAGACAGACAGGTGTGGCTTGGTGTGTACCCCTTCCCGCTTTCCCCCTCCCCTTCCCCCCCATTTCCCGCCTGCCTCGCCCGTCTTGAAGGCTCCACGCGGAAGGCACGCGGGAAAAGTGCAACTTGAAGGGAGCGAAATTCAAGACTTCGGGTAGAGTTACGGAGACACATTCAAGGTAGGCGACCATAGGCAGGCTGAAGGAAGGTCTCGAAGGAACTAAAATTCAAGGTTATGGAATGTTAAAAGGGTATACGAGTACGTTGCCATCCCGGGTTACTGACCGATGATGCTTGGGGGGAAAATATTACGAAGGAAAAAGGAAGAAATGTTTTGATCAGGATAAATATTTGAATTTTTGCAGTTAAGTCGTGGAGAATTCATGTCATTCTTTTAAAATCAGTACACACTTTTATACGAGTAGGGGAGAGCGGGGCAGGTTGCATCGAGGGTAGGTTGCATCATTGCCTCTAACTCGCATTAACTTTTTTTATTATTATTATTGTTGTAGTTGTAGTAGTAGTAGTTTATAGTAGTAGTAGTAGTAGTAATAGTATTAAGACGATGTACGTGTGATAACATGCGAGTTAGAGGCAATGATGCAACCTACCCTCGATGCAACCTGTCCCGCTCTCCACGTTGCCATCTTGGGGTTACCGACCGATGGGTGGAAAGTATTAAGAAGGAAAAATGAAAGAATGCCTGCCTATTGATCAGGATAATAATATTATTATTATTAGTTGAATTTTTGCAAGTAAGTCGTGGAACATTTATGTTATTCTTTTAAAATCAGTACAAAAAAATTATATTACATTTTTAGCGATTATACATCAGCAAACTATACGTGTTTTGTATGTTACCTGTTTGTATATCATTAATCATACGCGTGTAATGAAAGTAAGAGTCGTAAAATGATGGCTTCCAATGAGGAGTAATCAGTTGGAGTGGGGATTTGTTTTGATTTCTCAGAGGAAGCTCAGAAAAGAATTATATAAGCTTATTATATACATTTTATCTTGTTATTTCATCTTTCCTTTACCATTAGAATCACACACGTGTATCTATTTAATCAGTGTTTGTTCAGGTGCTTCTACAATACGGTTCCCACAATATGGTTCCCACAATACGGTTCCCACAATACGGTTCCCACAATACGGTTCCTACAATACGGTTCCCAGAATACGGTTCCTACAATACGGCTCCTACAATACGGTTCCTACAATACGATTCCCACAATACGGTTCCTATAATAGTATAATACGTTCCCACAATACGTTCAATACGGTTCCTACAATACGTTCCCACAATACGTTCAATACGGTTCCTACAATACGTTCCCACAATACGTTCAATAGGTTCCTACAATATGTTCCCACAATACGTTCAATACGGTTCCTACAATACGTTCCCACAATACGGTTCCTATAATACGTTCCCACAATACGTTCAATACGGTTCCTACAATACGTTCAATACGGTTCCTACAATACGTTCAATACGGTTCCTACAATACGTTCCCACAATACGGTTCCTACAATACGTTCCCACAATACGGTTCCTATGATACGGTTCCTATGATACGGTTCCTACAATACGGCTTCTACAATACGGTTCCTATAATACGGTTCCCACAATACGGTTCCTGTAATACGGTTCCTATGATACGGTTTCTATGATACGGTTCCTACAATACGGTTCCTACAATACGGTTCCTACAATACGTTCCTAAAATACGGTTCCTATGATACGGTTCCCACAATACGGTTCCTATGATACGGTTCCCACAATACGGTTCCTACAATACGGTTCCTACAATACGGTTCCTACAATACGTTCCTACAATACGGTTCCTATGATACGGTTCCCACAATACGGTTCCTACAATACGGTTCCTACAATACGGTTCCTACAATACGTTCCTACAATACGGTTCCTATGATACGGTTCCTACAATACGGTTCCTACAATACGGTTCCTACAATACGGTTCCTACAATACGGTTCCTACAATAAGTTTCCCACAATACGGTTCCTACAATACGGTTCCCACAATACGGTTCCTACAATACGGTTCCTACAATACGGTTCCTACAATATGGTTCCTATAATACGGTTCCTACAATAAGTTTCCCACAATACGGTTCCCACAATACGGTTCCTACAATACGGCTCCTACAATACGGTTCCTACAATACGGTTCCTACAATATGGTTCCTACAATACGGTTCCTACAATACGGTTCCTACAATACGGTTCCTACAATACGGTTCCTACAATACGGTTCCTACAATACGGTTCCTACAATACGGTTCCTACAATAAGTTTCCCACAATACGGTTTCCACAATACGGTTCCCTACAATACGGTTCCTACAATACGGTTCCTACAATAAGTTTCCCACAATACGGTTTCCACAATACGGTTCCCACAATACGGCGGTGGTAGCGTGAATAGTGGAAATAGTGGCCGGCTTACCATCTGACAGGAATTTCTTAGTATGGCTTTGTCGTGCTGTTATTATTAATGTACAGCACTTAATATCCTCTCACCACAACACACCTAAGTTATCAAGACGCTCTCCCCTGCCTAACACCACCACTACCACCACCTCCTCCTCCTTCTTTCTCCCTCCTTCTTCCTCCCTCCTCCTCTTCCTTCTTCCTTCCTCTTCCTCCTACTCCTCGTCTTCCTTCCTTCCTCTTCCTCCTCCTTCCTTCCTCCTCCTACTTCCTTCCTCCTCTATACTACTACCTTCCTCCTCTATACTTCTTTCTTCCTCTATACTTCTTCCTTCCTCCCTCCTCCTCCTCCTCCCTCCTCCTTCTCCTCCTCCTCCTCCTCCTCCTCCTCCTCCTCCTCCTCCTCCTCCTCCTCCTCCTCCTCCTCCTCCTCCTCCTCCTCCTCCTCCTCCTCCTCCTCCTCCTCCTCCTAAGCAGGAAACGGTTTGTAACGAACGAAGTAAAGTAATTCTTCACAAACCGTGTTATAAGCGTATGGAATGGGCTGCCGTCAGACGTAGTAAACTCAAATACAATAGAATCATTTAAAAATCGCCTCGATAAATATTTCATATCAAATCCCCGGTTGTCCCTGTTTATCTCGGAATAATAAATTTATCTCGCGGGCCTCTGATACTTACTCTCATTGCGTAAAATGATTGCGAGTCGCGTCTACACAACCCCTCCCACACGTCTCAGACAGCCCCGAGTAAACGGTCACTACTACAACTTTTGACCTGTGACGGGCTGTGGTTCAGTAAGGGCCCTGTCAGTTAGTGACCACCATCGGGATTTATATACCAGGGGTCACTGCTGCAGGGGGCATTGAAGTGCACGGCGTCCTACTTGGAAAGTGCACTACCGCAGTGGATTGAAACGGAGCTGGGGCCTGATTGACTGCTGCCTCCCAAGAAAGCGCCAGGCAAGGCTGCCGCACCACCCTTGAACTTCCACACTGAGCCTACACCAACACTACATTAGACCTCATAACACACACAGATAGCCCCGAGTTAACGGTTACCACTACTACTCTCGACCTGTGACGGACTGTAGTTCAGTTAGGGTCCTGACAGTTTAGTGACCACCATCGGGATTTAAGGTACCAGGGTCACTGCTGCAGGAGGCATTGAAGTGTACGGCGTCCTACATGGAAAGTACACAATCCGCAGTGGATTGAACGGAGCTGGGGCCTGATTGACTGCTGCCTCCCAAGAAAGCGCCAGGCAAGGCTGCCGCACCACCCTTGAACCTCCACACTGTGTTCACACCATTACAAAACACACATAACATGACCTATCTATCAAGCACTAAACCTACCCCCACAAACTAGTAGTAGTTAGCCATAGATTACAGCTTTCAACTTTCCTCACAAATTCCATGCAGTTTTTCTATATTGCATGGTATCACTTCTTTTCCGGCCAGCTTCGGCTGGAGGGATGGGTGGGTGGGGAGGAGCGTTTCTACTTCCTATCCTTTCTCTCTTATTATCTAGTTAGTGTAGTGTAGTTAAAGCAAACAGCCTTGTAAGGACCTATCGGTCTGTTGCTGTTTGTGTTTCCTTTGTATTCCTTTGTATTCCTCCTCCTCCTTCCTCCTCCTCCTCCTCCTCCTCCTCCTCCTCCTCCTCCTCCTCCTCCTCCTCCTCCTCCTCCTCCTCCTCCTCCTCCTCCTCCTCCTCCTCCTCCTGCATTGTCAGTACATCTTAATAAGCAGCACTCGAGTCTGAAAAGAAAATATAGAATCAAGTCTATATTTATGTGCGTGCCAGGGTGATCTCTTCCTCTCCTACCTATGCTATTATCCTCCTGTTCTTCCTCCATCTCCTCCTTCTCCCTTTGTGCCTTTGCAAGATTGGAAAAAAATAAGTGGGCAATGGTATCTCCTCTTCAGTAACTTTCCTTGCATCTTATCACTATTGTTGCTGGTGAAAGTGTTGATGTTTTTTTTTTTACGGTTTATGCATACTATATATAGCGCCTGTGGGCCTTCTTTCCTTAATAGTAGAAAAATTTGAACCCAGTAGAGCTCGAACTCGGGACGTCGAGCACACTACTACCAGGCGTTCTTCTTCCTCTTCCCCCTCCTACTTTTCCTCCTCTTTCCCTTCCACCACCACCACCACCACCACCATTGTCACTACCACCTCCTCCTCCTCCTCCTCCTCCTCCTCCTCCTCCCCTCCTCCTCCTCCTCCTCCTCCTCCTCCTCCTCCTCCTCCTCCTCCTCCTCCTCCTCCTCCTCCTTCCTGCAAATCGGCAAATGAATTTCAACCTTGACAAATGCCATGTACTACATATCGGTAATAACAACCCTCATGAAAGTTACGTGATGAACGATTTCCAACTAACAAGTGTTGATAAAGAAAAAGATTTAGGCGTTATAATCTCGAAAGATCTCAAACCGAATAACCAAATTATAGAGGTAGTAAAAACTGCAAATAAATTGGTTGGCTTTATTGGACGAACTTTCAGTTTCAAATCTGAAAAAGTTATACTCACTCTTTTTAACTCGCTTGTTCGGCCCCATCTAGAATACTGTGTGCAGTTCTGGTCACCTTATTATAAAAAGGACATAGATAAACTAGAAAAATACAGCGCAGAGTAACCAAAATGATACCTAGATTGCGTAATAATCGTACGAAAATCGGCTCAAAGAACTTAACTTATTCCCACTAACAAAACGAAGGATAAGAGGGGACCTCATCGAAGTCTTTAAAATCTTCAATGGATTTACGAACGTAGTCCCAGAAAATCTTTTCACGCTAGACCGGTCAAGCTCAACTAGAAACAACGGATTTAAAATAAGCAGGAAACGGTTTGTAACGAACGAAGCAAAGTACTTCTTCACAAGCCGTGTTGTAAACGTATGGAATGGGCTGCCCTCAGACGTAGTAAACTCAAATACAATAGAATCATTTAAAAATCGCCTCGATAAATATTTCATATCAAATCCCCGGTTGTCACTGTTTATCTCGGAATAATAAATTTATCTCGCGGGCCTCTGATACTTACTCTCATTGCGTAAAATGATTGCGAGTCGCGTCTACACAACCCCTCCCACACGTCTCAGACAGCCCCGAGTAAACGGTCACTACTACAACTTTTGACCTGTGACGGGCTGTGGTTCAGTAAGGGCCCTGTCAGTTTTGTGACCACCATCGGATTTATATACCAGGGGTCACTGCTGCAGGGGGCATTGAAGTGCACGGCGTCCTACTTGGAAAGTGCACTACCGCAGTGGATTGTACGGAGCTGGGGCCTGATTGACTGCTGCCTCCCAAGAAAGCGCCAGGCAAGGCTGCCGCACCACCCTTGAACTTCCACACTGAGCCTACACCAACACTACATTAGACCTCATAACACACACAGATAGCCCCGAGTTAACGGTTACCACTACTACTCTCGACCTGTGACGGGTTGTGGACCAGTAAGGGCCCTGTCAGTTAGTGACCACCATCGGGATTTAAGGTACCAGGGGTCACTGCTGCAGGAGGCATTGAAGTGTACGGCGTCCTACATGGAAAGTACACAATCCGCAGTGGATTGAACGGAGCTGGGGCCTGATTGACTGCTGCCTCCCAAGAAAGCGCCAGGCAAGGCTGCCG
>JACEEZ010018471.1:376188-378688 GCA_016584305.1 Chionoecetes opilio
ATAGTAAGTTCTTCATTAAATATAGCGAAGAACAATGAAATCGACAAATAGTGTTGAAATGTTTTGGTTTTTTACGACTGTGGATTTTCCCTCACACATGGATACAGGGATCGAGTATAACAGACGTGACATATGAAAATCTAGGATATGTGGCACCGTTTCTTATTCATTTATTTATTTCTCCGGTAAAATCCAGTTATAGTTATATCCAGACATTGAATTCACCATGTCGGAAGTTATGCAATACCCCGCGGCACCAATTTGCGAACGAGAAGTAATGGACTTTCTTAGTGAGGAGTGACAGGTAACGGACAGGTGGCATGAGGGGCGACACAAGCAGCCTGTCGTGTCGTGAGTCTATCTGGGTCATTAGCTGTCCTGTGAGCGCTCCAGGGGACGTCTGATTGAGCCCAGTGAAGGAGACAGGCAGCACTCCACAGGGGAACGAATGGTCTGGCGGGTTCAGGGTACTGTTGTTATTGTATTCTTCCTTCCTCTCCTGTGGTCCTGGCTGTCTGGCGTGTACTAGATTGTTGTTGTCGTATCGTATTTCGTACTTATCGTATATCATCGTATTTCCGGTTCGTCTCCTCCACTTCCTTCTGCAGGTTGCAAAACTCACAAGCATAAGAATTCTTAAAAAAACTGAGGTAAACTCAACTCCGCAGTCCTCACATTCTCGCATGGTAGGAAGCATGGTGCAGAGATTAATTCAGATTTTTAAAATTCACACAATTCAGAAAATGCTCTCGAAATTCAATAAAGCTGTAACCATGAATTTTATTTAAAATGACAGTGCATGGAAAGAAGATACTGCTGTGTAAGCTGCCTCCAACACTGGAAGTTCGTCCCCACAGCCTCGGTCAGGAGTGAAACTTTCACAGCCCGACGCTTACATCTTTTGTCCTTGCAGTCTTGTCCCATAGGCGGGTTTTCCCTTTTAAGATGAGGAAAAAACTCAGACTATCCCAAAAAGCCAGTTGGTGTAACCACAAATGCCTCCAGAGACAATCTGTTTTGGGAAGAAACGAAATCCAGTCATCATAAAGAATAGGGATGAGAGGTCTGTCAAAGAGGGGAGGGACAGGGAACTCCCATCGGCAACTGGCACCCAGGACCCGACCACACCTGTGGCTGTTATAGAGTAGAAGTCGCCACACTCCTTTACAATGCAGGCCCAGCTAACTGGGGTCCTGGAACTCCAGCCATTGTCTCTAAAGAGATCACCTGCCTGCAGTCCAATCTACCACTGCTACAGCGCAACGGTTTTACCATAACCCTGATGCGGGAGACTATCCAGGCTTACACCTTGTCCAAGGGTGACATGACTATGCACGGTAGGGACATCCAATTCCCTGAGGTAAAACCAATCCATCCGCATACCGCATACAGGAGGAGGAGGAGGAGGAGGAGGAGGAGGAGGAGGAGGAGGAGGAGGAGGAGGAGGAGGAGGAGGAGGAGGAGGAGGAGGAGGAGGAGGAGGAGAAGTGATGGTGGTGGTGACGAGTTGAATCGAATGAGAGGGGAACGGCTGACCTGGATCTGCCGTATCCTGGACCTGGACCTGGGGTGACTTGAGGCCTGAATGTTGGGTCAGCGAGGATGATGTCTGGACGGAGCAACAGCAGAGTGTGGGGATTGAGGTGGGCGAGAAACAGAGAGACAGAGAACAGGTCAGATGGATTAAGCCGGGTATGGCGTGAGGGGAAGAAAGGCTTGTCTTTGAGAGGGAAAAGGGAAGGGTGTGCTAAGTGAGGGAAAAGGATGGGATTAAGTAGAGGGTAGCTGTGTGGGGGTAGATGGGGTGGGGTGGGGGGGGGGCATGGTTGAGGGAATAAGCTGCTTGTGAAGATCAGTAAGGAGAGGAGTGGGAGGAGATGAAGGCAAATCAACTGAGTGAGGGAAGGGAACAAGCGTAAAAGATGAGTGGAGGGAAAGAAGGGATCGGATGGCAACAGAGAGAGAGAGAGAGAGAGAGAGAGAGAGAGAGAGAGAGAGAGAGAGAGAGAGAGAGAGAGAAGAGAGAGAGAGAGAGAGGAGAGAGAGAGAGAGAGAGTTGAACTTGCATGGTGGCTGGGGCTGGCTGGCTGGGGGGATGGCAGGGCGGGGGGGACTCCGGGTACATCTTTGGCAAACGCTGTGTCCTCCGTGTCCCATGCATTATTTTGAGGCGATCCCCCCAGCCCGCCTCACTCCTGCATCCCATGGTATTGCCGCGGCCTTGCCTTCCCTCCCTTCTAATACGTCTACAGCGCCAGCCTCTACCATCGCATTGGCCTTTGGGGCTAGTTAGGAGCCGTTCTGTGTGTATTGTTGTTTTTACGTGGAAGTAATGATGTTGCCGGAAAATTATTGGTATGATGAACCAGCTGTCTCCATCTGTCTCCATCTGTTTGGGCAGTGGTCCCTCGGCGGCGGCTTTCACGTGTGCTGGACTATTATTGCTGATGGTGTGCTGAAAAATCTGGGCTAGAACTGAAAACAAAAAGCACAAACTCGT
>JACEEZ010018471.1:381188-391188 GCA_016584305.1 Chionoecetes opilio
CGAGCCTTGATTTCTGGTACTTACTGATGAGGTACAAGAGAGAGAGAGAGAGAGAGAGAGAGAGAGAGAGAGAGAGAGAGAGAGAGAGAGAGAGAGAGAGAGAGAGAGAGAGAGAGAGAGAGAGAGAGAGAGTCGAAAAGAAATGTATGTCATTCATAAATAAAAACAACATTTTTTCTCAGGATTTGCTTAATGGCTCGCCGATTCGTGAAGTCAAACTAAAAATAACAGTAAAATGTTCTATATTTTATAATGTCTGGTGAGTGAAAGAAATGATAAAATAACTGAAAGGCGAAGAAAGTATGAATTTTCTCTTTCTCGCATGTTTGGTGTTTATGATGGTGATAGTTGGGAGTCTTGCCTTTATAACACCACTCTCTGATACCTAACCTAACCTAACCTAACCTAACCCTTCTTATAACAACCACCTCAACTTGTTTACCTAACTACAAACCTAACCTAACCTAACCAAAGCCTTTATAACACCACTCTGACCTACTAACCTAACCTAACCTAAAACCTAACCTAACCTAACCTAGCCTTTATAACACCACTCCCTGATACTAACCTAACCTAACCTAACCTAACCTAACCTAACCTAGCCTTTATAACACCACTCCCTGATACCTAACCTAACCTAACCTAACTAACCTAACCTAACCTAACCTAACCTAACCTTACCTTACCTTACACCTAACCTTACCTTACCTTACCTAACCTATCCTATCCTATCCTAACCTAACCTAACCTTACCTAACCTTATCTAACCTAACCTTACCTAACCTAACCTTACCTAACCTAACCTTACCTAACCTAACATATGTACATCATCGTTATCTGATCGTACTATTACTCTAATCATTGATCTTTCACTCTTGCACATTTTCCCGTATTTTCCATAAGGTATAGATAATTTCCTTCAAAGCATGGATACGAGTACTGTCTGTGTGTGAGTGGGTACATCCTCTTGATCAGAACAGTCTCCGCTTAACCTTGCAGGGACGTGAATTGTTCATGTGACCCACACTGCTATAACCCTTCTCCCATTCTCACAGATCCAGCACCTAGTCAGGGGCGCCTCTCTTTCCGTCCACCATAATGCTAACGCAAAACGTGTTAATGGAAACAGCCATGTACATTTCCTTATGTTCTATTTTTCCACATGCCGCAAACGCAACGTAAACACATTAATGGAATCCTAGCTTTAATGGAATCCTAGCTTTAATGGAATCCTAGCTTTAACCCCTTGAGGCCCAGAACGTAATTTCCATTGGATTTTTTAGTAAATATAAGCAATATTTTATAGATATGACTTGTTTAGTATCCTTGCGACTAACTAATTTGGTATATTCAGGTATTTGTCAGTAATTTTATGACTTGACAACATACGATTTTTTTTAGCAAAGGAAAGATCTGGGTGTGAAGGGGTGAATGGAATCCTAGCTTTAATGGAATCCTAGCTTTAATGGAATCCTAGCTTTAATGGAATCCTAGCTTAAGTCTCCCTTCTTTGTGAGTTTTTCTTATTTTCTTATCGGAACTTACTATGTCGATCTTCTCACTAGTCTTCGGGGGCCGTGGGAAGTATTGTGGTGGTGATAAATTAAAATCATTGACACTATGAAAACACGTGATGAGATTTGCAGCAACTCATTTATGCAGCGAAACTCATGAATGTACGAGTATGGTTGTCATCAGCAAAGACATAAACATGTTGTTGAGAGTTTTTCGGAACTTTTAGAATAGCGTGATAAGAGTGTTAAGTGTCGTCCATGGTCCCTTGAGACGCACACATAATAAAGAAATTGGGGCAGCTCATGACAATACAGTACATATCATACACTGACACGTCGCACCTACCCGACCATGCTATGGGGCTTGTGCGTTAACAGAGGAGTAAGATCTCGAGCCGTTAGCGGGGCTCGAACGTTTGCGGAAGTGACGCACACACAGACACTTTACCACTGACACACGTACCACATGGGCAGTGTGTGTGTGTGTGTGTGTGTGTGTGTGTGTGTGTGTGTGTGTGTGTGTGTGTGTGTGTGTGTGTGTGTGTGTGTTGTGTGTGTGTGTGTGTGTGTGGTGTGTGTGTGTGTGCGTGTGTGAGGTGGGGTAGTGCGAGAGAGAGAGAGAGAGAGAGAGAGAGAGAGAGAGAGAGAGAGGAGAGAGAGAGAGAGAGAGAGAGAGAGAGAGAGAGAGAGAGAGAGAGAGAGAGGAGAGAGAAGAGAGAGAAGAGAGAGAGAGAGAGAGAGAGAGAGAGAGAGAGAGAGAGAGAGAGAGAGAGAGAGAGAGCGTTTTGGAAACCCAAGCTCTCGTTCAGCAGTGTTGTATAATGTTTGTCAGTATTTAAGATGAGCCTCCGTTAGCGGCTACCAGGCTCGCACCAACACGACCTGAGCCTGGTAATCACCTGACTTGTTTTCATATCGGCGGCAGAAAATACAGGCAACGTGAATATCGGTGATGCGTGAAATAAAATGACGAGCAATTTCATTGGATTTCCTTTTTACTGAACAGATGATGATGATGATGATGGAATAATTATGAGAGATTCAACTATTTACCACAATGTATCGCACATGTTCTTATATCATTCATTCAGTTCTAATTTGAAGCAACCACTGATACGTATTTCCTCTAGTTAATAAAAAAGCACGTCTATTTTCAGTGATTTGTCGTGTTATGAACGTACATATATACTTTCAAGAGAGAAGTGACAAGACACTTCCCGAACTAAACTGATCCCTACCCCCTTTCTGTATTCTCTTACTATACTGCTACTACTAC
Source organism: Chionoecetes opilio (assembly GCA_016584305.1). NCBI lineage: Eukaryota > Metazoa > Arthropoda > Malacostraca > Decapoda > Majidae > Chionoecetes > Chionoecetes opilio. The sequence continues at coordinate 383,979 of JACEEZ010018471.1, forward strand.
TACTACTTCAACTGCTACTACTACTACTACTACTACTACTACTACTACTACTACTACTACTATACTCACTACTACTACTACTACTACTACTACTACTACTACTACTACTACTACTACTACTACTACTACTACTACTATACTAACTACTACTCACTACTACTACTACTACTACTACTTACTACTACTACTACTACTTACTACTACTAAATACTTAACTACTACTACACTACTACTACTACTACTACTACTACTACTATACTACTACTACTACTACTACTACTACTACTACTTACTACTACTACTACTACTACTACTACTACTACCTACTCAACTACTACTACTACTACTCTACTACTACTACTACTACTACTACTACTACTACTACTATACTACTACTTACTACTACTACTACTACTACTACCTACTACTACTATACTACTACTACTACTACTACTCTACTACTTTAACTACTACTACTAAATACTACTTACTACTATACTATTACTTTCATCTATTCTTTCTTACTACTACTACTACATACTACTCACTACTTACTACTATACTACTACTACTACTACTACTATACTACTACTACTACTATACTACTACTACTACTACTACTACTACCACTACCACTCTAATCTATTCCTCTCTACACTACTTCCCACTATACCTCCCTACTACTACCCACTAATATATACACCTTACACTAATTATCATATACTATACTACAAACTTACTATACTTACTACTATACTATTAACATCTTCTATCTTTATCCCTACTTTATTTTTCTACTCACTTCTTATAGGTTACTTCTACTACTACTCCTACTACTATTTAGTATCTTATACCAGATACGTAGGCCCAGACCCACTTAAATCGTATACCTGGTATTGCTCAGTGACATCCCCTTAGGTAGACGAGATGAATTATCTGTACAAGACAAGTGTTCAGCGTATGAATTATACTTGAAGATACATAAAGTAGGAGAAAAGAGTCATCGTTTCTCCCTTCTCATCTATTTGTTACTTTATAATCATACAAGAGTAGGCCTACTTACTACCTACTTACACGAAAAGTAAAGTAGACCTACTTACACGAAAAGTAAAGTAGACCTACTTACACGAAAAAAACTGATTGATAATGTCTGCAATGAAAAAAAAGTAGTGTGGTAAAAAAAGATGTTCACCCGAATGATTATTAAGCAGCGTCGGGTAGCGTGATTACAATATTAAAACGTGAAAACTGGATCTTGGATGGAGTGTTAAGTAATGAGGCATGAATGATACAGCAGCGCCTCGGGTTACATGGCCCCTAATTATAAAGAATAGAATCCAATACTGTTCCTAGTAATTATTGAAGCGAATTCCGTCCATCGATCCCCCTGTGTGTGAGGAATCTGTAGTGTTGCCTTGATGGTTGGATGAGGTGAGGTGAGCTACTTTTACATACCTATATATAGACTGCACCTGTTTGTATTACCTGTATATCGATAGGTCTGTAATGAAGTCACTATACTTGTATACTAATGAAACTAGTACCTGCACTGTTATCTGTAATCTCAAAATCCTCTTAAGCTATCATTTGAGGTCTGTAATGGTTGGCTTTCGCCCGTGGTGGCAAAGGCAGGATTTTTATAGTAACGCCTGTGATGATTAGCAGCTTATGTCGCCCCTCTGCATCCCCCGATATACTCGCCGTCGAAGGTTGAGTTGATGGGCATGTGGGTAGTCTTCGGCCACTCGACGATGGAAGAGAGTTTGTTCCCGGCGGGACTCGAACTCTAGACACCGAGGTCACTACTCTCAGGTGCTAACTAATCAGCCTCACGGCCAGTACATGTGTAGCATCACGCTTTAGTGAGGGAGTACCCAGCAGGCAGCCTCGGAGCCTCGCCAGCGATGGTGAAATACGGTAACCTTCAATGTTCACACTGTGGAACGGAACCAAACCAGCGTGAAGCAGGGGCCGGCCCGCCTGTCCATCGTACGTACATGTCAGGTAGGCCTCGGGGCGAAGAGACTCACTCGTACTGTACTTTTCAGTCGGCAGCACAAAGCTGGTGTTGGGCCAGTGCCTGCAGCGTGGCGGCGTGCCTCCCCTCACTGCTCCCCGCCGCCTGGGGTGCCAAAGTGAGTCAGGAGGGAGGGGCCACAACACCTGTAGAGTGGCATGGCTATCTGGAGGATCTCGAACACATCAATGGATATGCACTCTCTTATCTCTCTTCCTCGTCTGCTTTTTTAAGAAATGTCTTCCTCCATCCACTGTGAGTTCGATGCCGCGATGCACAGCACGAATATATTTTATTTGTTCTCGAAGGACGAGAGAGTTAAGAAAAAAAGCTGTTATACGACTTCTTGTTGTGGTGAGGACTTACACTGCTATCAATGAATTATGTGTGAGTGGAATTAGAGAGGTAAAATAGCAGAAATATATGAGATATATGAAAAGCACTGAAGTGCAAAACCCTCGGCGAAGTGTGTTTGATCAGAAGCCTTATGAAGACCAGCCTGGTCAGTGTATAACAATCTGAAGGTGGGGTTATACATAATCCATGCACCATAATCCGATTGCAATGTTAGCTCAATTTTTTTTATTTCAAGATGGAAAAATTTACGTGTAAAAATAATTACTATGAAAAGCTAATGAAATAATAGTATCACTGCTACTACTACTACTATTACTACTACTACTACTACTACTGCTAGTGCTACTACTGCTACTGCTATTTCTACTACTACTCCTAACACTACTACTGCTACTATTACTACTACTATCACTGCTGCTACTGCTAGTAACCACCACTACTGCTATTATTTATACTACTACTTCTTACAAAGTACAACATATAAAATAACATCACGGCATAGCTATACATCTGGCAGGCTTCAGCTGTCATATTTGACCTTGAGCGCGACAGTGGTGCTGAACAGGTTTCCATCCTAGTGTCATCTATTTCATCAACAAAGCCTATATCTCTGTGACGAAACATTTTTAGAGAAAATTCTACACCTTTTTTTAACTTTTATCTGCCGCTGAATATATGATTTCCTTTCGGGCACAAATAATGACGCAGTTACCGAGAATAAAGAGGACGGACACATAATTACAAACGCAATCTGTTCATGTTCTCCATTCGGAAAGCATGTTAGTTATTGTGATAAGACCAAAGGTGAACACAACCCATCCTAGTGTGTTGTCTCCTCCTCCTCCTCCTCCTCCTCCTCCCCCTTCCTCCTCTCCTCCTCCTCCTCCTCCTCCTCCTCCTCCTCCTCCTCCTCCCCTCCCCTCCTCCTCCCCTCCTCCTCCTCCTCCTCCTCCTCCTCCTCCTCCTCCTCCTCCTCCTCCTCCTCCTCCTCCTCCTCCTCCTCCTCCTCTTCAGATGTACGATTCTTCCTCCCCTCCATCTCCCCTTCTCCATTATTCACCCTCTCCTCTTCGTCTCGACTAGCAGCATGCCACCTCTTTTCCTTTTCCTGCCCTTCCATACCTTCTCCTCTTCCTACACCTCCTTCTCTTTCTCCTCTCCCCCCGTTCTCCTCTTTTCTGTTGTTGTTACTGTTATTGTTGTTGTTGTTTTTGTTATTGTTGTTGTTGTTGTTGTTGTTGTTGTTGTTGTTGTTGTTGTTGTTGTTGTTCATCTCTTTCCATCTGTTCAAGGGAGCGCCAGATGCATAGTTTTAGAAATAAAGCTTCCCCCCCCTCCCCCACACACACACACACCCACACACACACACACACACACACACACACACACACACACACACACAAACACACACACACACACACACACACACACACACACACACAGCACACACATACACACACACACACACACACACACACACACACACTCTCTCTATCTTTCTCTCTCTCACACACACACACACACAAACACAAGATACATGGTTGTGTGTGTGTCTGTGTGTGTGTGTGTGTGTGTGTGTGTGTGTGTGTGTGTGTGTGTGTGTGTGTGTGTGCGTTCGTGCGTGCGTGCGTGTCTGCGTGCGTGCGTGCGTGCGTGCGTTTGATTCACTAAGGGCCTAAATTACACGCTGGACATTTGTATTAGTCCTTAAAAAAAAAAAGACATTAGAAGTTGACACTATCACTATTATTTCAAGAAAGTTTATTTAGCTACACAATTCCTCTTCACCTCCAGCCAGGGAACAAAGGTGAACCGTGTCCATTGTACCGCCTTGTCGCCTCAGGTTACTCCCCTTCAGAGGCGTCCTGGATATTATCTTTATCCCTCACTTTTGAAATGAAATATTATACGGGTTGAAATTCCCAGTACGTAGTTGGAAGACGAGATAAAAACAATAGAAGTGAAAGCCAACAATAGATGAAAAAATAGAAATAAAAGAATAGAATAGAATAGAATAGAATAGAATAGAAAATAAATAAAACAATATAAGAAAAAAAATAGAAATAAAATGATAGAATAGAAATAGAATAGAATAAATTAGAATATAATATAATAAAATATAAATAAAAGAAAACAATATAAGTGAAAGCCTTGCAGCGTCAGATTAACTTACACAACACACTCAGCGCGGAAGAAAAAAGCAGAAACAAAAAGCAAAGAATACTGAAAGGTTAGGACATAAGAATATAAGAACATAAGAAAATAAAGAAGCTACAAGAGGCCGCGAGGCCTACACGTGGTAGTTCCTGTCACCTAACACTACCTACATCTACCTTTCATCCCCATCCATGAACCTATCCAGCCCCTCTTTAAAGCTCCCTAATGACTCTGCACTAACTACCTGTCTACTGAGACCATTCTATTCATTCACCACCCTATTTGTGAACCAGTTTTTCCCTATTTCCTTTCTAAATCTACGCTTTTCCAGCTTGAATCCGTTACTTCTTGTTCTACCCTGGTTAAAAGCCGTAAGAACTTTTCCTACCTCTCCTGTATTAAATCCCTTTATCCACTTAAAAACTTCTATCAGATCGCCCCTTACTCTGCGTCTCTCGAGTGAGTGTAATTTTAATAACTTCAACCCCTTTCTCCATAACTAAAGTTACGCATCCCTTGTATAATTTTGGTCATCCTTCTCTGCACTGTTTCTAACAAGGCTATATCCATCCTGTAATATGGAGACCAAAACTGAACCGCATAGTCTAGGTGAGGCCTGACTAGAGTCAGATAAAGCTTTATAATAACTTTCGCACTTCTACTTTTAACACTTCTGGTAATGAATCCTAATACTCTATTAGCTTTATTTCTGGCCTCAATACATTGTTTCCTAGGTCGGAGGTCTGGACTCACCCTTACTCCAAGATCTTTTTCACCTTCTGATCTTTTCAGCGATACATTGCTTATGGTGTATCTATTACCAGGGTTTTTTCTTCCAACTTCATAACGCTACATTATCAATATAAATTACATCTGCCATCTGACTGCCCACTCGTTAAGTTTATCTAAGTCTCCCTGCAATATGTTTACATCAGACTGTGATCCAATAATCCTACCTACCTTAGTATCATCAGCAAATTGCTGATATAACTGCTAATCCCACTATCCAAGTCGTTGATGTAAATAAAAAATAGTAATGGACCCAAAACAGACCCTTGTGGAACTCCACTTGTCACCAGTTCCCATTCAGATTTAGAACCATTAATTGTAACCCTTTGTTGCCTATTACTTAGCCAAGCTCTGATCCAATGAAGAACCTTCCCATCTATTCCATGAGCCTTAACCTTATTTAAGAGTCGCTCGTGTGGTACTTTGTCAAATGCCTTACTAAAGTCCAGATATATTATATCATAATCCTTATCATTATCTGCCGTCTCATAAACTTTCCTATAAAAACTCAATAAATTGGTGAGACATGACCTACCCTTGGTGAATCCATGTTGTGAATCATTGATCAAACTATGTTTATCTAAGTGCTCTCTAATGTTTTTTGCAATAATAGATTCCAATAATTTACCCACCACTGACGTTAGACTTACGGGTCGATAATTTGACTTTAGTCCTCTGTCTCCCTTCTTAAATATGGGAACAACATTTCCTTTCCTCCACAATAATGGCACATCGCCTATCTCAACCGATTTCCTAAAAATGTGCACTAACGACTCACTATCAACCTCCTTGCATTCCCTTAATACCCTGGGATACACTTCATCTGGTCCTGGCGATTTAAATTTTTTAATTTTATCTATACCCTCTTCCACCATTTCCCTAGTTATCACAATATCTTTGAGTTTCTCCTCATCGCTTCCTTTGAACATCTGTTCACTATCAGGTATCGTCTGTGTATCCTCCTCCGTATAAACACTTAGGAAATAATCATTTAGACTTTTACACATATCCTCATCCGTATTTAAGACCTCACCCTGTCCTGACCTTAAGGGCCCAACTAATTCCCTTGTCTTGGTTTTATATACCTGATAGAACCCCTTTCGATCCCTTTTCGCCTGTCCTGCTACTTTACTCTCATAATTGTTCTTGGCAACTCGAGTTAATTTCTTCACTGTCCTTGCCATCACGTTTTTACTGTTCTTTGCTTGCCAATCCTGCCTTGAACCTTAAATAAATGTTTCTTTTTACTCCAATGTTGTGTTTTAAATTAGTGGTCATCCATTTTGGATCACTCTTTCTGGACCTTATTTCCCTATAAGGAATATTTCTTTTCTGTCCGTCAATTATATTCCTTACAAATGAGGTATAATCCTCCTCAGCCCCTACCTCACTTCCATTTCTAACCTCTCTAATTACCTCCTCATCCCCGACCTCACTTCTCTGTCTAACCGCTCTAATTACCTCCTCAGCCTCGACCGCACTACCATATTTAACCGCGCCAATTACCTCCAGGTGCCTTCCTAATCCTTCCTAATTGGCTTTTCCAGCTGTCATCGCCCTGTCCTTATCTTGGGAAAATTTCTTTCCCTCCATCCCACACCTCTTATTAATAACCTCCAGGTGTCTTCTTAATCCTGCATAATTGGCCTTTCTGAAATTAGGTATTCGATGCTTATTGCCACTTAATTTTCCAAATTCCCATTTTAAGCTAAATCTGATCTCATAATGGTCGCTATTATCTAAATTCCCACCGACCTCCACATTTGTAACTAAATCGTCTCTATTTGTCAGCAATAGATCTAGAATATTATCTGAACTGAATATACTGAAAGGTTAGGTTAGGTTAGGTAAGGTTAGGTTAGGTTAGGTTAGAAACAAAAAGCAAAGAAT
>JACEEZ010018471.1:393688-398688 GCA_016584305.1 Chionoecetes opilio
GCTCTCAATTCTGTTTTAACTACAAACTAATGTAAACTATTAGCATATTTGGTATTTAGTCACTTAGGTCTTGACAAATAACCATATAATTAGAAATCAAACATTTTTATTCTAGTTTACGTAGTCAAATACACATCTGAAGTAAACATTACATTTCGATATAATGATTATCTGTGACAGTTATGCTTATGAGAAAAGTAACAAAATTAATGGTTGTACAACACTTAGTAAATCTCATTAAAATAATGGCAGAATAATTATAATACTGTCACATGGAATAGATCATGTACATTAACTGTCAATATCAGAGTCACTGCTGTCTGCATCCAGTGTAACAATGCACTTTATACGACTACATTTTCTTTCTGATCCCTGGCAACGGCAACCAATGTAGCAAGGAATGCCTTTTTTGCCGCAGGAACAGTTTCTGTTGCAGCCTTTCAGACAGCCACACGAGATATTCTTGGACATTTGATCTGGCCATGCTGGTAATGTGGATGGAACTGGCAAAAGCTTGTTTTATACTAGTGACCAGCCAAAATTAGTAAATGGTTCCAAATTTGGTTGTGGGATATGCGCTGTTTTGTCAAGTATTGTAGCCAGTGCTGCCCGTTTCACATGCAACAGAAATGCGTCTTCAGTTGGGGGTAGAAGTTTCAAAAGTGTGGACTTATTGTTTAAGAATTTATGTACTCTTAAGTCTCCCAGTGCAGAGCCTTTAAAGTCATCATCCTTCTTTGTATACACAGCTACCAGGAGTTTTCTAGCTTGCTGGATGACGTCTGTCGTTACGGTACCTTGAGAATTCACATCTGCTTCTCCAAAGTCCTCAAGAGCTGGAATTTCTACCTCTTTGCTGCACCTCAGCCATGTCTTTTTATTGGTGAATAAAGGGAAGCTGGTGATGGCACGTCCACTCAGGTTGTGGATGAAGGGAAGGGATCTGCACTGTTCTGGGCCCAAACTACTTGCCATCTGATGGATCGAGAGGTAACTGGATTGTGTGGTGCGCACCCACATTTCAGGCAGTTCTTTAAGGAGTGTAGAAGTATAGTACACACATGAAACGATGACATCTGTGTCATTTGCATAAATGAATACACGTTCAGATCCCTCTTTCTGAAAGCTGTAGATGGAATGTAGTATAATTCTGGTGTCTGTTTCATTATGAGTGGACTGCAGCGCTGCAACTTCATTCACTGTACCTTTTGAGACCACAACACTTTTTGTTACGTTCTTGAAGCCACCACCTAGGTATAGGCATGTTGAACCTATGCACTGTCCCGTGGCTGTGGCTCATTGTGGCAGGGATGAACACACCATCCTTTTCAACTTGTTGCATAATGTTTTCGCTATCCCTGGTTAGTCGGCGTTGCAGGCTGTCATAGCTGATTCCTTGGCCAAGTCTGTTGTTCAGGTTGATAAGTGATTTGCTGCGTGTTTGGTTGTAAAGATGGTAAGCTGTGGCAATGCCTAGTGGTGTTGGTATTCCAGCTACATGGTGCAAGATTTGTTGAGACAGTACTAGTGACTTTTGCTTAATTGTTGGATTAACCGTCGCCAGGTCCTGCAGGTCATCAAACTGCTGCAGTTCTCCTTTGTCGGAGAGAAGTGTGACAACAAAATTGAAAAAAAAAAAAAAGACAGACTGTGGGACAACCTTTTCTGCAGCTTCAAATGATACTTCTTGTGATTGGTAGTGCATCTGTTCTTTCTTGAAAGTTTTTATATCCTTTCTCAATAAACTTGCTGCATGCTGTATGGTTTGCTGCTTTTCATCTACAGACGACTGTGCTTCCAAAATTCTTAATTTCTCAAGGGCGTCACCCAGTGGGATGGATGATGAACAGATGAAGCCCGATCCTGATGTCTGGTCAATTACTGAGACTCTTACCAAACCTCTGTTGCAGTTTCCCTTTCAGTCTTGTAGAATGATAAGTGGATGCTGTTTTGACACCAACATCACGAAGCATTTCTCTGTATCTATTTCCTAGTGTTTGAATTAGAAACCCACACTTCTCCTTGAACAATGGAACCTCCAGTTCCTCTATCAGACGGTCAAAAGCCAAGTCACACATTGTCTGATTAGGTGATCTACCTTTACTGATCCGTGTAGCTCTAAAAGCGTTCATGCATGGTTTGTGGTAGCAAATATATTTGCTACCATGTCATGCCCTTGGCCAATCAGTCTGTAAAGGATATCTCGCCTGCCCAACTTTTTGGACTTGTCATGTATTGCTTGCTGGCTTAGTTTGGTTGATACCTTGCTGGTTGGTTTCTTTCCCTGGTGCCATGTTTTGTTGCATATGACACAGTTGTTTTTTGCATCAAATGCTGGAGCATATTTCCTAGTTTTTATTGGTGATTCCAGTGATGATGCGCTGCTTGAAGATTGGCCAGCACTGCAGGTGGGAGCTGGTTCATCTCCAAGACGTTTTTTCATAGCTAAGGTGTAACTCTTTTTGAGGGTATACCAGTTCCAACACTTTTTACGCCACTTAGGAGATTGTCTGTGGCCATGCTTCATTTCTTACTTCATCTTTAAGCATTGAGTACGTTTTATCTTGCCGAGCATTCATAGCATCAAGAAACTTTGGTACAGATGTAGTCTGAATGTTCATCCGTTCTACCTCAGACGAGTCTTGGCATATGACACACCTAGAGTAATCCACAGACTCTCTCATCCTTTTTGGCGGGTTGAGAGACACCGTTCCTGCTGCTCCTCTTTTCACTCCTTTGCTCATCTTGTTTTTCAGAAGCCTGTAACAAATAAAATAAAAAAGCGCATGCTGTAACTACCCACCACCACTATAGCACAAAACAGAAGTCATAGGAAACAGAAAATAACGAATGCCAAATCAACAACTACATTTTCATCTTCTGTTCCAATGCTTAGCATAAAATAATCATAATTACACTGAAATTGAAGTTTTTTCAGCGTAAGCTCAATGCATTGACCACGAAGCTCACATGCACACCTAGAAACACTGAAAAATACTAGAAATACATGCTCTGAATCATCATTGCAGAGAACATCACTACTAAGGTCCGAGTTAGTGCCGGTGTGGCTGGAATTCTCGATTTTTTTGTTTTTGGGCTGGTAAAAATTTCCAGCAACTTTTTCAGAAGGTTGGCCCTCTAGATCATGATCCTAGATATATGTAGATTGAGTTTTTGTAGGCCAACCTTTTACAGCACGCCGGGACCGATTTTTCACTTGGCTCTCTGGGTATATTGATAAAGTATGTGGATAGTTAGAAATGATATGAAGAGAGGCAGTTTGGCGAGCTGGATCTCAGGGGAGAGAGAGAGAGAGAGAGAGAGAGAGAGAGAGAGAGAGAGAGAGAGAGAGAGAGAGAGAGAGAGAGAGAGAGAGAGAGAGAGAGAGAGAGAGAGAGAGAGAGAGAGAGAGAGAGAGAGAGAGAGAGAGAGAGAGAGAGAGAGAGAGAGAGGAGTGCAGGACAGAACCAGGCCCAGCACAGGGTATAGTCCTGTTGTCAAACAGGTGTTTTACACCCAGGGGCGTAGTTAGGCTGGGCATTGGGGGCTGTAGCCCCGAATGTTTTATGAGTAGCCCCGGATCTCAAATACCTTTTTTTTTTATTTATTTATTTATTATTATATTTCTTTAATCACAAAAATAAGATAAGCTCTCACTGGGGCCAACATAAAATTATAGTAAAAAACAAGATATTTGGTTAGATGTTACTTAGCGTATGCTGATGGCATCCTTTTTAGAAGCAGGACATGAGAGAGGTGGATCGAGAGAACAGAGATGAGGAGTGCATGACAGAGGAGACTCCAAAAGGTCTTTTGGAGAGGTGAAGAAGAGAATATCAGATGGATAAGACAAGAGTTAACAGAAGTGCATTTTTTTATATTCTTATATTCATTATACTCATACATAAATTGAACATTATCCTGTAAAAATGTAAAGATCTCCTGGCTGGGCTAAGCCCCCAATGTTTCAAGATCCTAAATACACCCCTGTTTACACCTAAGCGTGTTTTGTGGTATGTGTGAACTTTTATGGTTGATTGTGGTAGTCTGGCATGTCCTGAGCCAGAATCAGCCGGGTGCCACTTTGGCACCCTTGAGGAATTATTTTTATGGGCCAAAAACAAAATGGCCGCCAATCGCATAAATTGCATATACAGAATATGGCATAACTTCTTTGATATTGGTGCTAGAGACACAATCTTGGTGTCTATTCCCATGTTTTCCGGGTCAAGGAAGCCATTGATGCCACCCAATCATCAGTATTTTTCTCCACAGTATGATATTGCCAGCATGACCAGATATTATATAGCTTTTTGTATGCATTGCATGTATTATGGTGATGGTTCGCTTATATGCATGTTTGTTTGCCTCCTACAGGTACATAACATCATGAGCCATTATGGATGACCAGTGCTTCTTTGACTGTGGAAATAATTCTTCTCGTCTTATTAACTGTGGCTCAGTAAGAATAGAAACGGTGAGAAAATGTAGTGTTAGACGTGGGGGTGAGCTAGCTAACAACCTTGTACCCGGAGTTGAAACAATCAGGTGTCACAAGAGTTGTGTCTCCACATATACTTTCGAACATCATATTCAGAGATACCTATTCAGACAGCAAGCCACATCAACAGAAGAAGTACCACTCAAGAAGTCTCGGCGATCTGGCGACACTTTCATTTTCAGGGAACATTGTCTGTTCTGTGGCGAGAGATGTTTACCAGCTGACCTCCAAAAGTCTCGTGATCTGGACATCAAGCAAGTTCTCACATATGAACTGTCTGCAGCTCCTCCAGCACTATTTGATGAGAATGGAGATACGAGGTCCCAGAACAAGGCTATGTTGAAAACTAAGCTTCAAGTACAGGTTTCCAATCGCCACATAGAGAATCCAGATGCTATACTCATTGACGGGTGTGCCTTGTTGTGGGTTATTCAGTGGCCTTCGAAAAGTACCGTTGAAGATCTCATCAAAAACTTCATGAGGAGTCTTCATTTCTACC
>JACEEZ010018471.1:403688-423688 GCA_016584305.1 Chionoecetes opilio
AAACTTCACTCACGTAGAGTGCATCCCTAAAATGGCTGACGAAAAACTGGGCATGTCAGAAAATTCAACAGCCGGGACTTGGCGTTGACATGAGTACAACACTTGCCCATGCTACCCAGCCCACTGTCTCGGCTTAATTTACCCGAGAACAGATGGTCCGCCGCTGTTGAGCCTTGAGCTACACCGACGCCCGATGTCCCCTGAGGTCACGCCAACACGCCACGCCCCCCAGCCCTCGCCTCGCCGCAATAACACCGCCGCTAATTGGCTGTGCCTTGTCGCGACCTTGCTGCACCGCCTCACAATTTTGAGAGACAGGGAATAAGCAGATCTCTAGTGACTAGTGAGTGGTGTTATGTGTCGCCGGCTGATTGCATGTGCGCCTTGGAATCGGGTCCACACACACACGCACGCACACACACACACCCACACACACACACACACACACACACACACACACACACACACACACACACACACACACACACACACACACACACACACACACACACACACACACACACACACACACACACACTGTTGCTAATATTAACATTATTCTTATCATTTTCATGATCATAGTCGTCATTGTTATCATTAATTTCATTGTCGGTGTTGTTGCTGTTTTGGTAATTGTTGTGGTTTTCGTTATTGTAGTTGCTGCTTTTACTGTATTTACATCGACGTGATTATTGTTCTTTAATTCCTGCCTCCCTTTTTTTCACGTCTATCCGGCTCATACACTTTTACTGCAAAATATATATTGTAATATATTTTGCAGAACGTTTTTATGGTGCTGTAATCTTCTTTCCTTTTATGTAATAGTATGCTTTCCAGAGTCTATATCTTGGGCCGTTGCTTCGTTGTGATGAGCGTGTGTTGCGAGGAGAGTGGCGGTCGTTGTGGTGAGCGTGTGTTGCGAGGAGGGAGTGGCGGTCGTTGTGATGAGCGTGTGTGTTGCGAGGAGGGAGTGGCGGTCGTTGTGATGAGCGTGTGTGTTGCGAGGAGGGAGTGGCGGTCGTTGTGATGAGCGTGTGTTGCGAGGAGGGAGTGGCGGTCGTTGTGATGAGCGTGTGTGTTGCGAGGAGGGAGTGGCGGCCGTTGTGATGAGCGTGTGTGTTGCGAGGAGTGAGTGGCGGTCGTTGTGATGAGCGTTGTGTTGCGAGGAGGGAGTGGCGGTCGTTGTGATGAGCGTGTGTGTTGCGAGGAGGGAGTGGCGGTCGTTGTGATGAGCGTGTGTGTTGCGAGGAGTGAGTGGCGGTCGTTGTGATGAGCGTGTGTGTTGCAAGGAGGGAGTGGCGGTCGTTGTGATGAGCGTGTGTGTTGCGAGGAGGGAGTGGCGGTCGTTGTGATGAGCATGTGTGTTGCGAGGAGGGAGTGGCGGTCGTTGTGATGAGCATGTGTGTTGCGAGGAGGGAGTGGCGGTCGTTGTGATGAGCGTGTGTGTTGCGAGGAGGGAGTGGCGGTCGTTGTGATGAGCATGTGTGTTGCGAGGAGGGAGTGGCGGTCGTTGTGATGAGCGTGTGTTGCGAGGAGGGAGTGGCGGTCGTTGTGATGAGCATGTGTGTTGCGAGGAGGGAGTGGCGGTCGTTGTGATGAGCGTGTGTTGCGAGGAGGGAGTGGCGGTCGTTGTGATGAGCATGTGTGTTGCGAGGAGGGAGTGGCGGTCGTTGTGATGAGCGTGTGTTGCGAGGAGGGAGTGGCGGTCGTTGTGATGAGCGTGTGTGTTGCGAGGAGGGAGTGGCGGTCGTTGTGATGAGCATGTGTGTTGCGAGGAGGAAATGGCGGTCGTTGTGATGAGCGTGTGTTGCGAGGAGGGAGTGGCGGTCGTTGTGATGAGCGTGTGTGTTGCGAGGAGGGAGTGGCGGTCGTTGTGATGAGCGTGTGTTGCGAGGAGGGAGTGGCGGTCGTTGTGATGAGCGTGTGTGTTGCGAGGAGGGAATGGCGGTCGTTGTGATGAGCGTGTGTTGCGAGGAGGGAATGGCGGTCGTTGTGATGAGCGTGTGTGTTGCGAGGAGGGAGTGGCGGTCGTTGTGATGAGCGTGTGTGTTGCGAGGAGGGAATGGCGGTCGTTGTGATGAGCGTGTGTGTTGCGAGGAGGGAGTGGCGGTCGTTGTGATGAGCGTGTGTGTTGCGAGGAGGGAATGGCGGTCGTTGTGATGAGCGTGTGTTGCGAGGAGGGAGTGGCGGTCGTTGTGATGAGCGTGTGTTGCGAGGAGGGAGTGGTGGTCGTTGTGATGAGCGTGTGTGTTGCGAGGAGGGAGTGGCGGTCGTTGTGATGAGCGTGTGTGTTGCGAGGAGGGAATGGCGGTCGTTGTGATGAGCGTGTGTGTTGCGAGGAGGGAGTGGCGGTCGTTGTGATGAGCATGTGTGTTGCGAGGAGGGAGTGGCGGTCGTTGTGATGAGCGTGTGTGTTGCGAGGAGGGAATGGCGGTCGTTGTGATGAGCGTGTGTGTTGCGAGGAGGGAGTGGCGGTCGTTGTGATGAGTGTGTGTGTTGCGAGGAGGGAATGGCGGTCGTTGTGATGAGCGTGTGTGTTGCGAGGAGGGAATGGCGGTCGTTGTGATGAGCGTGTGTGTTGCGAGGAGGGAGTGGCGGTCGTTGTGATGAGCGTGTGTGTTGCGAGGAGGGAATGGCGGTCGTTGAGGCAAGCACCGCCCAGCGCCTCCCCGCCCCAGCTCGGCCCTTGACTCGTTTGCTTGCTCTCGTCGTAATGATGCTCGCAGGCAGAAGATTCAAGTGTTTTCAAGTTTCATTAAAGTTAGATTAAAATGGATCATGTGAATGACATCTTGTGAGTAATTAGAATGAAATTAAGATAAATATTCTCAGGAGATAGATAAAAATATAGAAAATAAAGATACTCAGGAGGATATACAGACGATACCTGATAGTGAACAGATGTTTAGAGGAAGGGATGATGAAAAATTCAAAGATTTTATGATAACTAGGGAAATGGTAGAAGAGGATATAGACAGAATGAAGAATTCTAAGTCACCAGAACCAGATGAAGTTTATCCCAGAGTATTAAAAGAATGCAAAGGGGTTGTTAGTGCCTTAGATCTTGTTAGTGGATTAGATCTTGGCTAAGTGATAGGCAACAAAGGGTTACACTTAATGGTTCTAAATCTGAATGGAGGCAGGTGACAAGGGTCTGTTTTGGGTCCATTACTATTTTTGATTTACATCAACGTCTTAGATAGTGGGATTAGCAGTGATATATCAGCAAGTTTGCTGATGATACTAAAGTAGGTAGGAATATTAGATCATAGTTTGATGTAAACATATTGCAGGGAGACTTAGATAATGAAATGAGTGGGTAGTCAGGTGGCAGATGGAATGTAATATCGATAAGTGTAGCGTAATTAATGTTGGTAGAAAAAATCCTGGTATTAGATACACCATACGCAATGTATCGCTGAAAAGATCATAGGCTAGAAATAGAGCTAATAGAGTGTTAGGATTCATTACCAGGAGTGTTAAAAGTAGAAGTGAGGAGGTTATTCTAAATCTTTATTTGACTCTAGTCAGACCTCACCTAGACTATGCGGTTCAGTTTTGGTCTCCATATAACAGGATGGATATAGCCTTGTTAGAATCAGTGCAGAGAAGGATGAACAAAATGATACAAGGGATGCGTAACTTTAGTTATGAAAGAGATTGAAGCTATTAAATTTACATTCACTCGAGAGACGCAGAGTAAGGGGCGATCTGATAGAAGTATTTAAGTGGATAAAGGGATACAATAAAGGAGCTATAGGAACAGTTCTTACGGCTTTTAACCAGGGTAAAACAAGAAGTAACGGATTCAAGCTGGAAAAACGTAGATTAAAAAAATAGATAGGGAAAAACTGGTTCACAAATAGGGTGGTAAATGATTGAAATGGACTCGGTAGACAGGTAGTTAGTGCGGGTCATTTTATTAGGGAGCTTTAAAAGGAGGCTGGATAATTTCATGGATGGAGATGAAAGGTGGATGTATGTAGCTAACAGGAATTACATCGTGTAGGTCTCGCAGCCTCTTGTAGCTTCCTTATTTTCTTATGTTCTTATAAGTCTTAAGTGTTGTGCCTTCCAAATTAGTTGTATCGTTGTCACAGGTAGGCTACTTTGTGACGCGTTGCTTGTATAGGCTATATATGTATACTAGCCGCAAAGCCGCCCTCCGGGCGGCCTTTTTGGCTAGCTCCTGCGGAGGGCTATTGGCGGCCCATCACCTGTGCCACCCATCACCTGTGTTTGGTGGGCCTTCGGCCCACCAAACACAGACTCTCCAGATAGCCCCTTCTAGCTTTCCTGAAATCATGGATGTAGAAATGTATGTATTAATGCCAACCCATTCACATCACCCCCAACCCATTCGCTCACCCATTACCCATCACCCCCGACCCATTCACTCACCCATTAGGGCTATTGGTGGGCCTTCGGCCCACCAAACACAGACTCTCCAGATTCTCCAGACTCTCCTTCTAACTTTCCTGAAATCATGGATGTAGAAATGTATGTATTCCCCCCACCCATTCACTCACCCATTACCCATCACCACCCACCCATTAAATCACCCGTTAGGGCTATTTATGGGCCTTCGGCCCACCACCTGTGTTTGGTGGGCCTTCGGCCCACCAAACACAGACTCTCCAGATAGCCCCTTGTAACTTTCCTGAAATCATGGATGTAGAAATGTATGTATTCCCCCCCCATTCACTCACCCATTACCCATCACCCCCCACCCATTCACTCACCCATTACCCATCACCACACACTCATTCACTCACCCATTATCCATCACCCCCCACCTATTCCTTCACCCATCACCCCCAACCCATCACCCCCACCCATTCACTCACCCATCACCCCACACCCATTACCCATCACCCCACCCATTCACTCACCCATTACCCATCACCCTACATCAAGGTTTCCTCAATTCTCGCAACCCACATTTTTTTTTCACAATTCTCGCTAATAGGCTGCTAAAAAAAAGAGAAAAAAAAAGTGATTGGATCATCTCATAAGTGAGCTTAAAACCTTCCCCTGGTCGAGCTGGTTCCAAAACTGTGACATATGATGGGATTCCGCCACGGGGGGCGGCACCTATCGCGGACAGACAGACAGACAGACAGACAGACAGACAGACACACACACACTTTCGCTTATATTATTATAGATATGTTCTTTTCTTTCGCTTGTTTGTATCGATGTCAATAGTTCTTGCATTCTTTTGAAATACAGATGATTATTTGTATAAAGAAAAAAATACAGAGTAGATTGCACTGTTTCGTTCACTAAGCCTCCAGACAATAAAATTATGCTTTGTTACAAGAAACATTAAGATTAAACATTTCCATATCTATGAATACTGTATCGAGAAATTAAAATACTCAATAATTCTGCTGATTAAAGACATCATTGCTATCAGTAAAGTCAAACTGAGACTCGCGACCATTGTTGTGGTGTGACTGATGCCTGGCGTGTGGTGACCCGATGTATATATAATGCCAGCCCTGTACACGTGCCGGGAAGTGATGGATCAGAGAGACGTCCCTGCCGTGCTCCTAACTCAACAAGCTGATCCAAACCTTTGCAGCACACTTAACCCCTTGAGACCCATAACGTAATTTTCATTGTACTATAGGTATTACGGTACTCCGTAGTGTAGAGGTAGCACGCTCGGTTCACAACCGAGAAGTCCCAGGTTCGATCCCCGGGCGGAGTGGAAACAGTTGGGCTGTTTCCTTAAAACCCGAGCCCCTGTCCACCCAGCAGTGAATGGGTACCGGGTGTTAGCCGGGGGTTTGTAACCCGCCTCCCGGGGTGCTGGCTTCGGCCAACACTATAAGCACTAGCAGACAGCTCTCTAGGGGTAGTCTGAGAGAGAGCTGTCTGGTTACAGTGGAGATCCATCTCAGCTGCGTCGATAACTGACGAAATTCTTCAAACAAACAAAAACAATACCATAAGATGATTTTTGTGAATGTATGCAATATTTTATAGATATGACCTATTTAGTATCCGTGTCCACTGTCTAATTTGGTATATTAAGCTACTTTTCGTAATTTTATGGCTCGACAACATACGTTTTTTTATAGCAAAGGAAATATTTGGGCGTGAAAGGGTTGAGGGAAGAGCTGTCATCTAATCATCAGTTGTTATGTAGTGTGTTAAGGCCGCGGTGTGCCTCTCCGTGTAATGAATGATGTGTCCTCAGAAGATCGACACACACTATGGGTATCACGGGATGACGTTCATCACGACGTTCACATGACGTTCCTTCACGACGCACAAAAGCCAGGATGCAAATAGTCGTGTTTTATTCAGGATATTTATGTCGCCGTCCATACGTCCATGAGCGTGCATCAATAAGTACATGGGAACATTTTCGAGAGCATTGTCTGGCACGCGGGGCTCTGTATCGCCTTGATTTTTCTTCCCTATTGCTTTCCTTAAGAGAAAAGCACGGACTAAGTAGAAAGCCCGTCAGAGTGTTCGGTATTTATAAATGTTAACGGGGGGGGGGGGGGTACGAGGAAACAGGGGCAGCGAGCGTAAATAAAGGAGAGGAGGCTTTTTGAATGTTATAGATCAGCCGATATCTTTTCGTTGTGGGATATGATGATCAGAGGCTCCTCCAGGCTCCTTCACTCAGGACGCCGCGCAACACCCTCAGCTTGGTGCTATCGTTACACCACGCCGTCACTCGCAGCCTTCAATACCTCACCACTGATTGGGCATTGGCAGTATTAGGTGGAGGAAGCACAGCGGCGAGTGTATAGGGGGTGACGTGTGTGTGGCGGTGTGACGGCGTTAGGGAGTGTGGGAAGTCCTCGCTGGGTGCCGCCTCTCAAGGAGCTATAATATGACCTAACCTAACCTACCTTCCCTACAACAAGGGAGACGCTCTTTTCTAACTCTTATCTAACCTATAAAAAGGGAGACGCTCTTTTCTAACTCTTATCTAACCTACAACAAGGGAGACGCTCTTTTCTAACTCTTACCTAACCTACACAAAGGGAGACGCTCTTTTCTAACTCTTACCTAACCTATAGTACCTCCATGCCGCCTCTGTTCTGATATGTAGTGCTGTGAGGGTGCCCGGCTAATGTTCCGTGAAATTCATGCGAGATGGAAACAGTGAGAAACATGCTACGTTATGTGCGGAACAAAATATACGGATCGAGTCTCTTTCCAGTAGCATGTTTGAACAAGTGAAAAGATAAGTTCAATATTGGTGATCTAAGTCTAGTGGAATGTTAGTCTTTCCATGTATACCACTGGATTTCTTACTGTTTTTCATTTATTTTTTTCATTGTAATTTTGCCCATTGTGATCCACTTGCTTACTATACTTGGTAATATTAAGTCACCTCAATCATGTCATCATAAAATATCCATCCTGCCTGTTTCAGTTCTTCAGGTTGTGAATGTAGTAGTGAATTTTCAATGTAATCTATTTCTGTGTGTACATCACTTTGTTTTTATTAACCCTTTCCGTGGCCGGACAGTTTGCCTACGGACAGTTTGCCTACGGTCAATTTGCCTACGGACAATTTGCCTACGGACAATTTGCCTATGGACATTTTGCCTACCGGACATTTTGCCTACGGACAATTTGCCTACGGACACTTTGCCTACGGACACTTTGCTTCAGTGTTTCCACAGGAAAATTTTTCTTTACCTTGGTTAGGTTAGGTTAGGTTAGGTTAGGTTAGGTTAGGTTAGGTTAGGCTAGGTTAGGTTAGGTTAGGTTAGTTAGTTAGCAAAGTGTCCGTAGGCAAAGTGTCCGTAGGCAAATTGTCCGGTAGGCAAAATGTCCGGTAGGCAAACTGTCTGTAGGCAAACTGTCCGGTAGGCAAACTGTCCGTAGGCAAACTGTCCGGGTACCAACCCTTTCGCACCCAGATCTTTCCTTTGCTATAAAAAAATGTATGTTATCAAGTCATAAAATTACGTAAAGTAACTGAATATACCAAATTAGTTAGTCGACAAGGATACTAAACAGGTCATATCTATAAAATATTGCTTATAGTAACTAAAAATGGTCTAAAGGTACCCAAATAACAATTAAAATTACGTTCTGGGTCTCGAGGGGTTAACTATGGCAATGTAGCTGTAGTCAGTCTTTGGTTTTTGTCCAGTTTCTTTAAAGTATAGCGAAAGTATTTTTTAGATTATTAGTACTTTTAGTATATTAGTACTTTTTAGGGTATTTTTAGAGAGTATTTATTCATGTAATCTATTCCTGTGCGTCTATAACTTTGCCTTTATTAGCTATGACAATGTAGGTAGCTGTAGTCCGTCTTGGTTTCTGTCCAGTATCTTTAGCGTATAGAGAGAGTATTTTTAAGAGTATTAGTACTTTTAGAGTATTTGTAATTTTTAGACTATTTTTTAGAGAGTATTTTCTATGTAATCTATTATTGTGCGTATATCAATAGTGGATCCAATTTGTTTTATTAGCTATGACAATGTACGTAGCTGTGGTCCGTCTTGGTTTCTGTCCAGTTTCTTTAGAGTAACATTTTTTCCTCTAGCTCTGGTCTCCTCCTCTTCCCCCAAATGTTCATTGCCTTCCGTGTCGAGGTATTTTCTTTGTTCGCTCAGTATTATCACTTTTAGGGCTGGTTCCATTTTTCTCCTTCTTCCTCTCAATGATGCGCTTACTTTTTCTTACTTTATTATTTTGTCAGTAGTGTAGAAAGTTTTTGGTAGAGTTTTTTTTATATAACAAAAGTCACAGAGCTTTGATTCCCTTGTGTGTGATTTTGGTGGCTTTTCATTCAACAAAACAACTCCCACTTTTTCCTAAGCCTCTTTTCCTGCTAGGCTATTTTTACTACCACAATATTTTAGAATTTCCCTTTCCTTTATCTCTCCTTTCCCTTCAGATTCCATTTTCCCCCTTGTGTGGATTAAAACGCTCCCCGTCCTTCCCAGAACGCGGCGACTCACTCCTACGTGTCAAGACGCCTCCAGGTGCTACACAGCCGCCACCCGCGCACTGCCTTGTTCCGATACAAGTGCAATCTTAACACCCACACACTAGCTCTAACGAAAATATGTATATGTGTATATATATATATTATATATATATATATATATATATATATATATATATATATATATATATATATATATATATATATAACACACACACACACACACCAGTAACACAACACACACACACACACACACAACACACAACACACCACACACACACACACACCGATGACCGCGCGATGGTCAGGTTGATAACGTTCTGGTCTCTCACTCTGTGGGTAGGCGGTTCGAATCCTCGCGCTGCCGGGGATTTTTCACTTGACAAATTCGGGCGTTACTGTCCCCCTTGAGCAAGGGGATGGGGGGTGTGGTGTGTGAGGTCCCAGCATTGCCCAAAGATCGGTAATAATGAGCTCCAAGCTCGCACTGAGAGGGTGAAACTGGCGATCGCGAGCCAGCTCGCGTGGACAAGACCATGGGTGAATGACACCACACACACACACACACATGTAAATATATATAACAGGCTGTGTGGTCTGATCGTATGCGTCTCCGCCTGCTATTCATTAGGTCGGCAGATGAATGCCCGCTCAGGGTTGAATCAGCTGATAGCACAGGTTGTTACTGTCCCCCTTGAGCAAGGGGATGGGGTGTGTGTATGGTGTGAGGTCCCAGCATTACCCAAAGATCGGCCACTATGAGCTCTAAACTTCTTCCGGGAGGTTAAAGGCAGGCGATCGCGAGTCCAGCGCGCGTGGGCAAAACCGTAGGTGAATGAGACGCACACTGGGGAGGCGGTGGCCAAGTGGTTAGCATCTGAAAGTGGTGAGCTTGAGGTCCCGAGTTCAAGTCCTACCAGGCGTAACTCTTTCTACCATCGTCGACTGGCCGAAGACACCCACATGCTCCCCATCAGCCTCACCTTCGACTGTGAGTGCGGCGGAGGGCACCAGGGGGCAGCATGAGTCTCAAATCATCACAAGTTTCACTCAGAAAATCCAGCCTGCGCTATTTCGGGCCAACCATCATATCCATTAGGAGCATACAGTGCCAAACCACCCGAGCCCTCAATTAAGATAAAAAAATGCCTAAAGGCGCTATAGACTCAAACGTAAAGCACCCCCCCCCATCCCCCACCTACCCCACACACACACACCCACCCACACCCACCCACCCACACACACACACACCCACACCCACACCCACACACACCCACCCACACACATACACATACACACCCACACACCCACCCACACACACATAACACACACAACACCCACACACACACACATAACTAATACATGTATTATCTGACCAACAGACATACTCACACAACTACATACATATAATGTAGTTAATTATCATAATACCAAGCTAATTAAATACATCATATACATAGCTATACTGTCATGTATAAATATCATACTATTAGTCCATCATAACATTAACAATAACTCACCACCCAAAATTAGAACTAACACTACATCACTAGCCATCCCATAAACATCAAATACATTACTATTACACAATCCATCATTAAATCTATGAAACACCCACAACAAACACACCAAAACAACACACCACCAAACACCCTAACACCACACCACACCACACCCACACCACACCCACCACACCACACACCACACACACACACACTCACACCCACACCCACCACACACACACACACACCACACCACACCCACACCAACACCACCACACCACACATCACAACACCACAACAACCACACCACACCACACACACACACACCACCACAACCACACACCCACACCACATACAACCCCCACAACACCACACACCACACACACCACACACCAACACAACACACACACACACACACACCACCCACACACACACTACACACATACACCCACCCACACCACCACCCACATCCACACACCCACCCACACCCACACACATACACACCCACACACACACACACACACACGTATAAGGAGGCAGCAGGTCGTCCCGATGCCTCACTCCCGCGGCCAGTGTTCCAGATCCTCGCCTGGAAACCCTAAGTCATCACTGTTTCTCGATCTATTATTTCCTTTTCGTTTTTATGGAACTCTAATAGGACTTTTGGTTTTTCTCTTAATGGAAGAGGGAGAGCAGTTGTCGGAAATGCTGTCTGAAATGTACTCCTAAAGAGAACATGACAAGTGGTCGCTTTTGGTGACGGCAATATGAGAACTCAGTGAACGTTTGGCGGTGGTGACGTGACAACTGACAAGCGGAAGGAGGGAAGGCGATACGCTATCTGAGAGAAGGACTTCCGGTGCCGTCATCTTTGTTGGGAGCTGTTCATTATCGTCCCAGTAAGATGTTAATTTGTGATCAATGCTGTATAAGGACAAATAATGGCCTCAGCAAACGTATGCATTTTATATGGTTGCGTTATGGGAAGCCAAAAGGAATATCAAGAGGAAAACGAGACAGGAAAAGCCCTCGTGGCTTGGGTTAGGTGGTGTGTTAGGTGCACGCCCAGCCAACTGTCTGCCGTGCCGCCTGATATAGACATAAGGCACAGCAACACACACACACACACACACACACACATATACACACACACAAATGGATAACATTATTAGTGGTTGTACGAATGTTTTCCAGAATATTGTGAACAGAAAGGAGGGGTTTGGGGGGTAACAACAAGGCCAGGAAGGATTTGACTCCTTCAGCGGCCACAAGTATCATGTGGCACAGCAGGGATGCAGGCAAGGCAGCAGCAGCAGCAGGGGGCCAGCAAGCGTGGCGGCGTGGCTGGACAGGACGTGGCGCGGTGTGGAAGAGGCGGCAGTAGAAGGCAGAAAGAAGGAAGGCGGCGGGCGGCGGTGGTCGTGTTTGCGCGCGCGTGGGGGGGACGGTCAGGTGATCAATAGCTTGCTAGTTCGCGGCGGCTCCGGGTGCGTCGAGGAGCAGGAGGTGCGAGAGGGGCCCAGCCAGTGACGATGGTGCCAGTGTGATGCCCAGCAGGGCTGTCGAGACCCGCGGGCACGAGATCTTCACCAGCACAACTACAATAACATCGCCTAAACCACCACGCTAACAGAAGCTCTGGCCCGACACCCAACATTTTACCGGGATATACTGCCATCATGAAGCGGCGGATCGGATTTGGGAACGACGGTGAATTTATGAATTACATGCTCGACGTGCCCGATCGGTCACAGAGGTAGGTGCTCCGTGAGGCCCTTGGCTGCTGTGTAGGGGATAAGATATGCCGTGTGCCATTACACTCCACAGAAACGACAGGAGTGAGCGTTTGTGTGTGGAAGGCGGTGATGGAGGCCTCCAGAATGAAGCGGAGTGAGGGTGGCGGGTGGAGGCTGGAGTGACAATAGGGACTGCCGTTTATAGTGCCAAGGTGCAGCCATTTATGTTTCTGGAAGGGGGACGCTCCTGTTTTAGGTGCTAGACAGGAGGCTAGGGATGAAAAGCAGCACCAGGGTGGGGGTGGTGCTGTGCGTGGGCTGGTGGAGGGTGCGGCGCTGCTCTCACTCCTCCATTCAGCCCTCACCCACCTGCCCGTCATTTCCCAAACATGGATGCTGGGTCTGGCTCTCAGCATCGCGGGGACTGCGGGAGGAGTCTTTGTGTGCGTGGTGAGGTGTGCGGGGGAGAATGGGGGTCCCGTGCACCGTGTGTCGCCCCGGCTGTAGGGTTCACGAACAAAGCCACCTGTACTGCTGGGCTTGTTAGGGTCATCTTATACGAGGCACGGAAAACTACTGCGAGGCGTATTAGTAAAGGGCAGAGTTGTGTGGTGGTGAGATTATTGTGTAGCTCATGACTTGTTGATGATGTACTGTGTGTGTGTGTGTGTGTATGTGTGTTGTGTGTGTGTGTGTATGTGTATGTATGTGTTGTTGTGTGTGTGTGGTTTTGTGTGTGTGTGTGCGTGTGTCTCCATTTTCATAAGGCCAATATAGGGAGAAATAATTCATCGACAGATATAGAAATGCATAAATACATAAAACTAATTAAAAACACAGACAGCTCCAGATATATTTAGTAATAACCCAGCTAAATATTTGGGACATGTGTTTCATTATCACGAAATGTTGCGTCGTACGTTGAGAAGCTGGCTGCTGCACCTCGGCTGAAAGCATTGCGTATTCTTTTCATCTGCAGGAGAGTGTGAGAGAGGCGCAATGAGAGGGTGAAGGAAGGGCAGCAGGGGGGGGGAGAGAGAGAGAGAGAAGAGAGAGAGAGAGAGGAGGGTGAGTGTGTGTATGTGAGAGAGAGAGACAGAGAGAGAGAGAGAGAGAGAGTGTGTATGTGTGTGAGAGAGAGAGAGAGAGAGAGAGAGAGAGAGAGAGAGAAGGACATTGGTTAGTTGAATGAGTCCAATACTGGTAATAATGAGGGAGCAACGTAGGGTTATGGCACAGTTACAGCGTTTAATGGAAGCGTTGCCTTGTAGCGATAGGGGCAGCGTCGTCTTGTGATATCTAAGAGACAGGTCGCGGCGGCTTAGATTCCCGTCATCCTCGCCACTAGACCAAATGCCTTCACGTTCATTATGTGTGTGTGGGGGAGAGGGAGGGAATCTGTTTTTGTGTGTGTGGATAGAGAAGTTGCTGTTTTTGTGTGTGTGGATAGAGAAGTTGCTGTTTTTGTGTGTGTGTGGATAGGGAAGTTGCTGTTTTTGTGTGTGTGGATAGGGAAGTTGCTGTTTTTGTGTGTGTGTGGATAGGGAAGTTGCTGTTTTGTGTGTGATTATTGTGTTTTTGGTGTGTGGATAGGGAAGTTGCTTTTTTGTTGTGTGGATAGTTGCATGTTATTTGTTTGTGATAGGAAGTTTGCTTTTTTTTTGACCATTATTTTTTCATTAAGGTTGCTTGACTATTATTTTTCTCGCTTTGCTTGGATATATTTTCTACACGATGGTTAGGAATGTAATGTTATGTTATTGAATACTTGTTTCTTTTATTGCTGTTAGGAGAATCTGGTTTTTGTGTTATTATTCTCTTATTAACATTGTTTGACTATAATTTGTCTTGCTTTGATTAGATATTTTTTACTATACGATGGTTAGGAATGTAATATCTTGTCGTTGAATACACTTGTTTCTTTTATTGTTGTTGGGAGAATCTTTTTTTTTTTTGTGTGCTTTATTTTATCAACGTAATTTGACAGTCATTTTCTTGCTCTGATTGGATTTTTTTTTTTCTAAACTATGGTTATGAATGTAATATCTTGTTGAATACTTGTTTATTTTATTGGTGTCGTTAATGTTGTTGGGAGAATACGTTTTTTTGAGCTGTTATTTTCTTATCAACGTAACTGACTCTTCATAACTTTTCTCGCCTTCTTGATCGAACATGAATGTAATATCTTGTCGTTGAATACTTGCGTCGTTTATTGTTTTTGATATTGTTGTCGTTCTCGTCGTCGTCCACTTCAAGCTGTTTACAACCCTTGAACCCTTTAAGCATTGCACATAAACACTGTGATGAGCTCGTCAAAGCCGCTTTTCCCTCTCGCCGCAGTGCACGTCGCGGTGTGTTGAGGGGCGGCAGGGCGTGACTGACGTGACTTAGTGTCGCTGTTTGCGTGGCGGCCTGACAGCGGTGACTCATTGCGCTTCTGTGCCAGTTTAGGATTATTGCATTATGGAATATTTTCTTTATCGTAATATATGTGTGAGTGGTTTTTTTTTCTCTCTGTCTCTCTCTCTCTCTCTCTCCTCTCTCTCTCTCTCTCTCTCTCTCTCTCTCTCTCTCTCTCTCTCTCTCTCTCTCTCTCTCTCTCTCTCTCTCTCTCTCTCTCTCTCTCTCTCTCTCTCTCTCTTTATCTCTATGTGTATAAACACACACACACACACACACACACACACACACACACACACACACACACACACAACACACCACACACAACACCACACACATATATATATATATATATGTGTGTGTGTGTGTGTGTGTGTGTGTGTGTGTGTGTGTGTGTGTGTGTGTGTGTGTGTGTGTGTGTGTGTGTGTATCTATGTACGTATATGCTTCTGTGTTGTGTGTATCCCTTTTATGAACCTTCCATAAGGTATATAGGCATGTATAGGGTTACGGGAGAGTTCTGTGCACACTCATATTTCAGTCTCGCATTTCATAATTCTGGACGCAGAGCCACGATCGCCCCGCTATGATCACCGGGCTTAAAACAGGCTCTCCCTAGACGCTAAATGTCCATAAATTCACCGTATGGATCCACAATCCGCAATTATCCTTCTCGCCCAGTGGGAGGGGCGCGGCGCTCCCTCGGGGAAAGTTTATCTTGAGTTACTCCATTTTTGTATTAATTTTTTTCAGCAAAATTGTTGAGTTGTAGTTTAGGCGGCGTAGGATATCTTGCTTAGCATCGCCACGCCCTAAATAAGCGAGGTGAATGGGCCTTCAGCGGATCGGTGGTGAGGTGTGTGTGTAGATAACCAAGGTGAGGAAGGTCGTGGTAACCCTGCGCTGCTCACGCCGTCTATGGTATTTTTTTTTATATAAGGCGAAAATTCCATTCTATCTTACCGTCTCATGCTTAAAATATGCCTAAGTTTTCATGATAATATGGTTAACTATGATAAGATACAATTGAAATTTAGAAGAACCGTAGTATTTCCTTCTCCTGGTATCAAATATCAGTCAGTAAGCAGGAAGGGGTTAGGATTTTTCGCCTCATATTAAAAACCCAGAGTATAGATGGACCTAAGCTGAGGCAGTACCCGAGGTGATGTGTGTTGTGTGTGTGTGTGTGTGCGTGTGTGTGAATGTGTGTATGTGTGTGAATATATATGTGTGTGTGTGTGTGTGTGTGAATGTGTGTATGTGTGTGAAGGTGTGTATGTGTGTGAATATATATGTGTATGTGTGTGTGTGTGTGTGTGTGTGTGTGTGTCGTGAAGGTGTGGCTGGGTTGCCGCCGCTAACACACACATCACGGGCGGTAAAATAAACCGGGCACGACTGAACCGCAGACTTTCCTTGGTTGTGTGGCGGCCGTGTTGGGCGTGCAGCATGAAGGAGGGAAGAAGAGTGCTGATGCTGGACAGTGATTATTACCGACGCTATTCTTTGATGATGTATATTTGCGAATTCATCATATAAATCATCACTGTACATTTCGAGACCTTGTTTATTGTTCAGGTATTCATTATTCACGTACAGAAGTAGTAGTAGTAGTAGAAGTAATAGTAGTAGTAGTAGTAGTAGAAGTAGTAGTAGTAGTAGAAGTAATAGTAGTAGTAGTAGAAGTAGTAGTAGTAGTAGTAGTAGTAGTAGTAGCAGTAGCAGTAGCAGTAGTAGTAGTAGTAGCAGCAGTATATGCAAGGTGATAGTCAAGAAAGTAACATAGGACAACCTTCCCTCTCCAAAAGCAGCAAGTTAAGAATGATAGTCTTACACATATAGTCACACGGGTCCTTCAGCTTATGTGAATACTTCTGCCATGACCCGCGGCGATAATTTTCAGTACAGAGGTGACGGGGCTCTCTTAACCCCTTCACGCCCAGATCTTTCCTTTGCTAAATAAAATCGTCTATTGTTAGCCATAAAATCACGAAAAATAACTTAATATACCAAATTAACTAGTGGAAAAATATACTAAACAGGTCATATCTATTATAATATTGCTTATATTCATTAAAAGTATCTAATGGTATCCAAATTACAATGAAAATTAAGTTGTGGGCCTCAAGGGGTTAAGGGCCGTTCATGAAACTCTTACAAACTTCGAAATACAATGTAGTAGAATTAAGTGAATGCAAATAAGTGTGATTACATAATGCCCAAATGTTATAGAAAGGAAATAGATATGGTTTATTTCACACCTGTAAGTACAAGTTGTAGTTTACTCTTTTTTTTACGATTATTTTACCCTCGCATCCACCCCACCCCCTGTGCCTCATCCCTTCCCATACCCTCACCCGGGCACTTCTTCTCCCGCCGCCACCCTGCCAGCACCCTGCCACCACCCTACACCCTGCCTACACCCCTCCCCTACAGTAGCAACAAGCCGCGTTTTGATGGGCGCAGCTTGTAACCTGTGCGTCCCCTTCATTGTTGATAGGGTGACCGCTGCCATACCACACCACCACACCCTGCCTTCCCCTGCTCCCCTCCCTGCCACAACCCCTGCCGCTACCCACCACGCACCTAATTACACACCACACACACACACACACACACACACACACACACACACACACACACACACACACACACACACACACACACACACACACACAAAAATACACACCACACAGACACACACCCACACACCCACCACACAGACACACACACACACACACACACACACACACACTTTAACTTATCCATCTTAGTCATTCTTGAGAGAGAGAGAGAGAGAGAGAGAGAGAGAGAGAGAGAGAGAGAGAGAGAGAGAGAGAGAGAGAGAGAGAGAGAGAAGAGAGATACTGAAGCAGCTATATGTGGGCATCCAGGTAGGAGAAAAAAAACAGAGCAGGGGGAGAGACGGGATTTCGAGGTAGGGTCGCATAAGGAAGTCTGGATGATTGTTCGTGTAAGATGCAGAGAAGAGAAAAGAAATGAGAAAGAACGAGGAGGAGGAGGGGTAAACAGAGAGGCTGTGAGAGTGAGACAGAACAGAGAAAGGGCGAGGAAGAGGAGGGTTCAAGGGAGGTTGTGAGAGTGCGACAGAAAAGAGAAGGACGAGGAGGAGGAGGAAGAGGAGGAGGAGGGTTCAAGGGAGTTTGTGGTAGTGAGACAGAAAAGAGAAGGACGAGGAGGAGGAGGAAAGAGGAGGAGGGTTCAAGGGAGTTTGTGGGAGTGAGACAGAAAAGAGAAGGACGAGGAGGAGGAGGAAGAGGAGGAGGAGGGTTCAAGGGAGTTTGTGCGAGTGAGACAGAAAAGAGAAAGGGTGAGGAAGAGGAGGAGGGTTCAAGGGAGTTTGTGCGAGTGAGGAAGAAAAGAGAAGGGAGGAGGAGGAGGGTTCAAGAGAGTTTGTGGGAGTGAGACAGGACGTAACAGAAGGAGGCAGGCTCATAACGGGTGATGACATGGCCCGCTCGTCGCCCGGAGGAGGGAGGTGCCCCTGGGGGTGAAATGGCCCGCCCTGCCCACCTCATGTTCATTTGTGCCTCTCAATAGCCTCTGTAACTGAGAGAGAGAGAGAGAGAGAGAGAGAGAGAGAGAGAGAGAGAGAGAGAGAGAGAGAGAGAGAGAGAGAGAGAGAGAGAGAGAGAGAGAGGAGAGAGAGAGAGAGAGAGAGAGAGAGAGAGAGAGAGAGAGAGAGAAGGGGAATCAGATGACATGATCGGAGGTATTGCAAAGACCAATGTCCATTTACCTGACACGCACGCACGAAAAGAGAGAGAGAGAGAGAGAGAGAGAGAGAGAGAGAGAGAGAGAGAGAGAGAGAGAGAGAGAGAGAGAGAGAGAGAGAGATCCTTTGTTCTATTATACACAGCCATGTCTTCATATATTTGGTATACTTTTCACGCCTATTAGTAAAACAGTAATGACATCAATATGCGATTCCAGCGTTATATATAATGGCTACATGTTTATGAATCCTTAGAAATGGGTTCGTCCACTTGACTCATAATTCTAAACATGTCAATAGATGGAATCGTGTGTGTGTGTGGTGTGTGTGTGTGTGTGTGTGTGTTCGTAGTAGTAGCGCCTGTCCAGTATTCGTAAATTCCATTCATAATATTAAGAAAGATCGAAACGTATTCATGCTAGTATTCTGATACCAAAGTTTCGTGTTACAAACTTTTTTCTTGTAGTTGTCTTGCATTTCTTTTTCGATGCTCTCCTGTCATTTGATATATGCTGACGTTTTTATCCAGCTATTTATTCTCTCTCTCTCTCTCTCTCTTCCTCTCTCTCTCTTCTCTCTCTCTCTCTCTCTCTCTCTCTCCTCTCTCTCTCTCTCTCTCTCTCTCTCCCTCTCTCTCTCTCTCTTCTCTCTCTCTCGTCTGCTGTCTCTTGAGGTCTCTCTACAATGCCATCTGTCTTCTTCCTGCAATAGAAAGGGCTCTCTCTCAGATTCTAGTGGAGGCAGTTAGCTGGTCCTCAGAGATGGCGTCCTAGCTCCAGCAGGATGTCGATGGTTAGGTCAGATGAGACTCTGCGCGTGTTGATAGGAAAGAGGAGGTTAAGCCACTGATGGAAATGGTGAAAAAAGAAATAACCAAGTCGAACGTAAAAAGATACTCTCCGTTGATAGGAAGAAATTAACAGCACTGAACGCGATGGGAAAATAAGAAGAAAGAGCGAAGTAAAGAATGTTTGAAGAAGAAAGTATCGGCAGAGCGGGAAAATGAGAGGATAGTAGAGTAGATAGTGTTTAGAGGTAGTAGTGGCAGATGCGGCAATGGCAGTGATAGTAGTAGTAGTAGTAGTTATAGTAGTAGTGGTAGTAGTAGTAGTGGCAGATGCGGCAATGGCAGTGATAGTAGTAGTAGTAGTAGTAGTTGTAGTAGTAGTGTGGTAGTAGTAGTTGTTATTGCTGTTAGAGAAGAAAGGAAATTAGGAAAATATGAGACGGAGGGAATGAATGATTTATGAAGGAGTAGTATAGTGACAGAAACGGCAACATCAGTGATAGTAGAAGTAGTAGTAGTAGTAGTAGTAGAAGACGTAGTAGTAGTGGTAATAGTTGTAGTTGTTATTACTGTTGTTAGAGAAGATAGGAAAGTAGGAAGATGGACACAAGAGGTTGAGGTAGGAGATGAAGATGAGAAGGGAGAGAGACGAGTGATGGCAACCCCGGGCCAGATATTTCTCATATTGATTATTCCTGACACCCACAACACTAACACAATCCCCTCCCTCCATTTCAGCTATTCAGAGAGAGAGAGAGAGAGAGAGAGAGAGAGAGAGAGAGAGAGAGAGAGAAGAGAGAGGAAGAGAGGAGAGAGAGAGAGAGAGAGAGAGAGAGAGATAGATGAGAGAGAGAAATGGAATTAGATGAGAGAGAGAGAGAGAGAGAGAGAGAGAGAGAGAGAG
>JACEEZ010018471.1:431188-441188 GCA_016584305.1 Chionoecetes opilio
TCTCTATGAGCTATAAGCTCTTTCCGGGATGGTAACAGCTAGAGATCACGTGCTCAGCGCGTGATCAGAGCGTGGATGTACAGTATGACACACACACACACACACACACACACCACACACACACACACACACACACACACTTAGGGGGAGGGTAGGATGTTCGGTACTTAACTCCAACCTGATGACGGTCAGACAGAAAGACAGACAGGTTCCAAGATGCCACACCTCATCCTCCAGGCTGGCGGTCAGCTTCAAGGCTCAAGGTTGGAGTTAGCTGTAACGTCCCCGAGGATCAACTCCAAATATGGACATGTTGCATATTTTGGAGATCCTTAATATTGCTACCTCGCCTGTTTTGGCGGAACTGTCAGTGGCAACAACAAGTGAGTCATCATGACGAGCTCTTACAAAGCACAGCTTGTGGTGTGCATCCTGAAGGTGATGGTGGTGGTGGCGGTGGTGGCCGGAGACGTGGCCACCCTGGTCTACGGGTACCACCACCACCAGCCCCTCGCCGGGCAGCGGGACGAGGCAGTGTTCTTGTCGCAGCTGGTGTGGGGCGGCGTGGTGCTGTGCTCCACCCTGCCCCTCCTCGTGCTGTGCCGCCTGCTGCCGGAGTGCTCCAAGTCCCTGTGCGGGGCGTGGTACGCAGTGCACTTCACGTGGGGCGACGACCTGGCCCGACAAGCCCTGCACGTCCTCTTCGACCTGCAGGTGCGGCAGGCGGTGGATGCCCTCGGGGTGTCCTACCTCCTAGAAGCGGGAAACCTGCACTACTGGTGGTGGTGCCTCCAGGGCCTCCTCCTCATGGTACTGGTCAAGGGCCTTTCCGGAGACGACCCCCAGGACGAGTTGGAGCCCGAGGGTGGCGCCTGCGACGAGCTGACGGAGGTGGTGACTGACGACGGGCACGGCAGCCTGGCCCAGGGGGTCCTGGCCCTGCCCCCCGCCCCCGTCCACCTGGCAGTCACTTCCGGCGCGGCACAACACCTGGTCATGAGCACCGGATGTGACTCTTGTGTGTGAGGCGTTTGATTTGCCATCGCGAAAAAACCCATGAAAAAACCCAAAAAAATAAATAATGATAAAATGTAAAAAAAAAAAATCAACGAAATATGAAAAACGTAAAAACAAATCAAGGAAAGATTATATTATATAAAATGAGTATCTAGGATTTAAATTTTCTTGACTTGTTGATAAAGTCAGATTTATGTCTTTCGTGTAGTTCTATGGATTTCTCGTATTAATAGTTTTAACTCTACTTTTTATTTACATACTATTTGTTGTGTTCTAATGGGGCTTCAGAAATATGAGTAATGACATAAAAACCAAGAAAAATACAATGACTTCATGGACGTAAGATCACCCCCCTGTTTGTAAATGTACCTCAAAAGTAGTATACTGCATAGCTGTGCAGTGAGACACTCTCTGTGGACGCGACATGAGAACAGTGTGTACGCGACTGAGAGGAGAAGGCAGATGCATACTTACCTGCCACACCAGACATGACCTACTTGATCATTGTGACCTTGACCTTTCATCAGATAATGCTCATTTTCGAGCTTGTCCCAAATTTTAATCATATATTGTTACCATACAATTTTTTAAAGGATTTATTGAACGTGTTTTGAGTAATCGTGGTGACAAACAACATAACTAACAAACTGACAAACAAACAAGCAGTTAAATACTACTTAAGACAATACTACTCTGCCAGCGCGGGTTGTGATAAGAGGGCGAGGGCCGGTGACTCAGCGGTAGTCCCTATGCCCCTGTGGTAGCCATCCCCCGCCGCTATCCCGCAGCAGCCTGGTGAGGGTGGTAGCGCTCGTTCCTCACCCTACCAGAGCTGTATGGTCCCAGTAATCACACACACACACACACACACACACACACACACACACACACACACACACACACACACACAAGACTGAAGGGAAGGTAAGGGGAGGTTCAGGTGACATGAAGGGGAGTGCGTGAGTTATTCTGAAGGGGATGCCTGAGGGGTGCAGAGAAAGACAAAGAAGGCACACGCTGTAGGGGAGACTCGGGATGGGAACACGGTAAGGGGACCACATGAGGGGACGCAGTATATAGGGAAGAGGGAACACAAGGCGACAGTACCGGGAGATGTGTGTGTGTGTGTGTGTGTGTGTGTGTGTGTGTGTGTGTGTAATTACTAACGTCCTGATCACGCCCTAGACACGCGATCTCCAGCTGTTTCCCCCCTGAAAAGATTTTAGAGCACATAGAGACCTATCATTGGATAAAGCTGGTAGTAGTGTGTGTGTGTGTGTGTGTGTGGTGTGTGTGTGTGTGTGTGTGTGATAAAAAATAATTATAGAAATAAATATAATAAAAGTAGCAAAAAATAATGAAAATAATGACAACAATGTACGTAAAGAATGAACAAATGGAAGCCAAGCAAACCATTACACCCAGTGAGAGAGAGAGAGAGAGAGAGAGAGAGAGAGAGAGAGAGAGAGAGAGAGAGAGAGAGAGAGAGAGAGAGAGAGAGAGAGAGAGAGAGAGAGAGAGAGAGAGAGAGAGAGAGAGGAGAGAGAGAGAGAGAGGAGAGAGAGAGAGAGAGAGAGAGAGAGAGAGAGAGAGAGATTTCAGTTATAATTAGTAACGATTGGGACGAGTAGCAATGGTTAGCTTCTCTGTTACGTGAGTGAGTGGAAGAAGAGGATCTATTGACAACTACTTACACGACTCTTACGATGGGTCGATAGGTAATTAGTTATTTTCGTTTATAATCCATACCCACACTTATGGGAGTAGGAGGCGGAAAAGGGAGAGAAAAGAAGTATCGATGATATAAAGTACGATAGCGTTTAGCATACATTTAAAACATAGAGGAATTCAGGTGCTATTACACATTGACGTAGGAAAGGTCTATGGGGTGCAGTCAGTTCTACACAAGTTGTTGTCGATGAACCAGTAATTCGTACACTCAAAAAGTTGTTTCGGTCTATATGACCATGTCGTATCGTCCAAATTCGCTCAGAGTTGAACTTGATTATTAGAGTTACGAATCGACATCAGGTATGTACGAAAAACTCAAAATCCGTGTACGAAACAGCAAACATAACTTGGGTACGAAAAAACTTGTGTACGAAACTCCCTGTGACCGGTGCTACACAGTAAAATAGAGTAAATGCCTTAGGAACATTAGCACTATAACAGAACATTTACATTGGAGGAATAGGAACTTACGTAGCTAAGAACGAAGAGGTGAGGTACAGATGTTATTGTGTGTAATTACTTAGTTGTAATTACCAAGTTGTATTTTATAGGGCCTGAGCTACACTCGTATGGTCCCGTCTCCATGTCTACATTTTATTTTGCTTCCTTAGTAGTATGTGTGTGTGTGTGTGTTTGTGTTGTGTGTGTGTGTGTGTGTGTGTGTGTGTGTGTGTGTATGTATGTGTTTGTGTGTTGTTGTGTGTGTGTGTGTGTGTGTTGTGTGTGTATGTGTTTTGTGTTGTGTGTGTGTGTGTGTGTGTGTGTGTGTGTTTGTGTGTGTGGTGTGTGTGTGTTTTGTGTGTTGTGTGTGTGTGTGAATGGTAGGAGAGTAGAGTAGGAAGGGGGGGGAGGGGAGGCAGCCCGAGGAGGAGGAGGAGAGATGGTATCCTAGGTCCTTCCTTTAACCTTGAAGCTGGCTGTGTCTCTTGTAGCGTCAGTCCTCCTTCCCCTCCCCCCTGCCAGGACCTCCCCCCTTTCCCCCCTCTCCTCACCCCCCCCTTCTCCTCTCCTCCGTCTGTCCTCCTCACGGGTCACTGAATGCAACGCACGTGTCTGAGGACGAAGCTGTGTATGTGTGGTGTGGTGGTGTGTGTGTGTGTGTGGTGTGTGTGTGTGTGTGTGTGGGTGTGTGTTTGTTGTGGTGTGTGTGTTTGTTTATGTCCTGATGTGACGGGGGTGTTGAGTAGATAGTTGTAGATCAGTTATGAGTAGGTAGGAGGTATTATGTGACATAGCTGATTGTAAAGTAGCGTCTGAACAGAAAAGTTTTAAAGTGCCTTACGGAGTCTATGAGTGCATATCAAGACATTTCGCCGAATAGATCGTATACAGCTATAATGCTTATTTATATGAAACCATCGTACCGCCACAACCAAAGTTAAATGTTATTCGAACAACACACAAGACACGAAACACACAAACCGTGTACGAACAGCAACAAACGGTACAACACTGTCAAACACACCTGACCGCTCACACACAACAAAACAAACATCAGGCAACATAGCACAACAGAACTTACACGGACTAGAACTTACACAAAACAACGCACACACAACCATCATCGGCCAACACACACTAAACCAACATTACAGCACACTACCACTACACACAGCACACACCACACACATATCCACTACACACCACTAGGACACGTATACACCGCATCACACCCTATTTCACTGATACACAACTGACACATACCACACACACTATCGTATTCACACGATGCACTACA
The DNA here is from genome assembly GCA_016584305.1 of Chionoecetes opilio. NCBI lineage: Eukaryota > Metazoa > Arthropoda > Malacostraca > Decapoda > Majidae > Chionoecetes > Chionoecetes opilio. The sequence goes on from JACEEZ010018471.1 coordinate 435,675, forward strand.
TTCACTACTAACACATCGTACACACACTACACTGAGACACCTGTACACATACACACACTGGTTTAGCTTCCAGCACTGTACATCACACTTACTACTACAGACGTAGCGGCATGGATTCTGACACACACTTAGCATCGCTGTCACTACTTACACTTGCAGGCAGCCACGTACACATGAGCAATAACACACACAGACACACGACAACACACCAAGCAACGAGCACGTACCAGCCACCTTAACCAAGCCAGATTCCATGAGCACCACCACCTCACCCACCACAGCACTCCCACCTACCCACACCCACCACCCCCCTTCTCCCATCCCCACTCACCTCACACCACAAGCAACCACGTACACAGACGACACATTACACAGTACGTATGTACACACCTTGCATCATGTGACACACCATGGCACACACGTATACTACACACATTATCACCTACACTGACCACACAGCACACAACATAGTAGAACACTACAATCACTTCTTGCACATATTCACAATACTTAATTACATCATGTTCCTTAAACAGAAAAAGTAAACATCCTAACAAAAACAGACACTAAACATGCGAGTGGAACGTAGATGTTATAAGTCTTACTTTACAACCCCCGCCAAGAACACAACAACATACGCACCAACCACACACCGAAACGCCACAACGCAACACACCACACAACCACACACACCACACAAAAAAAAACACAACATACCCCACACACACAATACGCACAACACCATACGAACACACACACTAACACACCACACACAACTACCACACACACACAACACACACACACCAAACTAACCACACACCACCACACAACACACACACACACACACACACCACCACAACACACACACACCACACACACTAACACAACACACACCACCACACACACAACACACACACACACACACACACATCACACACACACACACACACATACCACACACACACTAACACCACACACACACACACACATAACACACAACACACACACACACACACACCATACACACACACCATACACAACACCACACACAAAACCCACACACATACAACACACACACACACACCAACACACACACACAACACACACACACACACCACACAACACACACACACACACAACACACACACAACACACACACACACACACACACACACACACACACAAACACACACACACACCACATACACACACACATACACACAACACATACCACACACACACACAACACACACACATACACACACACACCACACACATACACACACACACACACACACAACACACACACATACACACACACACACACACACACACACACACACACACACACACACACACAACACACACACACATACACACACACACACACACACATACACACACACACACGTGCTGCACTCACTCCTTTGATTACCTCGTCCCTGCAGAGACTGAAGGCAATGAAGCGTCCGTGGCAGTGCGTGAGTTTGTTGAAGTTCCGCGTCAAGTTAATAGTAGACGATTTGCATGACACAGGGCGCGGGTTCACCTTCATTATGCGTGTGAATGGAGGTGAGAAGGTCATACATTAGCGGCTTGTTGGCCTAGCCGCGTATACCTGGATATTACGTTGTGTTATGAACTGCAGAGAGCATCCTATTCTCCATTCTCACAGCGACGAGGCATTGCTAATCGAAAAAAAGGAGGTGAGAAGGTTATATATTAGCGTCTTGTCTTGCTGGACTAACCACATATACCTGGATATTACGTAGTGTTATGAACTGGAAAGGATCAACAGTTAGTATTCACCATTCTCACAGCGACAAGTTATTGCTAATATAGAAAAGAAACTAGCGAGCAGGATTTTAACTCAGACATCATCAGGGTGGAAGAGCTGATGAGGTCTTACTTTGCGGGGTTTAAGTTCACAAGTTTACAAGTATATTGAGAAAAGAGGGGGAGTTTACAATGAAGGGGGCGTAACAAGTGGTACATAGAAAGAAAAATAGAAAATACAGAAGGTGGAGCAAACAGAGCAGAAGGCTTTGATTCATCAGGACGAAGCAGTAACACGTCTTTATAAGCGTTAAAGTTTTAAAGAGTGCGTGTGAGGTGTCTACCAAACCCTGGCCGCTGCGGTGGGAGGCTGTTGAGTGCGGGGACGTGAGTCGAGGGGTGCATGTTTTGATAATGAAGCAGGGAAGGGTGAGCTGTAGGTAATATTTCTCCTAATCAGTGTATTGGTCGACACTACATAAATACCGAAAAATTTCACTCTACGTGACGCGTACCCTTGATTTTAGTTTTCCCTTTTTTAAAGTCTCAACAAATTTAAACCAGCAAACTTTTTTCAACAGATTTAAACCCACAGCCTTCTTTATTTTTTACCCTTTCCTCTGAGCCAATGCTGCAGGGTAGAAGTGTTGAATTATTGGTTGTTTTCATCAATGTTTACATATTTACGACAGGATTTGCGAGTTATTTTGACAGACAGACACTGTTATACTTTTTTTGTGTATCTTTACAGGCTTAAATATTTATTTCGCAAGGGATTGCAAACATATTTTCGTGATAATCTAGTGTCGTCAGTGAACTGTGCGTCATGTCGTCTGACGGCCGAGCAAGCGCCTCAAAGCTACCCCCAGAAGAAAGCAAATACCATGTTTGTTATTCCAATGTTTTGTTGCAGTATTCAGTTAGTGAAGACTGGCTTTCTGTGACCTTAGAATATGATAAACAATATAAACTCTTCACAAGCTACCTAGAGTTTAAAATATTTAATTTAGGTCTTTGGTTTTGGCATTAGCAGTACCAGCACCTCACCCGCCTCTACGGGTGCCAGCCTACTCACTAACTAGTGGCTCTTTATAGCAGTATCGCCGTTTCTTCTCTACATAAGAACATAAGAAAATAAGGAAGCTATAAGAGGCCGTGAGACCTACACGTGGTAGTTCCTGTAGGCAAAATATTCTGTATTGAAAAAAACTGCATCTAAAGTTGAACTCGTCGCCCATGACTTTCGAAAACTCAGCCTCGGACCAGTCTGGGCTTCTTCCTCTTTCCCTCAGCCTGTGACTATATTTTGTCTGTAATGAAAACTCTACTCGGTGATATGTTAAATGTGGTCTTTGGCACACGGTTCTGACAAAGTCCCTTCCGTCGTGCTCACGCGCTGCTTCATCACCAAGCTTTCCCGTCACTGTCTGTCACTAGCCACCGCACTGCAGGGCTGGAAGTCCCGTGTTGACGCTGCATCTGCCACACAGACGCGTTGCCTCGGTAAGCCTTCAAACTGTTCTTCTATCCATTGATGTCCTTAATTTCTAAAGCTTTGAAACTAAACCCTTGTCATCCCCACAAAGAGGCTTCAGTAATACCTTTGTTATTATTTTAGACATATCAAAAAGCTCTCGACAAAGGCTGACAAGAGCCTTCGTAGTCAATTCACAGTAACATTTGCACCTTTCTTTCATGTGTATTGCCGATGTTCTTTAACTGTCGTGCAGCTCCATAGGATTCCCTCGTACTGCTTTGCCCTTAACTTTTTTCCCACTCGTTTGAGGATTTCTTAAACATGACTCTCCTCCTTCTCTTACGTCTACTGAATATATCTCATTTAATCACTTTTGATTTACTTAGCAATAGACCACTATATCTCTGGACTGTTCACGCGACAATATTTGAAATTGCCAGGCTGCATAGCGGCCTGCGGCCCGCCCGACAAAGAGATATAGTGGTCTATGGACTATCATATAGACTGGTTTATCAGTATATAAGATATACTGTAATCTTCGTAAATGTTTGTTCTATAATATTATCAAATAAAAAACAGTAAAACACGCTAAAGAAATGCCATTACGAGACTGAAGAAATATGCATGAATTTAATATTCACTTCAACTCTTCGCCACTTAAAACTTTACGAGTCAACTTTTATCATGAAGGATATCAATAGAAGCGCAATTTTATTAGCTTTCCATTGATATATTTCGTTTTATGATAAATGAATTACCACCATGCATAAATTAGCGTTAAATAAATAAGTAAAATCATCAATCGGGTAATTTTCCCGATTGATGAGGTTATTTATTTAGTTAACGCTAATTTATACATGGTGCTAATTCATTTATCAGAAAACGAAATATATAAGTAAATAAATAACATCATCAATCGGGAAAACTACCCGATTGATGATTTTATTTATTTATTTAATGCTAATTTATCCATGATTCTAATTCAGGCTAATCCACCTATTTTACGTTTTCTTCTTATCCTGTAAAATTTATTTTTATACATCTTGGCCTATAGCGCCGATTTTGTTACATTTATCATCATTATCTTCATTATCATTATCACCATTGTTATGATCATTATTATCATTATCATTATTATTACTATTATTGTTATCATAGTTATCATCATCATCATCATCATTCATCAACATCACCTTATGGTCTGCTGTATCAGGCTAGTCAGAGCAAAACATAATCTCTTAGTCACACTGCCGTTGTGCAACCGTCACGTAGCAGATTATTGCTCGTAATGCCAACCAATTCTAAATCATTTCACAATTTCTTTTTTCACAGGTATCAATTTTATATCAGTGTTTTTTTCTTCATTATGACATGCCGTGTAATAAAGCGATTATGTCTAAATATGATGTGTTGCAACAGTCACAGAGCCCACGCATTATCCTGCCGGGGAACTTTTGCACTTTTCCTCCACGTCCACACAAATACCCGATTCCATTAATTTGTTGATTGAATTCCTAAATCCAAAAATCCCTTAATACACTGTCTGAATTTTTCGTTAACCTTAATAGCATCTGAAATGAGAGTTATGTACAGTGTGAATGTGTGTGTGTGTGTGTGTGGGTGTGTGTGGGTGTATGTGTATGTGTGTGTGTGTGTATGTGTGTGTGTGTATGTGTATGTGTGTGTGTGTGTGTGTGTGTGTGTGTGTGCGTGTGTGTGTGTGTGTGTGTGTGTGTGTGTGTGTGTGTGTGTGCAATGATACATACATATTATGCAGCACTATAAACTCCAGTGACATAGAGTAGATTTTTTTTCTTCCAATTATTAATCTTCACAAAATGGCTGCCTTCTTTTCAAACTTATGGAATTCCCGATTTTCGATTTACAGGGCGATAGACAGTTGGGGGGGAAAGAAAAACTAGGCAGGAGTTGAAAGAAAATGAAAAAAAGGAAAATAAGAAAGAGGAAAACAGACGACGCTGACCGCCTTGCTTTGAGCCTCCCGCCATTGCTCTCTTTCACCGGTGTCGCGTGAGCAGCAGTCTGTTTACGAGGTGCAGTCCCTTTACTAACAAAGACTTGTTGATCAACAAAGTCGGACCGCTTGTCACACGGTACCGTGTGTACATCTTGTCGCTTGTGACTGAATGTCCGCTCAAGTACGGGAGGGTATACTGTTTTTATTCTTTCTTAGGAAAAACATTCAAGAATCGAATAATGCGCTCTGCTTTTGTAATACTGATGTGAAGGACCATTAAATA
>JACEEZ010018471.1:446188-461188 GCA_016584305.1 Chionoecetes opilio
GATTTTTTGCCTTGTTAAAAAAAAAAGACTATAATACAATACGTAACAAAGATCGATACAGACGAGTTTCTCCAAGTAAAAACAAACTCTAATAAAAGTCAGAACAGATATACCAATTTAATAAACAAAAACAATCCACCGGGTCTCAGGGTCTCTAACGGCGAAGCTCCGACACGGCAGGGAAAAAGTGAGAAAAAATTTAGACAGATTTGTGAGTCCAGATGGTGTGGAGGCGACGATCAAGAGAAGGTCAGGAATATCTTGAAAAAAATATATGCTACGTCGAGAGAGAGAGAGAGAAAAGAGAGGGGTAGGAGAGAGAGAGAGAAAACGAGAGGGGAGAGAGAGAGAGAGAGATGAGAGGAAAAGAGAAGGAGGAAGAGAGAGAGAGAGAGAGAGAGAGAGAGAGAGAGAGAGAGAGAAGGGAAGAGAGGGGGGAGTGTTGGGGGGAAAAATCAAAAAATTTTTTAATATAAAATTATTTTATTTTAATTCTTTAAGGAGGGGGGAAAGGGAATTCCCAGGGGAGGTGGGGAAGGGGGTACCATGGGAGGGGGAAAGGGAGAGCCCGGGGAGGATGGGGGGAGAGTCCTGGGGGGAGAAAAAGGGAATACAAGGATGAGAAAATCCCATGGGGGGAGAGGAAGGGGGGGTACCAGGGGAGGATAAAAAAAGGGGAGTCCATGGGAGGATGAGGAAGGGAGAGTACCATGGGAGGATGAGGAAGGGAGAGTACCATGGGAGGATGAGGAAGGGAGAGTACCATGGGCGAAAGAGATGGGAGGTGTTCATTGGCGGGGAAAGTAAATACGGATGTGAATATGGGATGGAGTAAATACCTTGTGTCCTACTGATGTATCCTTCGAGAGAAAAGGACTTAAGGATATTACCATTTATCCTTCTCTTTCCCTCCCCCCTCCTTCCCCTTTTTTTCTTTCTTTCTCCTTTCTTTTTTATTCTTATTATTCTATTTTTTTTCCTATTTTTAAATTTTTTTTCTTTTTTATCTTTTTCATTTTTTTCTTTTCTTTTTTTTTTTTCTCCCCCTCCTTTCCTCCCTTTCTCTCTTTCTTCTCCTCTTTTTTTTTTTTCCCTCCTTTCCTCTCTTTCTCTCTCTTCTCTCTCTCTTCTTCTCTCTCTCTTCTCTCTCTCTCTCTCCCTCTCTCCTCTCTCCCCTCTCTCTCTCCCTCTCTCTCCTCTCTTCTCTCTCTCTCTTTTCCCCTTTCCCCTTCTCTCTTCTCTCTCTCTCTCTCCCCCCCCCCCCTTTTTCCATCCATTCTCTTTCTTTCCATCTATTTTCCACCACTCTCCCTCTATTCTATTCTCTCTCCTCTCTCCATTCCTTTCTCTTTTCTCTTTGTATCTACGCACTCGTTTTCTAACTTTCTCCCAACCTCTTTCTTCCTCCCCTCCTCCCTTCCTCCCTTCCTCCCTTCCTGCCTATCTTTTCTTTCCCCTTTCCTTGACTTCTCTCCTTACCCTCTTCTTTTCTCCCCCTTTTTCCCATCTTTTTTAAAATTTCGTCTTCCCTTGTTTTTTCCCTTTTCCCTTTTTTCCTTTTCCACACTTTTTCCTTTTTTTCCCTTCCCTTCCCCTTACCCTTTCTTTCCCCTTTTGTGTACTCTCTTTCCTCTCAATCCTCTCAATCTCTTATTCATCCTTCACGCCCTTTGTTCTTTCCTATTCCGTCCCTCAGGATGCTTTGCCGTGTCCTTCTAATGTACAGGTGTGATGGAAAACCTAGAGGTTTCCCCTTTAGTTCGTGGCAATGCCAGGAAGGTAGGATGACAGGAGGGGGAAAGGGGAAAATAATAGGAATAATAGGAGTAACATTACCAAGAGCCCTATTGGTTTAAACGGGGTATCTGCTGAATACATACTACTAACTATAAAAACAGTAAAAAAACATTGGAAAAAAAGTTTTCCACGCCCTAAAGAAGATAGGAACAGGAATTTTCTTTGTGAAGAATGATAGGAAGAAATTTAACTAAAACCCAAACCCACTAACCGGACCCGGGGGAGAATAGTATAAATTCACAGGGCAATATCGAAACCCATTTAATTTACGTGCGGTTTTGTCTGTTTTTAAATTTAAAATTGGCTGGGTTCGACAACATTTTCTGGTAATTTGTTTCAACGATTAACAATTCTAACATTTAAAATTTTTTTCGGAGATCTGTGATGAAAGAGGGGAGGAGGAGGAGAGGAGGGGGGAGGAGGAGGAGGGGAGGAGGAGGAGGAGGAGGGGAGGAGTTAGAAAAGTGGAAAACAAAAGTTTGTTGTGGTGGGTGTGGTGGTGTGGTGTGTTTGTGTGGTGTGTGTGTGGTGTGTGTGTGGTGGGGTGGTGTGTGTGTGTGTGTGTGTGTTGTGTGTGGTGTGTGTGTGGTGTGTGGTTGGTGTATATGTGTGTGTGTTGTGTGTGTGTGTGTGTGTGTGTGTGGGTGTTTTGTGTGTGTGTCGTGTGTGTTGGGGGTGTGTGTGTGGTGTGTGTGTGTGTGTGTGTGTGTGTTGGCGTTGGTGCTCTCTCTCCTTTTCTTTTCTTTTTCTTTTAACAAATTTTTCATATGTGAGGTTTTTTTTCTTGTCTTCCAGGTCTTGTTTTTTTTCATTCGAGTCGTTGTTTTTTCTCCTCTTTTTTTTACACACGTCTTGGATATTTTTTTTTAGTTTCTTTTCTCTTTTTCCTACGCTGTCTTTTTTCTGTGTTTGTTTTATGTCCGTTTCTTCTCTCTTCCTCTTCTCCAAATCCTTTCTCTCTCTCTCCTCTTCCTCAAATCATCCTCTTCTCATCTCTTCTCTTCTTCCTCAACCTGTCCCTTCTCCTTCTTCTTCCTGTTCCTCTTCTCCAAATCCTTTCTCTCTCTTCCCCCTTTCCTCAAAACATCCTTTCTCATCTTTCCCCTTCTTCCTATCCTTTGTTTCCCCTTTTTCTTGGCCCTTCCAAATCCCCCCCTCCGGAAAATTTTTCTTTAAAATTTCTCTTAAACTGGGGCCGTAACTTTTCTTTCTTGGACTGGGGACACTCAGGCAAGAAGAGAGGAACCCAGAAGAAGGTATAAGGAAAAAGGGAAGGAAAGGAAAAAGAGTTAAAAGGAAGAGAAGAACCTGGCGTTAAATTGTAGGAAATGTGAAAATATTACGGGAGCAAAGGATGGTAGCTTTTTGGGCGATGGGGCTTTTGACTAACCCCTTCATTCCTTCTCCCTATTTTAGCCCCTTTCTTCTTCCTTCTCCCTATCTCGGCTTCTTCCTTTTCCATATCTCTCCCCTTTCCTTCTCCCTATCTCGGCTTCCTTCTCCCTATCTCGGCCCCTTCCTTCTCCCTATCTCGGCTTCTTCCTTTTCCCTATCTCTCCCCTTTCCCTCTCCCTATCTCGGCCCCTTCCTTCTCCCTATATAGGCCCCTTCCTTCTCCCTATCACGGCTTCCTTCTCCCTATCTCGACCCCTTCCTTCTCCCTATCTCGACCCCTTCCTTCTTCCTATCTCAGCAAGACACACTCACCCTAACGTCAAACTTCCTTGTCAAACTCCCTCCGCAGCCGTGATTTTCGAGTGGCCGTTTCCCCTCTCCCTTCCTTGCTGTCCATATCAAGAACGTAGGAAAGAAAGTAGCGAGGAAACAAAGTATTAATGGCACGCTAACAGAATAACATCACGAACTTAACCTGAAACTATTGTAGAACTAACTTAATATGAACTAACTTTTTCTGTGTTACTTTCCTTTTCCTTGATACTCTCCTTCCGATTACGTATCTCTTCTCTCTCTCTTCCGTCCTCCTTCTCCCCTCTCTCTCTCTCTCTCTCTCCTCTCCTTTCTCTCTCTTTTCTCCTCTCTCTCACCTCTCTCTCCTCTCTCTCCCCCCCTCCTTCTCTCTTCTTCTCTACCTCTCTTCCTCCACTCTCTTTTCCTCCTCTCTCTCTCTCTCTCTTCTCCCTCTCTCCTACCTCTCTCTCTCTCCCCTTTTTCTTTCCCAAATTCTAAATGCACCCGTCTCCCTGTCTCTCTCTGTCGCTTTTTCCCCCCAAATTCTTACGCAACCCGTCTCCTAGTCTCTCCTGTTTCTCTTTTCTCCCAAATTCATACTGCAAAACCCCTCTCCCTGTCTCTCTCTGCTCTCTTTTACCCTAAATTCATAAATGCACCCGTCTCCCTGTCTCTCTCTGGGCTCTCTTTTAACCCAAATTCATACTGCACCCGTCTCCCTGTTCTCTCTCTGTCTCTCTTTTTTTACCCCAAATTTATACTGCCCCCCGCCCCCCGTCTCTCTCTGCTCTCTTTTACCCCAAATCATACTGCCCCCGTTTTTCCGTCTTCTGTCTCTCTTTTTTCCCTAAATTTTACGCACCCGTCTCCCTGTCTCTCTCTGTCTCTCTTTTACCCCCAAATTCATACTGCACCCGTCTCTCTGTCTCTCTCTGTCTCTCTTTTACCCCCAAATTCATACTGCACCTGTCTCTCTCTGTCTCTCTTTTACCCCCAAATTCATACTGCACCCGTCTCCCTGTCTCTCTCTGTCTCTCTTTTACCCCCAAATTCATACTGCACCCGTCTCTCTGTCTCCCTGTCCCTCTTTTACCCTCAAATTCATACTGCACCCGTCTCTCTGTCTCCCTGTCTCTCTTTTACCCTCAAGTTCATACTGCACCCGTCTCCCCCTCTCTCTCTCTCTCTTTTTCCTCCTACCTTCTTTCCCTTCCATGTAGACCTAAATATTACCCCGCGTACTGCTCAGACGGGGCAGTGGCGGCCACAATGTTGGTGTCACTCGTGTTGTCGAGTCCCTAAGCGAGTCACCAGGCAGTTAGTTGGTCCCATAGCACATTAACCTCCCGCCTGTACAACCTGAACAACCTGAACAGGAGGGAAAAAAATGTGAGATCGCGTCTACATTTTCTCGAGCGTATAAGGTGTCGTTGTCGTAGAGGTGTCGCAGAGGTGTCGTAGAGGTGTCGTAGTGGTGTCGTAGAGGTGTCGTAGAGGTGTCGTAGTGGTGTTGTAGAGGTGTCGTAGAGGTGTCGTAGAGGTGTCGTAGTGGTGTCGTAGAGGTGTCGTAGAGGTGTCGTAGAGGTGTCGTAGAGGTGTCGTAGTGGTGTCGTAGAGGTGTCGTAGAGGTGTCGTAGTGGTGTTGTAGTGGTGTTGTAGAACGTATAAGGTGTTGTTGCAGTAAGTCAGAAGTGTGTGTTGTGATGGTGAGGTCTTTGAGGTTCGTAATGGGGCTCTAAGATTTAATATAGAATTGATAGATTGTGGTATTGCCGTTTTGCTTTTTTTTTTAGTTCGAATTTTCTGATGATTGTTTTTCTTCTGCTATAATCTTCCTTGTCAAGTATTTAGTTATCTATCTATCTATCTATATCTATCTATCTATATCTATCTATCTATATCTATCTATCTATATCTATCTATCTATATCTATCTATCTATATCTATCTATCTATATCTATCTATCTATATCTATCTATCTATATCTATCTATCTATATCTATCTATCTATATCTATCTATCTATATCTATCTATCTATATTTTAGTTATCCTATCCTATATTTTATTTTACCTCGTTTGGCGATATGTAACAACTACGTCTCATGGGTATTTTATATATTAAGTAGTTATGTACATTACACGTTATGGAGTATTACTAGTGTTTGTGTGTGTGTGTGCGTGTGTGTGTGTGTGTGTGTGTGTGCGTGTGTGTCCGTGTGTGTGTGTGTGGTGTGTGTGTGGTGTGTGTGTGTGTGTGTGTGTGTGTGTGTGTGTGTGTGTGTGTGTGTGTGTGTGCGTTCGTCTGTGTGTGTGGTGCGTGTGTGTGTGTGTGTGTGTGTGTGTGTATTACGGGGAGGCCCAAAGAGTACCCCAAGGCAATATTAACAGACATACTATCTTATCATATCTTATCCTATTTAAAAGTCTATAGGCCCCAAGGTGTCTTCCCAATACTACAGGCTAAGGACCTACAACGACCGTCCTTTACCGCTCCCTACCGTATGTTGATGTTTACGGGGCATCATAATGTGCGCCGTCAGGAGGGAAAGAGTAGAGAAGATTAAGTATTCCAATTACTTGTTGTTGTTTTCTAGTGGTTACTGTTTTAAGGCGGTGATGATTTCTTTAGGTGCATGTGTTTACATGGGACAGTATTAAGAAACTAAATCTCTCTCCTCTTGTCTTGCTCTTCTCTCTCTCTCTCTCTCTTCTCTCTCTCTCTCTCTCTCTCGTGTGTTTGTCTCATCCTCATCCCCTCAGCAATTCAGCTCTCTTCTCTTCTCTCTTCTCCTCTTAATCTAATTCCTCCTTCTTCTCTTCCTCTCTCTTCGTCTCTACTCTCTCTCTCTCTCCTCTCTCTCTACTCTGCCCTTCACCGTGGCAAGTGGTAGGACGTGGTTCAATGTGCGCGTCATGTGCATTCGGTCAGGGTTCCGAGTTCTTTAGTTTTCTGGACGTGCGCTTTTATAGTCAATAACTTGTAGTTGGTATTTACAGTGTCTTAGATAGATGAAATCTTCTCTCTCTCTCTCTTCTCCTCTCTCTCTCTCTCTCTCTCTCTCTCTCTCTCTCTCTCCTCCTCCGTCTTCTCTCTCTCTTCTCTCTCTCTCTCTCTCTGCGCTCTCTCATCTCTCTCTCTCTCCTCTCGTTCTCCTCTCCCTCTCTCTCTCTCTCTCTCCCTCTCTCTCTCCATCTCTCTCTCTCTCTCTCTCTCTCCTCTCTCTCTCTCTAACTTGCGTAGTATCTGTGTTAATTAACCAAGGTTTTTTTTACCTCATTTACCTACATAACAATGATCTATTGATTTTTCAGAAAATATTTAGTCTTTCTCAGCATTGTTTCTTCCTCTTATTCACGTTCTGCAGAAAAAAAATTGATAGTAGTAATTTTATTTTCACCCGGAAGTATACAAGAAAAAAAACACACTCTCTCTCTCTCATGGTTCTTTAGGGTAGCAAGGCGTCAGTTCGCTCACTATACTGGCACACTCTTAGAAAAGAAGGGTAGGTAAAGGGTAGAAAAAGGGTGTTTGTAGTGATGAAATACTGCTACCCTTTTTCTACCCTTACAAATATACCCTTTCGGAACGACGCAAATATACCCTTTTCCAACCCTCTCGTCTAAAAAGGGTAGATAAAGGGTAGATGAAGGGTATAATCGGCAGCATCTACCCTCCAGCCTCGACATAGGGTTTAAAAAGGGTAGTGATGGTGTGATGTAACAATTCGACCCTTAATATACCCCCCATTTCTGAGAATGTACGGGGAAAAAAACCATAACAGGACAGAGAAATACGTAGGTTACTGAACTTCCGTATCGGCTTTCTATCTTTTTTTTCCTTTATTATTATTTTCCATACTCTCTATTCTCCCCTTCGTCTTTAATACATTGCGCCTTTATTGGTCAATATTGATATCTATATTTTTTCCTATTTTTTTTTCGTGCACGTTTTTCTCTTGTCACACCGCCAGCCTTCCATTAGTTCACTTTGATCCCTTCATATCCATTTATTGCTATTCGAATATCATTTACAAAGTTACAAAGGGCATTCACGTAGGACTTACATAAATAGATCACAAGGGAAGGCAAGAGAACAAACACAGTGTCAGGAACCAAGAGAAAGAGAGGAAGGGAAAGATGGGCATTTGTGTGTTCCGCTGGTCGACCTCTGTATAGAAAGAAATCGCTGCATCCAATGATCCTCGTCTCCTTGGTCTCTTTTCATCAATCCTTCCTTCTCTTCCTCCTTCTCCTCCTCCTCCTTCTCTTCTTCTTCCTCCTCCTCCTCTTCCTCCTTTATCTTCGTATCAATTTTTTTTATCTCTATCATGTCATTTATTATTTTTCTTCTATATTTCTTTTTTTATTTCTCTCTTTTTTGCCTATCGGTGACAGTTCCATAAACCAAATAATATAAAATAATAATAAAACAAAATACACTGAACCCCTGGGGGGACTCGAACCCCCAATCCCTGGCTTAGGAGGCCAATGCCTTATCCATTAGGCCACAGGGGCTTCCTATAGAAGTAAAGACTGAAAACCTATAATAACTTATTATATAAAAGTGTATTGTGCGTTATGCTACTTTCCTATCTTTGGTATCTATTTCTAAATGATTAAGTTGTTCATGACCTGAGCTATATTCTTCTATATTTCCCTCGCCTATGTAGTATGACGTTATGCCAAAGTTGTATTTTCCGCATTATAGTATAAGAGCATAGATTCAGCTATAGATTAATATTAATTCAGATTGAATGAAAAATGAGAACTATGATATTTGTGCCAAAGCAATCCTGTCCCTGGCGGCGAGGCAATGCACATCGGCAGACTAGCTCCTGAGACTGATTTTGCAGAAAAAAAACCCGCGTTATCTTAACTCAAAATTTATGATAGTTACGTAAAAAATGTATTGGGTAATAAACATAAGTTAGATCAGAACTTTTCATTTGAGCTACAGCAAAAGGAAATCTGGATATAATTAACTTTAAAAATGACAAATGACATTCGACATACTATCTTATCATATCTTATCCTATTTAAAAGTCTATAGGCCCCAAGGTGTCTTCCCCACATACTACAAGGGCGTGAGGACCTACAACGACCCGCGCCCTCCTCACCGCCCCCCACCGTGATGTGAGGCCACGGGGCATCATAATGTGCGCCGTCAGGAGGGAAAGAGTAGAGAAGATAATATTCCAGATTACTTTGAGATTTTTTTCTAGAATGAGATACTGTTAATTAAAGCGGTGAAATGATTTATTTACTCCTGCTATGGACAGTATGAAGAAACAAATCTCTCTCTCTCGTCCTCTCCTCCACTCTATCGTCTCTCTCTCCTCTCTTCCAGTCCTCTCATCTCAGTCCACTTCTCTCTCTCTCTCTCTCCTCTCTCTCTCTCTCTCTCTTTGACTCTGTCTGTCTGTCTGTCTGTCTGTCTGTCTGTCTGTCTGTCTGTCTGTCTGTCTGTCTGTCTGTCTGTCTGTCTGTCTGTCTGTCTATTTGTCTATCTGTCTGTCTGTCTGTCTGTCTCTCTCTCTCTCTCTCTCTCTCTCTCTTCAATCCTCTCTCTCTCTCTCTCTCTCTCTCTCATCTCTCTCATCTCTCTCTCGGAATTCCCTCTCTCTCTCTCGTCTCCTCCTCTCTCTCTCTCTCTCTCTCTCTCTCTCTCTCTCGAGTGCTGTTATTCGTTACGAGCTTCTGAAAGAGAGTAATAAGTTGACACAGCCATTACGTATTCATAAACTAGAGGACCAAGAGCGAGGAGGAGGAACACAAAGGAATCCAAAGGAAGAGCAGACAGCAACTGGGCCAAACGGGACTGCCTGTGTGACAAATTTCTTCCACTACAGATTTACGTACTCTCTCGTACTAACAATGCAGGATGAGGAGGGGGTGGAGGAGGAGGATGAGAAGGAGGAGGGAGGAGAGGAGGAGGAGGAGGAGGATGAGGAGGAGGAGGAGGAGGGCGGGAGGAGGAGGAGGAGAAAGGAGGAGGTGGAGGAGGAGGAGTTGAGGAGGGAGGAGGAGGAGGAGAGGAGGAGGAGGAGGAGGAGGATGAGGAGGAGGAAAAATAAATTACATGGAGGCTACATCGGAATACATACTACTAACTATCAACTACATGTAAGAGGACAGTTGGAAAAGGATACCATGTCTCTAAAAAAGATAGGTACATTGAAGTTTCGTAGTGAGAGTGATAGGAGGAGGAGGAGGAGGAGGAGGAGGAGGAATTAGGGGAATAATGAAGACAGAAAGGAGAAAATGGGAAGAGAAATAGGACAGCCTTGACAGAGGAGGAAGAAAAGGAGGAGGAAGAGAATGAAAAGAAGGCAGCGCAGCAGAGAGGCAGATGAAAAGACATGAAAGACAGTAATGGGGAAAATGAAAGAAAAAGAGAAAGACGGGAGTGAGACGTTTAAGTCTCTTTCAACATTTCAACGGGAAGCATCTTAACTGACTCCTTAACACAGCCATTCAGGAATAGTAGGATAGGAGGAGGAGGGAGGAGGAGGAGGATTACATAGGATGACATAGGAGTAACAGACCCCAGGAGACTAATTGGTCATAGCGATGGTATCTGCTGAACTACATCCTACTAACTATCAACTACTTGTAAGAATAACAGTTGAAAATGATACCATGTCCCTAAAGCGGATAGGAACATGGAAGTTTCATAGTGCAGACTGATACATAGAAAAATACTACTAGCAACTACCACTACCCTACAACTAATCGATACGGGGGACTAGATTATGTCGAATCGCGACTATCAATACCCATTTACTTTACAGTGCCGCGTCAATCTGTTTTTGAATGTAGTTATTGTGTGGCTTCCGACAACTTTGCTGGTACTTGTTCCCTCGATCCACGACTCGTAACATTTGAAATAATTTTTACGGAGATCGGTGATGCAACGTTGACCGTTTAGTTTTAAACATTATTTCTTTTGTCATTGATTTTAAAGTCGAATAGGCCTCTTTTTAATACATAAAAACCCTTTTTAAAGATTTTTAAAGGTTTCTTCAAGCCCCCAGGGGATTCTACATCCTTTAAAGGGGAAAAAATATTAAGTTTCCCCCTTCTCTTATAAGATAAATTTTCGCAGAGATGGAATTTTTTGGTTCCCCTTTCTTTGCACTGATTCCAATTTGGCTTGATCTTTTACGAAACAGGGGCGACCAGAATTGAACGGAATATTCCAAGTCGGCCAAACCCAAGGACGGTATAATTGTGCTTTACTTCGGATTTTTTGTTCAAAGTTAGTTAATAAAGCCCAACATCATTTTTTGCCTTTTTACGGGCAGCTGGGCAATGCGAAGGGTTTTTCAATCATTACTATGATGACACCTAAAATCCTTTTCCTGCTGTACTTCATTTAAACGTTTTTATTTTGCTTTTTGAAGTTATTTTGAGGTTATCGTTGCCAATGCATTACTTTACATTTATGGAATTGAATTTTTAAAAAGCCATTTATCACCCAATCTGATAGTTTGTCGAGATCACTTTGTATGAGTTGCAGTTTTCTCTAGTATAGCTTTACCCCCTAAAATTTGGGGTCATCTGCAAATTTTTATATTTTAGTACAAGTCCGCGCCAGATGTTGATATATATCAAAAAAAGTAGGACCCAAGACCGAGCCCGGAGGCACCCCATAGGGGCACTAACCAATCAGATGCCTCCACCATTTATTACACCCGTTTTTTTACGATTTTTAAAGCCAATCGCCAATCCCTGAACAAATTGCTCCCTATGCCATGTGCCCTTGCTTGGTAACGTCGCTTAGTGGAAATGTTCGAAGGCCTTTTTTTAAAAACAAGGTATATTACATCCGAGGGAATTTTAGCGTCCCGTTTTAATAAAAAGACATTAAAAAAATCGAGAGGTTTTTAAGCATGATCTCTTATTTGAAATCATGCGCGAGTTTAATATTGAGTTTTTTCATCGGAAAAAGCACTATTTATCCGCGGATTTCTCAAATGTTTAACAACACAGACGTTAGACAAAAATTGGGGCGAATACTTGCGGGGCTTTTACCTCCTTTCTTAAAATATCGGTTGTAACATAGCTAATTTCCACATACTAGGAACATTTTGTCCATTAGCGTTTTATTGAGGATAATCTTTAGGAACCCGAAATTTGGGACTGTGACATTCGCGAAGTAATCCGGCGAAATTTCGTCCACCCCCACGGATTTGCTGGGTCAAGTTTTGCAAATCTTTTATACTTTTTGTCTTTCGGGTTTTTCTCCTATTTCCAATCTATCACTTTCGAGTCCCGCATACATGTTTACTGGGTTGGTAATGGAGTTGTTTCTTAATAAATACGCATAAGGAAGCATGGGGGTACGATGCATGCTCTATATCATTTACCAAGAGGGTTTTTTTTATCTTTCAGTGGCCAAATACTAGTTTTGACGTTTTTATCGAACGTATGAAAGAACTTTTCGGGTTGATTTGGAAAATTTCCCTTGCAAATTTTTTTCATACTCGCGCTTTTTAGTTTAATTAATCCTTTAAGCGGTTTTAAAAGTCATGTATTCTCTATAATCGCTCCGCATTGATCGTTGGGAAACTTTATACGCTCGGGGCTTCTGCCAAAAGATTGTTGAATTCATTAGTCAAACCAACTGGGTCGTTTAGTTAAATTCAGACGTTTCCACCTGGGAACATGTTTTAACACGATCGGGGAGTTATTTGGAAACATACAACAGTTTCCGATATTAACGTTAGTAGGCAAATCAAAACTTGCTTAGGGACCCTGCTGATCTTTGTGAAATCGCTTTATTAAATGGGGAACTAATAACGATTTTCTGAGATGTCTACATTGCCAATTATTAGCGCATCTGATTAACCTGTGATCGCTGTTTGCTAGACGTTCACATGAGGGGGAGGAAGAGGAGAGGAGCCAAAGGGGGAGAGGAAGAGAAAAAGGAGGAGGAAAGGGGGAGGAGGAGGAGGAGGAGGAGGAAGGAAGAGGAAGAGGAGGAGGAGAGAGGGGAAGAGAGGGGGAGGAGGAGGAGGAAAGAGGAAAAAGGAAGGGAGGAGGAAGGGAGGAGAACAAACAGCAGGAGGAGAAACAGGGGGAGTAAAAAAAAAAAAAAGAGAAGACAAAAAAAAATAAAAAAAAAAAAAAAAAAAAAAAAAAAAAAAAAGGAAAAAAAAAAAAAAAAAAAAAAAAAAAAAAAAAAAGGAGGACGAAGGGACAAAAATATATGAGAAGAGAAAAAAAAGAAAAGAAAGAAAAAGAGAGAAAAAGAAGAAAAGAGGGGAGACGAAAGAAACAAGAGGAAAGAGGAGGAAAAAAATAAGCGGAGAGGAAGGAAGGGGGAAGAAAAAAAAACGAAGAGAAAAGAGAGGAAACCTGAAAAAAATTGAAGTGAGAGAGAGGAGGAGAGAGAGGAAGGGAGAGAGGAGGGGAGAGAAAGGAGGGAGAGAAAAGAAAAGAGGGAGAGAAGAGAGAGAGGGGTGGGAGGGGAAAGAGGAGAGAGAGAGGAGAGAGAGAGGAGAGGGGAAGGAGAGAGAAAAAGGAGAGAGAAAAGGAGAGGAGAGAGAGAGAGAGACACCCCAGACAAAGATAGAAAACCAGACAGACAGAGTAGGACACCAAAAACAGAGAGATAGAGACAGCCATACAGACAGAGATAGAGACAGACAGACAGACAGACAGAGACATCCAGACAGACAGAGATAGAGACAGACATACATACAGAGATAGAGACAGACAGACAGACAGAGATAGAGACAGTCAGACAGAGAGATAGAGACAGACAGACAGAGATAGAGAGATAGAGACAGACAGACAGAGATAGGACAGACAGACAGAGATAGAGACAGACAGACAGAGATAGAGAGATAGAGACAGACAGACAGAGATAGAGACAGACAGACAGACAGACAGACATAGAGACAGAAAGATATTTAAGTCAAAGATAAAAACTAGAAGAAATGGTCAAACAAAAACAAAATAGGCGTTAACCAATGAAAGAAAACGAAAAAAGAAACGTAGAAGAGACGAAAAAAAGGAACGGTGGCTGCTGGGATGCGGGTTTACAGAAAGAGAGAAAAAAAATTCCCGTAATCTCCTAAACTTTACGTATGAAGATTAATGACTAAATTGAAAAAGTAGGAAGGGAACAGAACAGCTTTTGGGATGGGAAAAAATGGCTTTCGTCGAGGCTTCTCCAACAGCTGAGCCTTGGCTGGGAGTGCTAGGGTGCTGGAAAGGTGGGAGGGTGTTGGTAGGGTGCTGGGGTGCTGGAAAGGTGGGAGGGTGTTGGTAGGGTGCTGGGGTGCTGGAAAGGTGGGAGGGTGTTGGTAGGGTGATGGGAGTATGGGAGAGTGCTAGGGTGATGGGAGGGTGCTAGGGTGAAGGGTGCTAGGGTGATGGAAGAGTGCTAGTGTGATGGGGTGATGGGAGAGTGCTAGTGTGCTGGAGTGATGTGGTGATGGAAAGGTGTTGGGGTGATGGGAGGGTGTAGAGGCTGGGTGATGGGGGGGGCGGGGTGATGGGGGGTGCATGGTGTGGTTTTTTGGGTGTTGGGGGAAGGGAAAATGCTAGTGTGCTGGGGGCTAGGGATGGGAGAGTGTGGGGTAATGGGGGTTGTGGGGTGAGGGAGAGTGTATGGTGTGGTTTGGGTGTGGGGCGATGGGAGAGTGCAGTTTGGGGGTGCTAGAGTGATGGGAGAGTGCTAGGGTGCTGGAGTGATGTGGTGATGGAAGGGTGCTCGGGTGCTGGGAGAGTGCTAGGGTGTTGGTAGGGTGCTTGAGTGCTGGGGTGATGCAAGGGTTAGTGTTAGGGTGATGGAAAAGTGCTAGTGTGCTGGGGTGATGTGGTGATGGAAGGATGCTGGGAGAGTGCTAGGGTGCTGGTGTGATGAAAGGGTGCTAATGTGATGCAAGGGTGCTAGAGTGATGGGAGAGTGCTGGGGTGATGGGAGAGTGCTATGGTGCTGGTAGGGTGCTAGGGTGATGGGAGGGTGCTGGGGTGATGGGGTGCTGGGGTGATAGGAGAGTGCTATGGTGCTGGTAGGGTGCTAGAGTGATGGGAAAGTGCTGGGGTGATGGGAGAGTGTTGGAAGGGTACTGGTCCCATACACGTCGCTCTGCCCTACCTAGCCTTGTCTCCTTCGAGTATTCAGCGGCTGTAAGGGAACCTATATGTTGATTTCTTTGACCGACACAGTACGACACAGCACGACACAGCACGACACAGCACGACACACCACGACATAGCACGACACAGCACGACACAGCACGACATAGCACGACACAGCACGACACAGCACGACATAGCACGACACAGCACGACACAGCACGACACAGCACGACACAGCACGATACAGCACGACACACCACGACACAGCACGACACACCACGACATAGCACGACACAGCACGACACACCACGACACAGCATGACACAGCACGACACAGCACGACACAGCACGACACAGCACGACAGAGCACGACACAGCACGACACAGCACGATACACCACAACGTAGCACGACACAGCA